>JBBPBT010000459.1:337953-363926 GCA_037974875.1 Cicer bijugum | reverse complement strand
TTCTACAATATTATCTGAAAATCGATAACAATATGAATAAAGACAATCACAAGATTTTTTTTTCCACAGATATCAATTCAAAATCAAAAATAAGAATTTTCTAGTAAAAATTAAAATTTAGACATAAGAGATATATTTCCCATTCAAGTAATGTTTAGAAAGAAACATCCTTTTTTTTTTAAATTGTGTTTCAATAAAATAAAAATAATAATATTAATAATTTTTTTTCTTTCTCTTTCTCAATTAGTAGACATTTTATCATTAGTACTATTGTAAATCACTGAAGAGTTCTTAAACTCTAAAACTCTAACATCGAGTTAAACTCTAATGAGTTCATAATATCATAATCAGAAAATCAATCACTTCAAATAAATATCCCAACACGCTCACGATTCAATATTCATACCAGCCCCCTAAACCAAGATAACAATAACTCTTTTCAATTTTCTTAAAAACAAAACATAGTAAAACATACTGTAAATTTTAAACTGTTTTAAACATTAAATAAAATCAGTAGCATAAAATTATTGTTATTTTATAAATCAACAAAAATTCAACTCAATTTAATATCTTTAAAATAATCAAGAGTAATTCAAACAAAAGTTATTTTCATCACACAAAATAAGTAAACTTTAACTCCTTCCAAATGTCATTTTTTTAAAATTTTAAGTTCTACCAACCTCTAATATTCAAGAATTACTATTGCTAATAATATGAATTTCACACTATCTAAATCATGACGAACATTCTAAATTGTTTTCAAAACCAATATCAAAATTTTACTCATCTAGATACAACCATCAACACTTTCAAGTGATTTAAGTTAACATTCACGATTTAAAATCAATTTTTTTTAACACAAGCCAACATAAAATAAAAATAATAAATTTTTAGTCAAAATTAAAACTTTAAACGTAAGAGACATATTTCCTGTCTAACTCAAAGTTTAGAACGAAACATCTTCTTTTTCTCTAAATTTAGTTTCAACAGAATAATAATAATTTGTACCTAGTAAAACTCAATACTTGAAGTTTTAAACATATAATCCATAAACATATATGAGCTTGATGGCTGGAGCAGGAAGATATGGTCGGATGCCCGCTAGTGAATGCCACCCAAAACTCTGGAAACAAGTAAAGATGGTGATTTTATGTACAAATTACAAGGAAACTATTCATATAGGAAACTATTCATATTATTGTTTTTCTCGGAGTACAAAAGTTTAAGTGTGAGGGAATTTGATCATAGCATTTGGGCACATGTTTTTAGGTTTTTATTTTGGTATTTTAAAAGCTCTTTATAATTTAGATTAATATTTTTAGCTTGTTTCTAACCTTTAAGTCGAATTTGAATTATAATTTTATTATTTGTATTTTCATTTTATTATTTACATTTTGACACTTTCTCGCTGTGTAGGTCATAACTTGAGCTTTAGATATGGAATTTACACATACGAACAGGCGCGTTGGAAAGATAAAAATTTGAGCTACAACTTCTGTGTTGGAAGGAAAGACCAATTCCGAACTTTACTGGGCCGAAATTGCAAATTTAGTAATATGAATTTTTGTAATAATTTTAATTAGTGGGCCACTTATTTTTTAAACCCTAAACCCTAAAGTTCAATATCAAGTACTATATATTGGCAGTTTTGTTTCTTTTCTAAGGACAAAAAAATTAGGATTCAAATTGCTACATGAAATAAATAGTGTTATTTTAATTTCATGGAAGGCTAATTTTATAAGATTAATCCACGAGTTCAGAGTTTCATCAACACCTTGAGATTCAGGTTACACTATCAATTTCTATTCATGATTCTATTCTTATTTTTTTTTATTATATTGATATTTTGATTGCTTAAATTGAATTTCAATAAGATTAAATAAATTTATTTGATAGAATTTGATTTTAGTTTCTAATTTAATTGAATTATAATTTTACGACGCTTGATCGCTAATTGTAATATTTTGATGATTGTGATTCTTAATCCAATCAAAGAAACCAAATTCACATAGGATTGATCAGACTTGTATGATCAATTCTATAGTCAAATAAGAATAGAATCACAAATTAAAAATTAAACTCATTAAAAGAATCTGTGATAGGTCTGAAACTCGAATATGTGGATTAATCGTTTTGCTCATCTGTTAAATAAAAAATTTCAAAAAAAAAACCCTTTTTAATTTCAATTTTCAATTTGATTATTATTATTATTATTATATCAGAAGTCCTTGTGAAACGATTTGAGTTATTACCTCTATTTACATTTTATCAGTTGTATTAATTTGACTCGTGTGCAACAGCGGATCAACCACTAAGAATTGCCAACAACATTACAACAATGAATCAATCACACAAATGTAATGCACAAGGATGTGACAAGTCTTTCCCATCCGCAGCTGGTTTGCAAAGCCACTCAAGAGTTCACAAAAAACCAGTAGCAACAGAATGTGTCACATGTGGCGATATATTTCCATCTGTCCAGTCTTGGGCTGCTCATATGCATAAACATCATAGAGTGGAATTTAATCCACAATATCCATTGGGACGAAAACGTCCCGATGAATGACCTATAAATGCAAAACGTCCACGTTGTCATGTCATTATTTCATTTGTGAACTTCCTCCATCACGTGAGGCATTGTGGAACTGATTTGAATTATTGAACTCGTTAGGGATCTATAGAAATAGAGGAACGATCTATATAATAATTAAATATTTTATTTATTAATTGTAGTAGTTTGGAAATTATTTTCTTCTTATTTATTAATTTTTTATTTTTCTTAGGTTTCATTATATATTTATTAATTACCAGTGCTCTAGGACATTGTTTATGAAAGTAAAGTAATTATATAAATATAAAATAAAATAAATTGCATAAACCCAATATTGAATGGAATTCCAGTTAATTGATTGTAAGATAAATCCGTAGCATTAACAGAAAATGTTAAAAAAGTAACAACAAAAAAACAAAGGTATCACAAAATAAGTCATAGAGTAAGATTAGATACAAGACCTTGAAGGAGGTATAATTGCCAACGTTTTCAGGAATACTTCCTGCTAAGCTATTGTTCTTCACATCACTACAAAATATATAAGGAGGAAATTATCATCACATCCTCAAGAAAATGCACATTTTAAGACATTAGAATAAAAATAAAGTGATTGTGTAACTTACAATACCACAATAATTTATTTGTAATTTACAACTAGCTACAACGACAAAAGAAAGAACAATAACATCAATATATACTCAGTAATTCGATTGAAGAAATATAGAACTATTCCACTTTTAAATGCTCTCGACTACTCTAACTCTATACACTTATTCCCATAAATTAGAACACTTGAAACACAAACAATTTCATATTTACCTAATCATATACAAGCATATAACTAATTCATCAATTGACATCATGATGTAGAATATTCTCATACTGATTCAATATTTACAAATGGATCACAAATAAATTATTAATTAACTTTCTTTTAATCAATTTTTATCATTTAACAAAGACTGAAACATAGATTTTTCAATTAGTAGGTAAAGTATGCAACTATTTTTACTCCAAGTTAATATAACAATCATAAAATTAAGATAAATCTCGTAGTACACAAATTATTTTAGTGGTTAATCAATACTCTAAAATTTGATTGCAAACACTTAAATTATTTAAAAAGGATCACTAATCTTTTAATACCAAAAAAAAATTTTTCTTTATAATTTCAAATTTTTCCTTGGGTTACTTCTTAATAAATCTTACGATTTTTTTTTATATATACTTTTAAAAATAATATGATTACTAAAATTTCACCAATATTTTTTCCACCAAAATATCTCTTAAGATATTTAAGCACTCTTAAAATATATATATTTTTTTAACCTATATTTTGAAATCAAATCAAATCATGTATATAAAATTAGATACAAAGTTTTCTAATTCATCAAGACTTCTAAAATAGTTATATATATTTTTTTTCCTAATTTCTAAAAACTATTTTTACAACAAATCTTCTAGATTATTATTATTATTATTTAAAAATAGCACATAGTAAAACTTGGCGTAAATTATTTTTCTCTTGTGTGACTAATCTAAATTTTAAATAAAATCATCATTATTATTTTAAGAATCAACACAACTCCAACACAATCTAATTCTCTCTAAAATAAGTCAACAATAATTCACACATAAAATATTTCCTTTTATAAATAAATCAAATTTAATCCTTTCACAATTTTTGTTTCTAAAAGTCTAACTATAAAATTTCAATCAAACTTGATTATTCAAGAATTACTGTTTCTAATAATATGAATTTTATACTATTTCAAAATCATGATGATTGTCCTAAATTGATTTCAAAAGCAATGTCAAAATTTTAATCATTTAAGTACATCCATCAACATTTTCAAATAATTTTCACTTTTGATAAAATCAAGTTAAGTGCTCATATAAAAACTGAATTTTTAAATTTCATAACTATTTTTCAAGATGAGATTTTTAATTGACAATAATATCTACAATATTATCTTAAAATCAATAACAATATGAATAAAGACAATCACAAGATTTTTTTTTCCACAGATATCAATTCAAAATCAAAAATAAGAATTTTCTAGTCAAAATTAAAACTTTAGACATAAGAGATATATTTTCCATTCAAGTAATGTTTAGAAAGAATCATCCTTTTTTTTTTAAATTGTGGTTCAATAAAATAAAAATAATAATATTAATAATTTTTTTTCTTTCTCTTTCTCAATTAGTAGACATTTTATCATTAGTACTATTGTAAATCACTGAAGAGTTCTTAAACTCTAAAACTCTAACATCGAGTAAAACTCTAATGAGTTCATAATATCATAATCAGAAAATCAATCACTTCACATAAATATCCCAACACCCTCACGATTAAATATTCATACCAGCCCCCTAAACCAAGATAACAATAACTTTTTTCAATTTTCTTAAAAACAAGACATAGTAAAACATACTGTAAATTTTAAGCTGTTTTAAACATTAAATAAAATCAGTAGCATAAAATTATTGTTATTTTATAAATCAACAAAAATTCAACTCAATTTAATATCTTTAAAATAATCAAGAGTAATTCAAACAAAAGTTATTTTCATCGTACAAAATAAGTAAACTTTAACTCCTTCAAAATGTCATTTTTTTAAAATTTTAAGTTCTACCAACCTCTAATATTCAAGAATTACTATTTCTAATAATATGAATTTCACAATATCTAAATCATGACGAACATTCTAAATTGTTTTCAAAACCAATATCAAAATTTTACTCATCTAGATACAACCATCAACACTTTCAAGTGATTTAAGTTAACATTCACGATTTAAAATCAATTTTTTTTAACACAAGCCAACATAAAATAAAAATAATAAATTTTTAGTCAAAATTAAAACTTTAAACG
This sequence comes from Cicer bijugum, assembly GCA_037974875.1. NCBI lineage: Eukaryota > Viridiplantae > Streptophyta > Magnoliopsida > Fabales > Fabaceae > Cicer > Cicer bijugum. Next base: position 358,500 of record JBBPBT010000459.1, on the reverse strand, counting down.
TAAGAGACATATTTCCTGTCTAACTCAAAGTTTAGAACGAAACATCTTCTTTTTCTCTAAATTTAGTTTCAACAGAATAATAATAATTTGTACCTAGTAAAACTCAATACTTGAAGTTTTAAACATATAATCCATAAACATATATGAGCTTGATGGCTGGAGCAGGAAGATATGGTCGGATGCCCGCTAGTGAATGCCACCCAAAACTCTGGAAACAAGTAAAGATGGTGATTTTATGTACAAATTACAAGGAAACTATTCATATAGGAAACTATTCATATTATTGTTTTGCTCGGAGTACAAAAGTTTAAGTGTGAGGGAATTTGATCATAGCATTTGGGCACATGTTTTTAGGTTTTTATTTTGGTATTTTAAAAGCTCTTTATAATTTAGATTAATATTTTTAGCTTGTTTCTAACCTTTAAGTCGAATTTGAATTATAATTTTATTATTTGTATTTTCATTTTATTATTTACATTTTGACACTTTCTCGCTGTGTAGGTCATAACTTGAGCTTTAGATATGGAATTTACACATACGAACAGGCGCGTTGGAAAGATAAAAATTTGAGCTACAACTTCTGTGTTGGAAGGAAAGACCAATTCCGAACTTTACTGGGCCGAAATTGCAAATTTAGTAATATGAATTTTTGTAATAATTTTAATTAGTGGGCCACTTATTTTTTTAAACCCTAAACCCTAAAGTCCAATATCAAGTACTATATATTGGCAGTTTTGTTTCTTTTCTAAGGACGAAAAAATTAGGATTCAAATTGCTACAAGAAATAAATAGTGTTATTTTAATTTCATGGAAGGCTAATTTTATAAGATTAATCCACGAGTTCAGAGTTTCATCAACACCTTGAGATTCAGGTTACGCTGTCAATTTCTATTCATGATTCTATTCTTATTTTTTTTTATTATATTGATATTTTGATTGCTTAAATTGAATTTCAATAAGATTAAATAAATTTATTTGATAGAATTTGATTTTAGTTTCTAATTTAATTGAATTATAATTTTACGACGCTTGATCGCTAATTTTAATATTTTGATGATTGTGATTCTTAATCCAATCAAAGAAACCAAATTCACATAGGATTGATCAGGCTTGTATGATCAATTCTATAGTCAAATAAGAATAGAATCACAAATTAAAAATTAAACTCATTGAAAGAATATGTGATAGGTCTGAAACTCGAATAAGTGGATTAATCGTTTTGCTCATCTTTTAAATAAAAAATTCCAAAAAAAAAACCCTTTTTAATTTGAATTTTCAATTTGATTATTATTATTATTATTATTATTATTATTATTATTATTATTATTATATCAGAAGTCCTTGTGAAACGATTTGAGTTATTACCTCTATTTACATTTTATCAATTGTATTAATTTGACTCGTGTGCAACAGCGGATCAACCACTAAGAATTGCAAACAACATTACAACAATGAATCAATCACACAAATGTAATGCACAAGGATGTGACAAGTCTTTCCCATCCGCAGCTGGTTTGCAAAGCCACTCAAGAGTTCACAAAAAACCAGTAGCAACAGAATGTGTCACATGTGGCGATATATTTCCATCTGTCCAGTCTTGGGCTGCTCATATGCATAAACATCATAGAGTGGAATTTAATCCACAATATCCATTGGGACGAAAACGTCCCGATGAATGACCTATAAATGCAAAACGTCCACGTTGTCATGTCATTATTTCATTTGTGAACTTCCTCCATACGTGAGGCATTGTGGAACTGATTTGAATTATTGAACTCGTTAGGGATCTATAGAAATAGAGGAACGATCTATATAATAATTAAATATTTTATTTATTAATTGTAGTAGTTTGGAAATTATTTTCTTCTTATTTATTAATTTTTTATTTTTCTTAGGTTTCATTATATATTTATTAATTACTAGTGCTCTAGGACATTGTTTATGAAAGTAAAGTAATTATATAAATATAAAATAAAATAAATTGCATAAACCCAATATTCAATGGAATTCCAGTTAATTGATTGTAAGATAAATCCGTAGCATTAACAGAAAATGTTAAAAAAGTAACAACAAAAAAACAAAGGTATCACAAAATAAGTCATAGAGTAAGATTAGATACAAGACCTTGAAGGAGGTATAATTGCCAACGTTTTCAGGAATACTTCCTGCTAAGCTATTGTTCTTCACATCACTACAAAATATATAAGGAGGAAATTATCATCAAATCCTCAAGAAAATGCACATTTTAAGACATTAGAATAAAAATAAAGTGATTGTGTAACTTACAATACCACAATAATTTATTTGTAATTTACAACTAGCTACAACGACAAAAGAAAGAACAATAACATCAATATATACTCAATAATTCGATTGAAGAAATATAGAACTATTCCACTTTTAAATGCTCTCGACTACTCTAACTCTATACACTTATTCCCATAAATTAGAACACTTGAAACACAAACAATTTCATATTTACCTAATCATATACATGCATATAACTAATTCATCAATTGACATCATGATGTAGAATATTCTCATACTGATTCAATATTTACAAATGGATCACAAATAAATTATTAATTAACTTTCTTTTAATCAATTTTTATCATTTAACAAAGACTGAAACATAGATTTTTCAATTAGTAGGTAAAGTATGCAACTATTTTTACTCCAAGTTAATATAACAATCATAAAATTAAGATAAATCTCGTAGTACACAAATTATTTTAGTGGTTAATCAATACTCTAAAATTTGATTGCAAACACTTAAATTATTTAAAAAGGATCACTAATCTTTTAATACAAAAAAAATAATTTTTCTTTATAATTTCAAATTTTTCCTTGGGTTACTTCTTAATAAATCTTACGATTTTTTTTATATATACTTTTAAAAATAATATGATTACTAAAATTTCACCAATATTTTTTCCACCAAAATATCTCTTAAGATATTTAAGCACTCTTAAAATATATATATTTTTTTAACCTATATTTTGAAATCAAATCAAATCATGTATATAAAATTAGATACAAAGTTTTCTAATTCATCAAGACTTCTAAAATAGTTATATATATTTTTTTTCCTAATTTCTAAAAACTATTTTTACAACAAATCTTCTAGATTATTATTATTATTATTTAAAAATAGCACATAGTAAAACTTGGCGTAAATTATTTTTCTCTTGTGTGACTAATCTAAATTTTAAATAAAATCATCATTATTATTTTAAGAATCAACACAACTCCAACACAATCTAATTCTCTCTAAAATAAGTCAACAATAATTCACACATAAAATATTTCCTTTTATAAATAAATCAAATTTAATCCTTTCACAATTTTTGTTTCTAAAAGTCTAACTATAAAATTTCAATCAAACTTGATTATTCAAGAATTACTGTTTCTAATAATATGAATTTTATACTATTTCAAAATCATGATGATTGTCCTAAATTGATTTCAAAAGCAATGTCAAAATTTTAATCATTTAAGTACATCCATCAACATTTTCAAATAATTTTCACTTTTGATAAAATCAAGTTAAGTGCTCATATAAAAACTGAATTTTTAAATTTCATAACTATTTTTCAAGATGAGATTTTTAATTGACAATAATATCTACAATATTATCTTAAAATCAATAACAATATGAATAAAGACAATCACAAGATTTTTTTTTCCACAGATATCAATTCAAAATCAAAAATAAGAATTTTCTAGTAAAAATTAAAACTTTAGACATAAGAGATATATTTTCCATTCAAGTAATGTTTAGAAAGAAACATCCTTTTTTTTTTAAATTGTGTTTCAATAAAATAAAAATAATAATATTAATAATTTTTTTTCTTTCTCTTTCTCAATTAGTAGACATTTTATCATTAGTACTATTGTAAATCACTGAAGAGTTCTTAAACTATAAAACTCTAACATCGAGTTAAACTCTAATGAGTTCATAATATCATAATCAGAAAATCAATCACTTCAAATAAATATCCCAACACCCTCACGATTCAATATTCATATCAGCCCCCTAAACCAAGATAACAATAACTCTTTTCAATTTTCTTAAAAACAAGACATAGTAAAACATACTGTAAATTTTAAGCTGTTTTAAACATTAAATAAAATCAGTAGCATAAAATTATTGTTATTTTATAAATCAACAAAAATTCAACTCAATTTAATATCTTTAAAATAATCAAGAGTAATTCAAACAAAAGTTATTTTCATCATACAAAATAAGTAAACTATAACTCCTTCAAAATGTCATTTTTTTAAAATTTTAAGTTCTACCAACCTCTAATATTCAAGAATTACTATTGCTAATAATATGAATTTCACACTATCTAAATCATGACGAACATTCTAAATTGTTTTCAAAACCAATATCAAAATTTTACTCATCTAGATACAACCATCAACACTTTCAAGTGATTTAAGTTAACATTCACGATATAAAATCAATTTTTTTTAACACAAGCCAACATAAAATAAAAATAATAAATTTTTAGTCAAAATTAAAACTTTAAACGTAAGAGACATATTTCCTATCTAACTCAAAGTTTAGAACTAAACATCTTCTTTTTCTCTAAATTTAGTTTCAACAGAATAATAATAATTTGTACCTAGTAAAACTCAATACTTGAAGTTTTAAACATATAATTCATAAACATATATGAGCTTGATTGCTGGAGCAGGAAAATATGGTCGGATGCCCGCTGTTGAATGCCACCCAAAACTCTGGAAACAAGTAAAGATGGTGATTTTATGTACAACTTACAAGGAAACTATTCATATTATTGTTTTGCTCGGAGTACAAAAGTTTAAGTGTGAGGGAATTTGATCATAGCATTTGGGCACATGTTTTTAGGTTTTTATTTTGGTATTTTAAAAGCTCTTTATAATTTAGATTAATATTTTTAGCTTGTTTCTAACCTTTAAGTCGAATTTGAATTATAATTTTATTATTTGTATTTTCATTTTATTATTTACATTTTGACTCTTTCTCGCTGTGTAGGTCATAACTTGAACTCTGGATATGGAATTTACACATACGAACAGGCGCGTTGGAAAGATATAAATTTGAGCTACAACTTCTGTGTTGGAAGGATAGACCAATTCCGAACTTTACTGGGCCGAAATTGCAAATTTAGTAATATGAATTTTTGTAATAATTTTAATTAGTGGGCCACTTATTTTTTAAACCCTAAACCCTAAAGTCCAATATCAAGTACTATATATTGGCAGTTTTGTTTCTTTTCTAAGGACGAAAAAATTAGGATTCAAATTGCTACAAGAAATAAATAGTGTTATTTTAATTTCATGGAAGGCTAATTTTATAAGATTAATCCACGAGTTCAGAGTTTCATCAACACCTTGAGATTCAGGTTACACTATCAATTTCTATTCATGATTCTATTCTTATTTTTTTTTATTATATTGATATTTTGATTGCTTAAATTGAATTTCAATAAGATTAAATAAATTTATTTGATAGAATTTGATTTTAGTTTCTAATTTAATTGAATTATAATTTTACGACGCTTGATCGCTAATTGTAATATTTTGATGATTGTGATTCTTAATCCAATCAAAGAAACCAAATTCACATAGGATTGATCAGGCTTGTATGATCAATTCTATAGTCAAATAAGAATAGAATCACAAATTAAAAATTAAACTCATTGAAAGAATATGTGATAGGTATGAAACTCGAATAAGTGGATTAATCGTTTTGCTCATCTGTTAAATAAAAATTCCAAAAAAAACCCTTTTTAATTTCAATTTTCAATTTCATTATTATTATTATTATTATTATTATTATTATTATTATATCAGAAGTCCTTGTGAAACGATTTGAGTTATTACCTCTACTTACATTTTATCAATTGTATTAATTTGACACGTGTGCAACAGCGGATCAACCACTAAGAATTGCCAACAACATTACAACAATGAATCAATCACACAAATGTAATGCACAAGGATGTGACAAGTCTTTCCCATCCGCAGCTGGTTTGCAAAGCCACTCAAGAGTTCACAAAAAACCAGTAGCAACAGAATGTGTCACATGTGGCGATATATTTCCATCTGTCCAGTCTTGGGCTGCTCATATGCATAAAAATCATAGAGTGGAATTTAATCCACAATATCCATTGGGACGAAAACGTCCCGATGAATGACCTATAAATGCAAAACGTCCACGTTGTCATGTCATTATTTCATTTGTGAACTTCCTCCATCACGTGAGGCATTGTGGAACTGATTTGAATTATTGAACTCGTTAGGGATCTATAGAAATAGAGGAACGATCTATATAATAATTAAATATTTTATTTATTAATTGTAGTAGTTTGGAAATTATTTTCTTCTTATTTATTAATTTTTTATTTTTCTTAGGTTTCATTATATATTTATTTATTACTAGTGCTCTAGGACATTGTTTATGAAAGTAAAGTAATTATATAAATATAAAATAAAATAAATTGCATAAACCCAATATTGAATGGAATTCCAGTTAATTGATTGTAAGATAAATCCGTAGCATTAACAGAAAATGTTAAAAAAGTAACAACAAAAAAACAAAGGTATCACAAAATAAGTCATAGAGTAAGATTAGATACAAGACCTTGAAGGAGGTATAATTGCCAACGTTTTCAGGAATACTTCCTGCTAAGCTATTGTTCTTGACATCACTACAAAATATAAAAGGAGGAAATTATCATCACATCCTCAAGAAAATGCACATTTTAAGACATTAGAATAAAAATAAAGTGATTGTGTAACTTACAATACCACAATAATTTATTTGTAATTTACAACTAGCTACAACGACAAAAGAAAGAACAATAACATCAATATATACTCAATAATTCGATTGAAGAAATATAGAACTATTCCATTTTTAAATGCTCTCGACTACTCTAACTCTATACACTTATTCCCATAAATTAGAACACTTGAAACACAAACAATTTCATATTTACCTAATCATATACATGCATATAACTAATTCATCAATTGACATCATGATGTAGAATATTCTCATACTGATTCAATATTTACAAATGGATCACAAATAAATTATTAATTAACTTTCTTTTAATCAATTTTTATCATTTAACAAAGACTGAAACATAGATTTTTCAATTAGTAGGTAAAGTATGCAACTATTTTTACTCCAAGTTAATATAACAATCATAAAATTAAGATAAATCTCGTAGTACACAAATTATTTTAGTGGTTAATCAATACTCTAAAATTTGATTGCAAACACTTAAATTATTTAAAAAGGATCACTAATCTTTTAATACCAAAAAAAAATTTTTCTTTATAATTTCAAATTTTTCCTTGGGTTACTTCTTAATAAATCTTACGATTTTTTTTTATATATACTTTTAAAAATAATATGATTACTAAAATTTCACCAATATTTTTTCCACCAAAATATCTCTTAAGATATTTAAGCACTCTTAAAATATATATATTTTTTTAACCTATATTTTGAAATCAAATCAAATCATGTATATAAAATTAGATACAAAGTTTTCTAATTCATCAAGACTTCTAAAATAGTTATATATATTTTTTTTCCTAATTTCTAAAAACTATTTTTACAACAAATCTTCTAGATTATTATTATTATTATTTAAAAATAGCACATAGTAAAACTTGGCGTAAATTATTTTTCTCTTGTGTGACTAATCTAAATTTTAAATAAAATCATCATTATTATTTTAAGAATCAACACATCTCCAACACAATCTAATTGGATATTGAATATCTTAAATATATTTATAGACTAAGTTTGAATCTTGAGGGTGATAAGTTGGATATTAGTTCACTCACTGAAAATTTCGAGGACGAAATTCTTTAACAGGGGGAGAATTGTAACACCCCAAAATTTATAATAAACTATTTTATTAATTAAATAGAATTTTAAATAATTAATTTGATGTTAAAATTATTTTAGAATATATGTTGATAAATTTTGTGAGTAATTTTCGTGATATGGATGTTTTCTATGATTGTGTTGGTTTGATAGATATTATATTTAATGAGCAATATAAATAATAAATATTTTACTTTATTATTTTACATATCTCTCTAAAAATAAAAGTATTTTAGTGTAATATTTTAAAGAACAAGATTTTATATGATTTTAAGTGTATATGTGAGTTGGTAATTAATATGATATTTTCTTACATGTTTGACTAATGTTAAGTGTGTACATATTTAGATTTTAATCATTTTTAAGTATCTCTTATTTTAATAATTTCTAAATATATCTTATTTTAATTATTTATAGAATCTTGAGATCGTAGTAATATTGTGTTTGATTTTCTTTGTTTTTATATACTTATTTTTGAATTGTGATTTTATATATATATTTATTATGATTTAGTAATTTACATAAAATATTATTGTTATCTCTATTTATTTTATAATTTTGACTATTTTCTAATATGATGGTATTGTTATAATATGAATATTTTGAGAAATAAGTATAATTGTAGGGATTATTTTGAACGTGAAAGTTTCTATTATTAGTAATATGTTTTTTTTTATATATTATTTTAATTACTCTAATTTAGAAAATATTACTAAAGTTTGGAAAACTAAATGGGGTTTGGAGGAATATTAAAAAGGAGATTAAATAATTATTAGTTTAATTTTAACAAAATAAAAATAATAATAGTAAAATATAAATAAAGAGACCAATGGGGTTGACTCTATGAACCCTAATTGTTAATAATATAAAATAAACAAAAGAAGGGAAGAGAGTTCGAAGGGCAGTCGTAGAACCAAAGAGTAAACACAACAACAACCTATCGTTTGACACTGGAGAGCCATAACTGTCCCATAAAAGTTTCTCTGTTTTCGTCCAAATTTTAGTATGTTGTTTTACTCATTTATCTATTCAATTAAACACAATTTTTCAGATTTTTAACAACCCGAATTTCTCCCTAAAATACCCGATTTCTCCGTTTACAGAAATCCTTATTTTGCACCGTTCTTCTTCACCGTAAGTCCGATTTTAGTGAAACCAACGCCAAAATGATCGTGTTAAAAGTGGCTATTTTATCCACTGATTGGTTTTCTGATTTATGGTAATTTTCTTTGACCGAATTTCGAAATCAGTTTTTAGACTATTTTCTCATAATTTATTTTTGACGTTTACCCATAAATTGTTGAGTTAGATCGATAGAAGGAAAAAAAAGTCAAAGAACAAATATTGTTTGCTCGTGGAATTGTACTCGTGTCTGAAAGCGTCGAAATAAGGTAAGGGGTGAGAGAGCGTTTGAATTCATGAGTATAATATATTGTGAGATGAACGGGAAAACCGTATTTCCCAACGATTCATCCGGGGCTTGCTACGTACGGCAGTAGCCCTTTGAGAGATAAATTGATTAATTTGAAATATGAGAATTGTGAGATTAAAATGTGAAATAGAAATTTTTATAAGGTGTTGATTGATTTAATTTTCGATACTTGTGTGGTAGTTGATATTTGTTATTATTGTGAAGTTGGATGTTGAATGAAATTATGTGTACATGTTTGCTTACGTGATGATAATGAAATATGGATGATTATTATTTGTTATTATTGTGATGTGATTATTTGTTATTATTGTGTACATGTTTGTTATTATTTGTTATTATTGTGATGTGATTATGAAATATGGATGCATGTTTTGATATATGCTTATGTGATGATGATGATGATTTTTGATTGATGATAGTGATGTTATAAAATTGTGATGAGCTTATATATTGATCATGATTATTTATGATTAATGATATTATAAAATTGTGATGAAAATATTGAAGTACCCCATACTTGATGAGATAGTGATGATTCTTAAATACGATGCTCTTAAGGGAGTAGTCTAAGCTAACGGGGGGAGAAAATAAATATTGTGAATGTTTGAAGTGGAGATTATTTTGTCATCATATAGGTAGGGTCTGACAAGCCTAGTGATTCTGGGGAAGTACAACTGAATGAGCCTGATCGTGGCGGTCTGCTGTCGAGCCTTAAGGCAAGATTGTTAGACCTTGGAGGTATTCCGGTGGGGAATTCCTAGGTGACTTGGAGGTAGCGCTCCAAATGTCGGGAGCTACCATGCAACACACGTTTACCTCGACTGTCACGTATATGTGTCTCGAGTTTTGAGTTGAGGGGATCTATGAGGACAGGGCCAATTTGAATTGTTCGTCCACCGGGATGGTGGCATAGTATCATGGCCTCCTAACCAAGTACTTCAGAGTTAGAATGGTACCACATTGTGAAGTAGAGTCTAAGCTCATGCATAGCATTGCATTTCCTTGTGATTGTTTTATTGTGATTGATGTGTTTCAAAGGTAATATTAATAAGATGATTTGATGCATATTATAATGAGATGATTATTTTACTTGAGTGACTTTGATGTTATATTATGATACTATTTAATTAAATATTTTGATATATCGTAAAGTGATTATGATACGGTTCTATTATGATTGTTTGCGTGTTCTTCTTACTCATATTATACTATTAACATGATTTCAAAACTCACCTCCTTCGTTGTTTGTGTTTGACTGGCTGGGCCCTGCGTTTGCGAAATCGCAGTTATTACAGGTTAATGAGTCTTGAAGTTCAAGTTTGGGTGGAACCCCGCTCTGATAGGTGATACCGGGAATAAGGGTTTTAATTTGTATTTTACTTATTTAATTTGAATCAAATTTTTGTATGTAAACCTTAGAAGTACTAATAAGTTTTTAGAATTAAATCAAGTAATTATACTTAAATCAAGTTTATTGAGATTAAATTGTTTTATTTGAGTAATAAAATTTGAATTAGTGCATGTGTACTTTGAGAAACGTGATATCCTAAATTAGTTACAAAAGATTTTATTTTCTTGAAAATATAATTCTATTTATCCGCTGCAAATTTTATAGGAATATGATAAAAATTATTATATATATATATATATATATATATATATATATATTATTGTAGGATTTAGGGTGTCACATACTTTGTAACATTCTCTTGTGAGAGTTATTCAGAAAAAACGTTAAACATTTTCTTGTATCTAACTCTATAGTGGTTGTTGTTCTTAATAACTTGAATGTACCAAGCTAAAACATTGACAATACTTCAACATAGTCAAACTTACTCATAGGTGTTTAGTAGACATGTGAAAAATATGATGATTAATAGACTAACTTACTTAGAGTGATAATGAGACTGGACATAACTACCTTATAGGTGATGAACTAGGATAAATTGAACATGTGTTTCTCTTCTCTATCTCTTTATTTTTCGGTGTTTTATCTTAAATATTTAGCTTCAATTTTCAAAGAAAAGTTTTTTTGAAAGAAAAAACACAATTCAAATGTTTCCTTGTGTTTTTCACTTTTCATCATATTCAATCTCAATCATGATTTAGCATCTTATTTTCACATAAGCATGAAGATAAACTCAATAACCAACATTCAAAGTGCATATTTATTGTTCACATAGTTACGACATATTCTCATATTTACATATTCACAACATGATTAACGGTTCACATAATTCATGTATTATGATCGCAACACAAAGGAACAATTCGTGTATTATGATCACGTTTTAGGGTCACATAATTATTATTAACATGGTAAGCTTCTAAGGTATTCCCAATTAGCATATTAATATATCATTTCAAGAGTACTTAACAACATTCAAACATTTTTTTCAACACGAAAACATTTTATATAGAATTTAAATCAAGGAAACATGGAAACTCAAGGAGCATAACATTATCATATTTTCAATACACTTATATAAGTATTTCACATTTAGCATATTTTCATGGTTCACATAAAAGCACATATATCATATACGTTGACAACAATTCAATAATTGCGAGAAGTAAATGGCAATGATGTAGTGTGGTCAATGTGTAAAAGTAAAAGATTAAAGTAAAGAGAATCACACACAAATTTATATTGTTTCACCTTTAACTTTGGGCTACGTCTAGTACTCATACCCTGTGAGATTTTCCACTATCTTGATGAAGTGAACATTCTTTCAACACTTTTATAAATTTCTTTAGATCACAACTTGATCTATTATAACCCAAATCATCAAAGCCTCGACAAGCTTACAACTTGTATTATCACAACCTTAGTAGGTTTATAAACTTAGTCAAACCAGACTTTACACAAACTCACTCGCAACAATCACAACAGAAAATACTGAGACATTTTTACAATATATGAATAAGTGTTTGGGTTCTTTGCTTATGAAAACTTAAAGAAAAATTTGAGAAACAAAGGAAAACTATATCAACACACTTAGAAGTATAAAACTGGAGCTTAGCAAGCAAAAATTGAAGTGTGTATTATCAAAGAAAGTCGTGTGAAAAACTTGAGAATAAAATAAGTGGTTGATGATGTTGTAGCTTAGACTCTTGTTGTTTATGTTCAACAAACATCCTTATTTATAGATGAGGAGAGCTTTATATTGCTTGTAGAAAAATATAGTTGTTGGACATACTAATGTATGCAAAAAGAAATCCCTTTGATGAGTTGTCTTTACTTTCAGTGGAAAACAAAAAAAGTATTTTCTTCTTGAGAAGAATGTTCTTCCTTGTTTTGTGAAGGATGGGTGTATGTCAAAATGTGACTTGGTTTGCTCATTTTGATCTAAATAAAATTCAAAAATAGTGTTGGAATCAGGGTTGTACCATTCAAAGAACTTATGACATGTTCTCTTTGTTTGGTACCCATAAAGAATGACTTCTTGAAATAAATAGTATCTTAAATGTAATATTCTTGAAATGACTTCAACATCAATGTTGTTCCTTGTCTATTACTGAGTTCACTTAAGAGCATTTAAGGTGATAAAACTTGCTTCAATATGTAAGTGAATGTTATGGAATGAATTTACAACAAGGAAAATGTTCTTCTTCATCAACTAGAACGTTCTTTCTATGTATTTTTGACTGATGTTATGTTCTCTTATGAACAAGATGCTTATATTAAAATCAATTCACGATTTCAATCTTAAAACACTCAAAAACACATGTTATATCACAAAATAATGAGAATCCTAAATATGGTCTTGGTTTTTGTTGGTGGCACTCTTGGTGGTCAAAATCTTAATCTAAAGGTGGTGGTGTGATTTTTGATGAAGAGAAATAGAGTGTTTCAAGTTGTGATTTGGGTTGAGCATGAAAGATATGATCACAAGCATCACAAACATGGTCTTAGTTTAGCATGCCACCCATTATGGTGGTCATGATTGAGGGAAGAAGAATGAGATAAAAGGGTTGGGTGGTGGCTCTATTACGAAGAAGGAGAAGAGTTGTGTGTTCTCATTTACACAAGGGAAGGGGTGCAAAAAGTAGTTGTTTTATAACTTATATGTATCATTGGTAAAAGCCCAAATTAGAAATAGCAATTGCAAAAAGAAGGGGTGCATAGAGTAGTCTATCACTTAAAGATTTAATAAAAAAACACAAACCATATATTTTATTCATTCACATAAAAAAACACAAACCATATATTTTATTCATTCACAAATAAGCTGGTCACAAACCTCTGTGGCGGCCAAAACGGCCACAAAGTGTGAAAAATTCGTTGTCTTTTGTGAGGGCAAAGTACGTCATAAACGCCTGCTTTTGTGATGACCCACCACAAATACCTCATTTTGTGAGAGCTTAGGCCGCCACAAAGGTTAAAGCTGATTTTTAAAATTAAGCTTTTGTGAGGCTCAGGCTGCCACAAAGGATGTTCTAGATTAAAAAATAAATATTTTGTGAGGGTTTAGGCCGCCACAAAATATTTATTTTATTAAAAATTATTTTATTAAATTCAAAATTAATACTAAAAAATAATATTATATATAATAAAATAATATGAATATAAATTCAAAATTTAAATTACAATACTATAATTTAATTTAAATTTAAATTAAATTTAAAATATAATATTTAAATTTAAACTAAATTTAAACTTAAAATGGTATATATAATAAACTAATATCAATATAAATTAAAAATTTAAATTAAAAATATAATATTACAATTTAATTATCATTTAAATTAAATTTAAAATATAATATTTAAATTATAATTATAATTATAATTAAAGATTAATTTAAATTAAATTTAAATTTAAATAAAACTTAAATTTAAAAATTAAAATAACTATTATATATAAAAATATAATATTATATTAATTAAAGTAATTACTCCCAAACCAAATAAAATATTCCAAAATTAATAAATCATGTCTTACAAACCAAAAAATTAAACACAATAATTAACTAGGACAAGATAAATGTGTTCATACAAACTAAAAATAAAATTATGAAATTATTCAAATACACCAATCTTCATAATAATTCATCTAATCAGCTCCACTCCCATCATCCTTATTTGTTGGAATGTTACCCGACGACAGAAGTCCCTCAAAGTATTATTAATTTATGTTGGAGGAGACATCATGGTTTGAAATTATATTTCATCTTCAATTACACCACCACTAGTCAAAGGAGGAGCCATACCTGGTTGAGGTTGATTTAAATCTGGTCTGATCTAGCCAGTTGTTGGCATAGTTGGTCAGTATGCAGTTTGATCTGGTTGAGGTTGAGGAAGTTAATGTGAAGGTGACGGAACATAATAAATTATTAACAAGACTATAAATATAAACCGAAATAAAATTTTAAATGATGTTTAATGAAATTTTTCATAAAATAACTCCTTATATATAAACAACAATTTAAAGTATATAAATTTTTTGTACTAACTCAACTACAATTTTTTTTAATAACTAACAAAAAATATTAATATCATCAATTGTAATAATGTTTTTTTACAAAAAAAAATAGTTATATTAAAATCAATAAGTTTTACGTGTGTTTCAAATTTTTATTTATCATCGTAATAATTCTTCTGATCAGCTTCACTCCCTCCATCATTATTTGCTGGAATGTTACCCGACGATATAAATGTACTCTTATTTCATCTTCACTCTTAAACATTCTACATCGACATAAACAACATGGACATTCATCCCCCTTCATCTTCGACAAATTTCTGCACTCTCGCAAAATTGAGAATATCTTCAACCATGTATGTATATATATATGTTTATTCTGAAAATTAAATAAATATATAAATTACACACACACACACACACATATATATATATATATATATATATATATATATATATATAAATTTCAAAAGTATTATATATAAATTTTGACATACTGTATAATATGTCAATTAGGGGAGCATTTGCAAACAATATAATAAATTTTTATGAAGACTATAATTATATAAACAAAAATAAAATTTTAAATGATGTTTAATGAGTTTTTTCATAAAATAACTCCTTATATATAAACAAACATAAAGACTTTTAAAGTATATAAATTTTTTGTATGAACTCAACTACTTAACTCTTTTTAATAACTAACAATAAATATTAATATCAACAATTTTAATAATATTTTTTTAAAAAAAATAGTTATATTAAAGTTAATAAGTTTTACATGTGTTTCAAATTTGTATTTATCATATATATTATGTAAACAACATAATTTGTATTTTTTTTAAATAAATCTATAATAACACATATTTTACTTATCTATATTTTAAAAATAATATAAATATATTTATAGTATCACATATTTTACTAATCTATATTTAAAATGTATAAAATACTAACATGATGTCGGGTAGTGTTTGACTTGAAGCTTTCATAGGGCTGAGAACTATTCGAAGTAAACACAATATCGCCACTGTCAAAATAAAAATTCAATAATGTTAATTAAATAAATAACTTCAAATCAAAAATAAAATTAAAAAACTAAATATATAATATAAACTTACCAAACTTCAAGATAGTAAAGAAAAAGCTTGGAGAAATAATTTTTGTAGAAAGAAGGTGGAGAGAAAATTTAGAAAGAAGGTTTAAAAAGAAGATAGAAGTGAAAAATAATAAGAGCAGTGGAGTGATATTTATTGAAAATGGTTGATCTTTTGTGGCGGCCAAAGCAACCACAAAATCCAATGGTACAATGGAAATTTGTGGCGGCTTTAACGGTCAGAAAATAAGGCATTTGTGGCGGCCTGGGCGACCACAAAGTGCAACTGAAAAATGAGAATTTGTGGCGGCCTTTGTAGCCACAAAGTGCAACAGATCAATGTTTTTGTGGCGGCCTGGGCAGCCACAAACGGCTTGCCTTTGTGGCGGTCTTTACCCTCACAAATGGTTGATTTTGTGGCTGAAAAATCTCTCACAAAGGACTTAAATTTTAGCTAGATTTTGTGGCAGCCTAAGCCCTCACAAAATAACAGCGTTGTGATTTTGTGAGGGCTTAGGCAGCCACAAAATTCAACTAAATTTTAAGTCTTTTATGAGGGATTTTTCAGCCACAAATAAAGACCAATTTGAATTTTTGCATTTGTGAGGGACTACAAAATATTTATAAAGCTGGCCACAAATGAAGGAATTTCTTATAGTATAATAAGGTATTCAAGATCAACAAGGATTAAAAACAACCTACATTATCCATCATTTTTTTTTCTCACTTTTTCAATCACGCCTTTTGTTGATATTGCACATGCATCTAATTATATTTTCTTTTCGCCTCTTGATTTAATCAATATTGATTATGCATTTCAAGACATTCTTAGAGTATATTAAAGTATGATTTGAAAAGACTTTTCGGTGATGAAAGTATATAGTATTCAATTAAGATTTTAATGTATTTAGAATAAGTTTTGAGGTATTTAATTAGTATCTTTGAAATTTTTAAATAATCTTTAGAAATTCAACCGTGTTCAACACTCTCTACAATTTCAAAAAAAAATTTAAATTTTATTGGACTGTTTTTAAAATGAATTTTATATGATTTTGTTATATTTTTAATTAGTGAATCTTTAGTAGTAAATTTTTTTTCTTTATGTCATGAGATTTTTATTTTTTATAGTGTCTCTTTCTAACACCAATTCAACTCTTCAATAACCAACAATCGACTCAAATGACTATGATTTTAAAACTCGATTGAACTCATTTTGCAAACTTACCTCGACTCTAATCCTCAAACTCTCAATTTCTCCGCAATTCCCCTAAGGAACACGTATCATATCCACCATCCTCCTCTAGGTCACCTCCCTCCATCTCTTTCCTCTCTTGTATCCTTTCGTTTGTTCCCTCTCCTTAGTTCTTTAATGCATTTACATCACTATCTGTTGGAAAAAAAGTATGTTATAGTGTGAATTTAATAAATTGTTGAAGTCCCACATTGGAAAGAAATTTTTTTTGTAAATTTAAGTGGAAAGAAACTTGTTAAGTCCCACATTGGAAAGAAATAATTTTGAAATCCCACATTGAAAAACTCTAGTATTTTGAGTAGTTTCAAATCTATACATACTAAAGTCCCACATTGCTTAGAAAAGAAATGTGAGCTTACTTCCATCACTATATAAAGAGCATCAAACTATTGTGAAAAACACACCAAAGTTGGATGCTTTTCCCAACTTTCTCTTTTCTCCCTCTTATATTCTGCTCGCCAAATTTCGAGCCACTTCTCCCCTTTCTTTCTGTCCCTTTCGATTTAGAGCGGTAATTATACCGTAGTCCCTTTCGGTTTAGAGCGGTAATTATACCGTAGTCCCTTTCGGTTTAGAGCGGTAATTATACCGTAGTCCCTTTCGGTTTAGAGCGGTAATTATGCCGTAGTCCCTTTCGGTTTTTAGAGCGGCTGTTATGTCGTAGTCCCTTCGGTTTTTTGAGCGGTCGTTATGCCGTAGTTATGAGTGGTCGTAGTACCATATTGTGAATGACTTTAATCGTCATATTGAGAGTGACAATAACCGTCATATTAAGAGTGGCTTTAAGCGCCATATTGAGGGTGTAATTCTAGAACGGTTTTCTACAGTGCAGTAGAACTCCGATACAGTGATCTGGGCTGTTTTATCCTGGGGACTTCGTGGTTGATAGTTTGTCTTGCACAATTTGGGCAGTGCCACGAAACGTCTTAAAGAGAGCGACCTAGTCCGCGACTCAACCCAGTAATATCTTCGGTGACATAAATTGTGATTTTTAAATGGTTTTTGAAACTCAAATTCCAACAATTTTAAGACGTTTCGTTCTGCCATGTCAACCGAAGATATTACTGAATTTGATTATGTTGCCTCTTCAATAAACTGTTTAAGTTTTGAAGCAAAAAAGGATAAGAAAGCTGGAGAATTAACCCATCGGAAAATAATGATAAGAATTATATTCTTAATGGAGTTGCTGATGATCTGTATAACTACTACAGTTCCAGCAATACTGGTAGAGATATTTGAGATGCTCTACATGAGTATGTAGTGAGTTGCTACCCAAAGTATCAGATGGCTGAAGACAGATCCGTGGAGGCACACTTTTGTAAAATTCAGAAGATAACTTATGGGATCATCTATTAAGGTACGTTACTCGTGACATATTTAAATTAAGTGTTGAAATTTAATATGTCTCTTTATGTTTGATTGTTGAAATCAATAAAATGTATCTTTTTGCATACATGTTGTGTGACTTAAATTTTTGACATGCTATATTATGTGATGTGAACCCATTTGATTTCAAAATTAAGTAACTTTGATTTAATTCCAAAGTTATTGCTAAATGATTTTGAAAAATATGATTTTTTGTAGTCAAACTAAAATAATAAAGAATTCACATAAATTTGTAGTTAGAGAATATGAGTCTTTAGATTTATTACACTTTGATATATGTGAACATTATGGGAAAGTTAACATGAAATGAAAAACAAAAATGAAAAGTTTGACATGTTAAGAATCTCTATAATAACTAAAATTGAAAATCAATTTAGTAGAAAGATTAAAAGGTTAAAAGTATGATTCTAGTTTGTTTAAATA
Source organism: Cicer bijugum (assembly GCA_037974875.1). Taxonomy (NCBI): domain Eukaryota; kingdom Viridiplantae; phylum Streptophyta; class Magnoliopsida; order Fabales; family Fabaceae; genus Cicer; species Cicer bijugum. Next base: position 339,589 of record JBBPBT010000459.1, on the reverse strand, counting down.
AGTTTTATAAATTGTCTAGAATTATATGTGGAACAACTGCACCATAATTGCTTGATGTGAATGGTAAAGTTGAAAAGAAAGAAAATATAACTCTTATTGAACTAGTTGTTGCTAGTATGCTTAATTATATTGTTGCATCTTATTAGTGTGCAGAAAATATATTGTTTATTTGTTTTGAATAGAGTTCTTAAATCTAAAAACAAAAACATCTCCATATGAGATAATGAAGAAAAGACAATCGAACTTGTCTTATTTTCAAACATGGGGTGGTCTGACTTATATCAGAATCCCCGATCCCGAGCGAATTAAACTCGCTAGTAGAACCTATGAATGAGAATTCATTAGGTATGTGGTAAAGAACAAAGCGTATAGGTTTTATGACCTAAATGCAAAAGTGATCAATGAGTCAAATGATGTTGACTTCTATTAAAATAAATTCCCTGTAAAATGGAGAAATAGTGGGGGCAGCGAACCAAGTTACGTTCCTGTTACAAGAAACACTGAAAGCAGCAAACAAGGTGAAACAGAAACTCAAAGAAGTAAGAGAGTCAAAGTTGCTAAAGATTATGAACCAGAATATATGGTCTATAATTTAGAAGAGAATCCTACAAATCTTAAAGAAGTTTTGTCATCATTAGATGCAGATCTATGACAAGAAGCTATAAACGATGAAATGGATTCTCTAGAGTTTAACAAGACCTTACATTTAGTAGACTTGTCTCCTGGTTACAAACTAATAGGTTGTAAACGGATTTTGAAAAAGATACTAAAACCCGATGGATCTATTGATAAGTACAAGGCACGCCTTGTAGCCAAGGGTTTTAGATAAAGAGAAAATATAGATTTCTTCGACACTTTTTACCAGTCACCACCCTAACATCCATTAGGGTGCTTATATCACATGCAGGTATTCATAACCTGGTGATACACCAAATGGATGTTAAAACAATTTTTTTAAATGGTGACCTAGAAGAAGAAATTTATAAGGAACAACCTAAAGATTTTTGTAATTCATGGACAAGAAGACAAGGTCTATAAGTTAGATAAATCTCTATATGGTCTTAAACAAACTTCTAAGAAATGGCATGAAAAGTTTGATAACTTGATTAAATTGAATGAGTTTAAAGTGAATGAAAGTGACAAATGTATTTACTACGAATTTGAAAATGGCATTTGCACTATCATATGTCTCTATGTAGACGACAAACTCATATATGATTCAAACTTTCATGCTATAACATTTTGAAATCATTGTTGTGTAACAACTTTGATATGAAAGACCTCGGAGAAACAAATGTAATCTTGGGAATCAAGATTACTAGGTCAGAAAAGGGAATTTCTTTGGATCAATATCATTATGTTGAAAATATCCTAAAGAAATACAATTACTTTGACTGTAAACCTGCTTGCACACTATACGATCCAAGTGTGAAACTTTTCAAGAACACTGGTGAAGGTGTTAGACAAACTAAATATGCGAGCATCATTGGCAGCCTCAGGTATGCCACTGATTGTACTAGACCCGACATTTCCTATGTTGTGGGATTGTTGTGCAGGTTTACTAGTAGACCTAGTATAGAGCATTGACACGCTATTTAAAGGGTCATGAGATACCTTAAAAAGACCACGAGTCTCA
>JBBPBT010000459.1:309629-337769 GCA_037974875.1 Cicer bijugum | reverse complement strand
AATTACTTTGACTGTAAACCTGCTTGCACACTATACGATCCAAGTGTGAAACTTTTCAAGAACACTGGTGAAGGTGTTAGACAAACTAAATATGCGAGCATCATTGGCAGCCTCAGGTATGCCACTGATTGTACTAGACCCGACATTTCCTATGTTGTGGGATTGTTGTGCAGGTTTACTAGTAGACCTAGTATAGAGCATTGACACGCTATTTAAAGGGTCATGAGATACCTTAAAAAGACCACGAGTCTCAAATTACATTATCAAAGATTTCCTATAGTCCTTGAAGGATACAATATTGTTAATTGGAACGTCTTATTAGATGACTCCAAAGCAATCGATGACTATATTTTAATATAGTGAGTGGTGTTGTATCTTGGAAATCGAAGAACAGACGATATTGGCTCAGTCCTTTATGGAGTCTGAAATGATAGTACTAGCTATTGCTACTACTAGTGAAGAAGCAAGCTGATTGAGATGCTTGCTAGCAGAGATCCCCATATGGAAAAATCTATGACAGATGTGTTGATCCACTGCGATAGTACCGCGGCTATTGCGAAGATTGAGAATCGTTATTACAACGATAAGAGACGACAAATTTGTCGTAAGCACAACATTGTTAGAAAGTTATTTACTAAATGAGTTGTTATAGTGGATCATGTATGCACTGATGAGAATTAAGCAAATTCTTTGACGAAAGAATTTAGCTACAGAGAAAGTCATAAATACATCCAAAAGGATGAGACTAATGCCTATAGAGTCACTCATGATGGTAACCCGACCTAAAAGACTAGAGATCCCAAGAATTAGGTTCAATGGGTAATAACAAGTCGTGAAGTGATATGAGATGAACATGCTATTGTAAATTAGAGAAGCATGATTCCTAAAGCGATGATAGGATGAGGTAATAGAAACTCTTAATGAGATCTATACTCTACGTGGAGGGAGTACCTAGCTATAGGAGTACTCTTGATAGACTCACCTATGTGAATGTGGAAGTGGGGCCGCTTCCTATGGAATTTTGAGGCAGAATTCCTAGAGCGTTCACTATACTGGGATACACGTGCAGGGCCATTAATGCACGGGCTTTTGAGAATACACCCTATGAAAAGGTTGTGTGTGAGTTTAATGTCAGAGATAGAGTTCAAGACTACGAGTCACTCTTGTTGAATCTGAATCTTACTTACTATGCAAAGGTTCAAGTCAAGAGACACCTTTGTTTATGCACGATCTTATAGAAGCGTTTGACGCTATTTTAGAAACATTTTTTTTAAATTCAAGTGGGGGATTGTTGGAAAAAAAGTATGTTATAGTGTGAATTTAATAAATTGTTGAAGTCCCACATTGGAAAGAAATTTTTTTTGTAAATTTAAGTGGAAAGAAACTTGTTAAGTCCCACATTGGAAAGAAATAATTTTGAAATCCCACATTGAAAAACTCTAGTATTTTGAGTAGTTTCAAATCTATACATACTAAAGTCCCACATTGCTTAGAAAAGAAATGTGAGCTTACTTCCATCACTATATAAAGAGCATTAAACTATTGTGAAAAACACACCAACGTTGGATGCTTTTCCCAACTTTCTCTTTTCTCCCTCTTATATTCTGCTCGCCAAATTTCGAGCCACTTCTCCCCTTTCTTTCTGTCCCTTTCGATTTAGAGCGGTAATTATACCGTAGTCCCTTTCGGTTTAGAGCGGTAATTATACCGTAGTCCCTTTCGGTTTAGAGCGGTAATTATACCGTAGTCCCTTTCGGTTTAGAGCGGTAATTATGCCGTAGTCCCTTTCGGTTTTTAGAGCGGCTATTATGCCGCAGTCCCTTTCGGTTTTTAGAGCGGCTGTTATGTCGTAGTCCCTTCGGTTTTTTGAGCGGTCGTTATGCCGTAGTTATGAGTGATCGTAGTACCATATTGTGAATGACTTTAATCGTCATATTGAGAGTGACAATAACCGTCATATTAAGAGTGGCTTTAAGCGCCATATTGAGGGTGTAATTCTAGAACGGTTTTCTACAGTGCAGTAGAACTCCGATACAGTGATCTGAGTTGTTTTATCCTGGGGACTTCGTGGTTGATAGTTTGTCTTGCACAATTTGGGCAGTGCCACGAAACGTCTTAAAGAGAGCGACCTAGTCCGCGACTCAACCCAGTAATATCTTCGGTGACATAAATTGTGATTTTTAAATGGTTTTTGAAACTCAAATTCCAACACTATCTTTTTCCTCTATCTCTCTCCTTTCTCCCTTGCTTTCTTCACATGTCATGTGTAAGATTATTATTTTACACCTCTTCTCATTTTGACAAAAATATGTAGTTATGATTTTACTTGTAACTCATGTCCACATGATATTATGAAGAAGTAGTTATGATTTTACTTGTAACTCATGTCCACATGATATTTTGAAGAAGTATTACAAAGATAATATCAAAGAAACAAAATAATTTTTTTTCTCCATTTTTCATTAGCCAAACAACCTCTTTTATAGACAGTAAGTTAATTGTTATGTTATCTTATAAGTATTTAATATCACTATTAGTAGTATTTTTTATATATGATTTGAAACTAGTGTAGTGATTATTAGATACAATCATTTTAATAAACTTATGTTTTGCTGATTGTTTTAGAAAGTGGGGAAAAGTTATTGCTATATGACCAGTGCTGCTAAATATACATTTAAACATGTCAGCATGAAACTTTACTAATGCTGACAAATTAATCATAATTAATTAAAACATGTGTCCTCCTCATTTGGATTTTATCAAATATTCATTACAAGTGTATGTACAACAGAAAAATAAGAACTCAACTTATACAAATTTTACAAGGTACAACTCTTAGCTTGTAAACTTCTATAAATAAGAATTCAATTGGACCTTTAGTTTTTAGCAACTAATATTTTGTTTTTCAATCATCAAATATCTGGCATGCATAAAGTAGTAGAGCGAAGAAGAAAATCGAGGCTTTTGCAAAAAAGAAATACACCCAATTATATACAAGTAAGACACAGTGTCTATCACGTGACGATGAGGGGAAGACCAATCACATGATGAAGTGAATTAGAGGATCACGTGAATATAAAGTAAGTTAATATAGGCCGTCAGATTAAATTGGATTAGAGGGTTCAGATTTGGTGTCAAACTTAAAGTTTGAAGTCGGTTAGTGGAGCGTGACTTTTTTAAATGAGTGTCATACTTTAAATTTGAGTGTTTCCTTGTATTCTACAAAGTAATTTATATTATATATGATAACGGCTCAAAATAAAAACACTTTGGTAATTTTTTCAGCATCCATAACAAAATTTAATCCACATGCTAATATACTACTTATATTCTTAAAAAACGTAATAAAAATAATAGGAAGAAAAATATTGCATATAGAATAAAAATCAAAACTCGGACTAAGGTGCAAAAAAGACTAATGCAAAAGTAAAATAATTTGAATAAAAATTTAAAACTCATATAAACTAATTAGAACTCATCATAATTCAATGGACTAGCAAATTAAGTTTTATGTTATTATGTTTTAGTTCTTATTATTTTATTAAATTTTGTAAATTTATAGAAGATGAGTTCAGATTTGATAGTTTTATTTTGACTCAAACATAAAATATTATTAAATACAAATACTTTTTTTTTCTAAGATTTAAGTGAAAGAAATCTATGAACACTAAAATTGGATCACTACAAGAAAAATCCTATTTTGTGGCCAACTTTATAAATATTTTGTGGCCGAATAAAACCCTCACAAATTTGTGACCGAAAAAGCCCTCACAAAGGTTAAAATTAAAATTGGTCATCTTTTGTGGCTGAAAAAGCCCTTACAAATTTTTAAATATTTAACTGGATTTTGTGGCTGCCTAAGCCCTCACAAAATCACAACATTGTGATTTTGTGAAGGCTTAGGCAGCCACAAAATCCAGTTAATTATTTAGGGATTTTGTGAGGGCTTTTACAGCCACAAAAATGAATTTTGTGAGGGCCAGATCCGTCACAAATGAGCTGATGTGACCAGGGAATTTGTGGCGGCCTATGCCGCCACAAAGGATTGGGGACGTGGCATTACTGGCTGCAAAGGCCGCCACAAAGGGCGCCCAAATCCAGCTGGATTTTCTGGCCGCTCAAGCCGTCACAAGTGTACATATCCGTTACCATTACTGGCGGCAAAGGCTGCCACAAATTACTTTGTAGCCGTTGGCGTTTCTGACGGGCAAGGCCGCCACGAAAGGAATGTACCGTTGGTGTTTCTGACGGGCAAGGCCGCCACAAATGCCCAATGCAAATACTATATATATGTCTCTCATTTTCCTACTTCATTTTCACAATACAACTTCTCTCTAAAACTTATATCTTACTATTCTCTCCTCCTTCTCTCTACAAATTACTCATCATATAAATTTGGTAAGTTTAATTTATATTATGTATGTAATTAATTTATATTATATATGTAATTAATTTATAATTGTATTTTTTAATATGATATAACTAATTAATGTTATTGATTTTTATTTTTATAGTGCTTGTTAATTATTTCGAAGACTTGCAAGCATCGTACGTGAGTGGAAGCTTGAAGTCAGACGCTATTCGGCATTCAAGTTAGTATTTTATATATTTTAAATTTAGATTAGTATATACATATTTATATATATATTATTTTTAAAATATAGATTAGTAATATATATATTTAGATTAGTTTTATATATTTATTTTTAAAAAAATAGGAATGATGTTGTTTACATATTAATATATGATAAATTAAAGTTTCAAACCACGGTTAAAATATATTGGTTTAAATATAATTATTATTTAAAAAACATTATTAAAATTGATGATCAGACCAGATTTAAATCAACCTCATCCAGCTAGGGCTCCTCCTTCGACTACTAGTGGTGCCATTGAAGATGAAATTCAATTTCAAAGCATGATGTCTCCTTCAACACAAATGCATAATACTTTTGAAGGATTTCTTTCGTCAGGTATGAATGCAGGAAATAATGATGGTGAGAGTGGAGCTGATCAGACGAATTATTATGAGGATTGATGTGATCATTTGAAGAATTTCATAATTTATTTTTGGGTTGTATGACATTATTAATGTGTGTTTAATTAATTTCCACTTTGTAAGACATTATTTGTTAATTTTGGGTTTGTAAGACATTAATTGATAATTTTGGAATGCATGTTTTATTTGATTTTATCATGATTGCTATAGCTAGCTTTAATTATTATTAATATTATGTTTTTATATATAATATTTATTTTAATTTTAATATTTAATATTTAATTTTAATTTTATTTAAATTTTAATTTAATTTTAATTTAAATTATAATTTATTTATAATTTACATTAATTTAAATTAATGTTTAATTATAATTATTAATTTAAATATTTAAATATTTTATTATTAATAATTTAAATATAGTTTTATTAATTTAAATATTTTTTAATTAATATTTTATTATTTAAATAATTTAATTATTAATCTTTATTTTTAATTTAAATATTTTATTTTATATTTTTAATTATATTAAGATTAGTTTATTATATATATATATATATATATTAAATTTAATTTATAATTACATTATATTTCAAATTTAATTTAATTATAATTTAAATTTTAATATTAATTTATAAATATATTAATTGTATTAATTATAATTATAATTATATTAATTTATTATATAAAATATTAATTATATTAATTATATTAATTATAATTATTGAAATAAAAATTAATTTATATTTTACGTTGGCATTTGTGGCGGCCAAAAGCCCTCACAAATGTCCAGTCAGCAAGATTTTGTGGCGGTCAAAAGTCTTCACGAAGGTCCGGTCAGCGGCCAAAAGCCCTCACAAAATCCAGTCACAAATGCAGATGTTTGTGGATGCAAAAGCCTCACAAATGTCTCTCCTTTGTGGGTGAAGCCCTCACAAAATTTTTTGACCAGTTTCTTTGTGGCTGCCAAAAGCCCTCACAAAAGCCACCTTTGTGGCTATTTTTTGCCCTTTGTGAGGGCTTTTGGCCCTCACAAAATCCATGAATTCTTGTTGTGGATATTAATTTTATTATATAAAATGAGAAAAAAAATTATATAATATATATATTACTAAAATTATGTGGTATATAAAATTAATCCAAGGTGTTGGATTAGCGTTTGAAAGTCACATACATTAGTTTTGATACGTACTCGAAGCATTTTTTAATTCAATCGTTATTTAAAATGTCTTTTTCGTATGAAATTAAATAAATTTTTTATTTTCACAAAATTTTATTTTTTATTTTTAGTTTTTATAAAAAGTTTATCAACTTTTATATCTTTAAAATTTCTCATTTTTATTGTTGATTTCGGATTTTAAATGAATTTTTGTATATTCTTTGAATTTTTAAATAATTCTTTTAAATAATATTTAAATTATAATTAATAACTTTTAAATCAACTTTTATATTTTTTTTAGTTTTTAAATGAATTTTTTCAATAATATTTATAAATTATAATTTATAAATATTATTAAAAAAATTCATTTAAAAATTAAAAAAAATATATAAAAGTTGATTTAAAATTAGATGCTAAAATATAAAACCAAAAAAATTAAAAAATCAGAAAATAATGAAATTTTTTGTAAAAATTAAAACTAAAATAAAATTTTATAAAAACTAAAATTTATTTATAATTTTTTAATCTCTTACTTTATTACAACGAGTCAACGCTCAATAGTTAGAGACTTAGGCACAACAAAATAGCACATCATTATATTATGTCAGCGCAGCCGACAAGAAAAAGTGTGTCAGTTACAAGTTACAATTCCGGAGTCAATAGTGTTCAGCCTTTGAACTATGGTACAAAACTTAAAATCTAGGGGTCATCTACGAGATTGGATAATATTATTAATATTATTTTATTTGTTTAATAAAAATAAATTAAATTATATTTAAAATTTATTGATTTAATTTTAGTTAACGTTTTAAATTAATTTTTTTATTTTAATTTTAAATGATAATTTAATATTTTATGTTTTAAAATATCAGTGATGTTATTATTTTTTTTACAAAAATTCATAAAAATTATCACAAATTTTAAGTAAAACCCATAAAATTTATTATCGTATTCAATAAAATATAAATTTAATCAAATTCATAATTAAAATTTTAAATAAACTCATATTTTCATTACTTATTTGATGCTATTAGAGATGAAAATATGAGTTTATTTGAATATTTAAGTTATCAATTTAATGAAATTTGTATTATATTGAAGATGATTATTAATTTTATAGATTTTATTTGAAATTTTTTATGATTTTTTGTGAAAAAAAATGATAACATTACTGACATTTTAATACATAAAATATCAAATTGTCACTTAAAATTAAAATAAACGACCAACTCGAAAAAAAAATTAAAAGATTAAAACGTTAACTGAAATTAAACTAAATGACCACATATGTAATTTAACCATAAAAATATTATCCATATTCTGTATATATTGGCTTAATTGCAATTTTGGTCCCCCTATTTTAGTTGAATCGCAAAAGTAGTCTCATCATTTTGTTTCTCCCCAGTTTTGGTCTCCAAACAGAATTTTGGTTCAAAACTTGATGAAATTTCATTTTTTAAAGTGGTATTACACAATTTATGATCATAGATTTCAGATACAATTGTTGCAAATGAGATCTTGAGGCATGATGTAACTTAAATAAATACAAAAAAAAATAAAATTTAATTAAATTTTGGACTAAATTTCTGTTTGAAGATCAAAATTGGGGAAAAATAAAATAGAAGAACTACTTTCGCGATTAAGCTAAAATAGGGAAACCAAAACTGCAATTCAGCCATATATATTTGTATAGTTATTCGCTTAACAAATATTTTATGTATTTTTAAATATTTGTGAGTTTTTACATATATTATTTCTTAAATTAAAAAATTATTTATAAATAAAAATTACTTTTTTTATATTGTGGAGAACTTTTTTTTCATCTTATTTTATTAAAAAATGATAGTAACACATTAACAGATTAATACATAAATAAAATATATGATATTTTTTTTTTAATAAAATCTATTAATACATCGATAAAAATTATTAAAATATATTAATTTTTTATTAATTTATTATCGAATACATATATTTATTATATCTATACACGTATTAATTAACTATTGTACGTCAAAATATCTATTAATTTTATTTGTATATATTCATTAAACTATTTGTCTCATTTTTCGTTTATCCGATGATAATTGTGAGTGTATATATATCTTTTTGTCATTCCTAAGTGAAAGTGTAAAAACTATAGGAAGGTCCCACTAATATCAAAATTTGATGCACACTGTGAGCCAAACATGGATTCGCCTCGTGAGAATGGCATTGGTTGCCTTGATTTTAAATATGTAAAATTAAATATTGTAAAAATAATTTAAATTTTAAAATATAAAAAATGTATATTGAAAATATTGTATTACAGAGTGTACTGTAATTATTTTTTCCATGTAATTATATATGCATGAAAATTTTTAAGATCCTATAAATTCTTATGATAAAAATAATTTAAAATCCAAATTACAAATTTTAATAGTCTTTTAAAATCTTAAAAGTCATTAAAATCTTTTAAAATTGATAAGACTTTTTTAATATAAAAATTATCTTTTAAAATGTAGATTTAATACACACTCTATTGTTCAAATTTAAATACCAATGAGAAAGGACTAAGCTTACTAAATCAATTTCACCTTGAGAGAAGTGATTAAGAGATGATGAAAGGGTCACTACCAAATCAACAAAATATTTGATAATAGAAGATCAAAATATTCAATCCGGATAATATAGATAATTAAAACTTAAAGTTAAATAAAAAAAATAACCAAATCAAAAAAATAGAGAAATAATGGGTTAGAGAAGGTGATTTTAGGCTAAACAAATAGGTCTCCAAAAGCAAGAAGGGTGGTGCGGCGCCGAAAAACTAAGAATTTGTTTTATTGTGTTTTACTTTTAGTTTTTAAAAATTATTTTATAAATGAATTTAAGAAAACTATTTTTAAAAAGAAAATTAGAAAAAAATTTATTTGATAATTTCAATTTTTAAAACAGTTTTTGACTTAAAAATTAAAAAACTAAAAACTAAAAAATAAAATACTATATATCTGTTTTGCTTTTTTAATTTTAAAAAGTATAATATTAAAAATAATTTTATAAATTATCTATTAATTTTAAAATTTTAAAATATTAAAATAGTTTTTTTGAGATAATATTATAATACTTTTAGATTTTTATAATTAAATACAATTAATATATTATTTACAATGAGAAAAGGGATATGGTGTAAAACAGTTTTAGATTAAAATTCAATATGATTAATCTATTCCGCCATATTACACCACTTCAGTACAATTTTATAAAATAAATAAATTTTATTGATGTGTAATATAAAATTATTTTATACTGATATTGCATATTAAACTCATTTACAATTTATATTAACTTCTAAATCATATATAATCACATGCAAAAAATTAACTGCAATATAGGAAGAAATTTACCAACTTCTTTCACTTTAATCATTAACTTTCTATCAACTACTAAAACTTAATTTTACCAAATAAATCCTAAAATTATATTATAAAATATTAGTTAAAATACACTTTTCTTTTTTGTACTAGAAATCAAATTACACTCTTAAAAACAATTATTACGTTATGCATTAAAAGGAAAGAATCCGTTTTGCAAAGAATAAATGATAATTTTCCATAAATGAATGCACCAATTCACGCGAAATTTAATAATTTTTTAATTTCATTTTCTTCTCCTTCTTTTCAGAAAGGCTTACAAAATAGTAACACAAAACCCCCAATATTGACTATTGAGGCGTCAAGCTTGGAGAACACGGTTACTTCTACTCGTTAGTTCTATATTATAGTACGACACAAATATATCCTCGATTCCTTTGTCAGAGTAGAACCTTCCACTATATCCATCTTCATCTTTTCTTATATCTCGGTAAATTATTCTTCGTTCTCATTGCCATTCACGCGTCATGGACGCGCGACGCGCCTCACGTTCCATTATCGACCCCAAAGTAAGACACGTCGGTTTTTTCGCTCAACATTCCGAATCCGACCCGCCCGAACCCGAATTCCCGCCAATTCCGGATACTCCAGCATCCGACAGAGTCTCCCCCGTCATCATACCGCCCCCGCGTCGTCTTTCCGAGCGAACCGCCGCCGTTCCCGTCCCTGAGTCTAGGTTCCGACGCGAGGCACCCGAGGATCGAATGACGATTGGGAGCTACAATCCCTCCAAATCGCTGCTCGAAATTTCGCCGACAGCTTCGATTTCTTCTAGCAGTGTTGGACTCATTGACGGAGAATTCTCCGAGGATCGCTCCGGCGTTGGTTGGTTACGTAGCAGCGAGTTAAGTTTCCCCGACGTTGGGTTGGATTTACCAGCCGTTAGGCCTTATGAAATTTCGGTGGATAATAACTTTTCTCTTTCGGTGAATGTGAATAATTTTCCTCGAAGCACTGGTATGTTGTGATTGTTGAATACGTTGCTTTCATGTGCGAAAAATATTTTTATTTTTTTTATTCTTTTTGTAATTTAATTCACTTTAGAATATGTATATAATATTGTTTGTTCAATCAGCTTGCTCTGGTATATCCTTTGTGTTGTAGTCACTACTTTGGAGTTATTTTTTATTGAAATTCTATTGATAAAGTGATGTTGATGAACTGAAATAAATAACACATAAGCTTAAAGATGATATTAGTATTTTGGTTCAGTGTTTTGATCTGGGGATGATTGGAATATTTGATAACCTTTCTTTATCGCTATTGTTTAGGTCTATAAAGCAGACACTACATGAATACCAACACGTAAATATTGGTAATATTCGGACACTAGGATGCACCTTCTATTTGAAGTGTCATTAGTACATATGTTTAGGTTTACCAGCTTCAGTAAGTTGTCACATTATTGCGTTTGATATGTTAGCCTTAGAGTTATTTTAGTTGATTTTTGCAGTATTTTATTTTGGTTTCGGTGGACCAAGCATAGGATTTTAATTCACATTCTTTATACGGTTTAGTGATTTGAAGATTTACTACTTATGGCATTGGTTGTGGTCCTTGTCGACCAAGACGTGATAGGAGTTTTTGTAAAAAAAATGTTAAGCTTTTTTTGAATCTCAATATTTAGCTTGATGAAATGTAAACCTATCCCTAATTGAAGCATTGTTCTTTTTCTTGGTTAATTTTTTCATCTTGATTTTCTACTCCTGCACAGATCAAATCCGTTTAGAAGACAACATTGAATAAACAGTCAATGAAAACCCTACTTGATTATCTCTGTTTTTTTAAGCTCTGAAATCTCTCAAAACTCAAACACAAAACAAATAAGTATTATTGTTTACAGCATCCAACTCAGCTACCAATTTAATTAATAAATTCCTTGTCTATTGCCTGCAAATTCCCCGAACCTCATGTCACCCATGAACCTTCGATCCACATGTTTTCTACCTTCAATTGCCATTAGAATCCTAATCCTGATATGCTTGATCCCAATCCTTTCGCCATCTTACATCAGTTGTTCTATCGATGACCAACTCTAGTTAAAGCTTAAATTGTTTGATGAAGGACTATGAGTGGTTTTATATGTCTAACTTGTTAAACAACAACAAACTCTTTCTCCACTAGGTAGCGAGGTATATGAACCAAACAATTCCATTGTGTTATGTCAAAAATAAAATTTGTTGGAAAGGCCCTATAGGTTTAGGTCTTTTACTATGGGTTTCCTTTAAATTTTCCTTAATCCTCCTCTATTGGTCATTAATGTTGGTACAATAAAATATGACTAATTCAATAAAGAACCCCTTTGAGCTTGAAAGGCATCTTTTGATTACAGAAAATGCTTGAAGCATATTTTCATTTCAAGATACTTGATTTATACAACTTGTTATATGTTATGATCGCCAAACCAGTGCCAATCCTCTTCTTGCTTAAAATGTATTTCATATACTTCGTTTCTTTCATATATAACCGGAAACCACAGGATTGCTACCTCCACTTCTCAAGTTTACTATTTATTTCTTCTTTCGACATTTCTAGTACGGCTATATCATCTACAAAAAATAATAATTGAGGCACTGGCTTGTGGGTATGCTTATGCCCTTGCCAGGATCACATTCTCAGGCCATCCAACTTGAAGTAAAGCTTAAGCTTAAGGACTTGCCATATATATCTTTAATATGCTTTATAAGATTTGGTGTTTTTTTTTCTTCTTTCTGATGTGTCATTTGGGTACTGAAATACATAAATTTGTCTTTTATGACTATTAGTTTGTTACATAATCAAAAAGCCTGTTGAACACGGTTGTTTCAAATGCTTGGGTTTTGTGAAATGCATTCTAAATGGCATAAGTGAACTCGAGACTTGAATTTAGCTAAGGTTAAGAATCTTGAAATGGTCTTCAGTTTGTTACTTTGCTAAGTTCTTTATAATTTCATTTAATGAAAAAAGCTCATGCCTTGGTCAGAATGTGGGATCTATATGTTGGCATTTTCTTTTAGGTGTATTTACGTGTTGTACCAGAGGATATTGTAAATGGACATATACAATTGCTTAATTAACAAAATAGTGAAGCAAGTTGCCAATCTTGTGTCTTAGTTTGTGATGTCTAAATCTACATATTCTTGGAAGGTGTTTTGAACCTAATTGACCTGTCGATCAACTTATTTTCTCGGTGGTATTGGATGGTAAAAAATTATTAATGAAAGTGTTGACTATGACAGCAGTATAAACCTAGTTATTGATTCTTTTAGAGTAGTATTGAGTTATATTTTTCAATCTATTTATCTATATATCAGTTTTCATTGGTGATAGTAGATTATAGTGTTATTTTATCAATTTAATCAACTCCACCTAGTGGAAAAGGGTTTTTGTTGTTATTGTATCTATCAACTTGTGGTTTACATCCTCTGTTTCTGGAAGGGATGCTTTAGTATTATCCCAGAGTTTTAAGTTTTTTTTTCTTCCACTAATGTGTATTCAGATTTTTGTTTCTTATATAAACTAATTCTACATAGAACTATTTGCTTGTCTTATTCTCTTACATATTAATGCTGAGCAAAATTCTTGCAGAAAAGAGGGAAGAGGCTGTCAAGATAGTATGCCCTGATCCACCATCAGTTTCAAAGCCATTGAAAGAAAAAACTACAAAGGCTGAGAGACGAGCATTGCAGGAGGCTCAAAGAGCTGCAAAAGCTGCTTCTAAAGGTTATAGTTATGATTCATTCCCTGACTTGAATTTTTTTCTGCATTTGGTGAAACTTACAGGGATTATTCAAAACTTTATCTATATTTCGGAATTCAAATGTTTATATTTGATGGATTGATATCACGTTTCTTAAAGTATTCCTATAAAGTTTAAATCCTAGCTATTACCCTCACCCAATGTTAACAACTGTCTCTTACACTGGACTTTCTTCTTTCCTTAATGGACCAAACACAAATCAAGTTTCTTAAAATCATGCCATCAGTTTCTCAAAATTTGGCCCTGAAAAAGAGAATATGGTGTTAAGTGTTTTAGGAGATGCTTCTTAATGTGTTAGTTTGTTTGCTAGTTGCTGATATTCAGGAATTCTATGCCTTCCATATTATTTTTGCAGTCTGTGGTTGGTTTGATTGTTGTTCTGTATCCAGCTAACGGAAGTACAGCAGTTGCTGAATCTGTGAAAGCAGCCGGAGCTAAAATTAAAAAGCAGTCTTCGCAAAAGAAAGACGGTCCTCCAGTTACACCATCAGTCACTAATGATAAGAAATCTGGAAATCGTCCTTTGGAGAAAGATAGGAAAAAAGATGCTCCTCCTCAACGAATGCAATTTGATGATGAAAACAGAGTAGAAAAGGCTAAAAGGCGTGCACTAGTAAATCAAACTGAAGCAAGAAACAGAGTTGAATTATTTCGGCATTTGCCTCAATATGAACATGGCCCTCAACTTGCTAATCTTGAGTCAAAGCTTTTCCAACTTGACTCAGTGCATCCTGCTGTGTTTAAGGTACTCTTTTTGAAATTTTGTAAAGTTGGTTACAATTATGAATTCAATCCTTTAAAGATCTCATCATTCTCACATTAGCCTATTGTGTAGAAAATTTAGAATAAAATGATTCTTTTGTCTGTGAGTTCTGTTTATGTTTGATGTGACAAATTTAGGTACGGTGCTCATGAGCTTAGTTAATTTTCAGGTTGGATTACGTTATATGGCCGGAGATATATCAGGGGCTAATGCTCGTTGTATTGAAATGCTTAGAGCGCTTCAGGAAGCCATTATAGACTACTCCACTCCGCCTGAAAAAGTATTTTTTAGGGATTTAACTACAAAAATCAACAGTTATATTTCATTTATTAGTGAATGCAGACCTCTTTCTATTAGCATGGGCAATGCGATTAGGTTTGTGAAGAGCCGTATTGCCAAGTTGCCCTTAAGTCATACTGATGCGGAGGCAAAATCAGCTCTTTGTTCTGATATTGATCGATTCATTCATGAAAAAATAATTATTGCGAATAAGGTGATTGTTGGACATGCTGCTACCAAAGTTAGGGATGGAGATGTTCTTCTCACATATGGTCTGTCTTCTGTTGTTGAGATGATTCTCTTATATGCCCATGATCTTGGGAAACGATTCCGAGTTGTGGTGATAGACTCACGGCCAAAGCTTGAAAGTCAGGCCTTACTTACTAGACTTATGGCCAAGGGCTTGAGTTGTACATATACTCATTTAAATGCTGTTTCTTACATCATGCACGAGGTCACAAAAGTTTTTCTTGGAGCTTCTGCTGTTATGTCTAATGGAACTGTACTTTCAAGGGTTGGGACGGCATGTGTTGCAATGGTGGCTCATGCATTTCGTGTTCCTGTATTAATCTGTTGTGAAGCTTTTAAGTTTCATGAAAGGGTGCTACTTGATTCGATATGTTGCAATGAAATAGGTAAGTTTGAGCATCAGCTTGTTAATGTTGTTGGACTTTCCACCTACGTCAAGCAATAATGCAGCCCTATTTGAAAATACCGATGGCACTGAAATTTAACAAACTTAAAATTACGTACAGGTGACCCAGGGGATGTAGCCACGGTTCCTGGAAGAATGGATGTCAATTATCTGGACAATTGGACAACTGAAAAGAATTTGCAGCTTTTGAATTTAATGTAAGATTTAGATATTCCAGTTATGTGAAGTTAAAATGCCGTCCAGAATTAGATAGACTGATTTTATTTTGATTGACAGGTATGATGTTACACCTTCAGATTATGTCTCAGTTATTGTTACGGATCATGGAATGGTAAGTTATTGTTACTCTATTGAAATTATGCAACTTCTATTTAGCTCATTTTTTGCAGCCGTAGAGAAGCTAACTTCGTTTATGGATTTTTTTAAAGCAATTTATGATTTTACTTGAAAAATACACCACTTGTCCTATACACGTGCACAACTAATCCTTTTGGTCCGTAACTCTTAAATGCAATATATTTCTTGATGAACAAGGTAGTTTTTTTTCATTGATGAACAAGGTGTGCCTAGTTTCAGTCTCTTGTCCATTGTTTTTGTTGCAGATCCCTTCTACAAGTGTGCCTGTGATTGTACGCGAGTATGGACAAGAGCATTACTTGATATAGATAGAGAAAATGTAGAAAGTGAGTTAAGTAACAAGCCGCAACCAATTTTGACGAATGGAACTTCGCTGCCTACTTTGATGTCTAGTTACAAAATTGATTTTTTTTAGCTTTACCTTTCCAAACGACTTTGGAGATATACATATTGATTAGTCCAAAATTCTTTCAATTCCCGGGACCTATGGACGAAATTGCAAGCGACTCATAACTAGAAACACCTTTTTTTACTAAGATTATTTCTTTCTAGTAGACTCATTGAGAGATACCAAAACTTCAAATAAATGACTGAAAATTTTCCAAATTGGGTGTATTCATATTTATATTCTAACTGCTCCGCTTATAAAAAACAAATAAATTCCAACTCTCTCACTCTAAAGTGAGTCAAATTAATTTTAACAAATTATAGGTGAATATAAGAGAACAAATTATGAGTTTGTTGAAAAAGATTAATACTTCAATTGTTTTAGTTATTTTTGTGAGCTATTTCTAAAATATTGGTGAATATATATATGTATAAACGTTTTTAATTGACATGATAGAGTTGTTGGCTCTGTCATTGTGTAAGGCACAATTGTTAAAGTGAGTTTTTAATTAACACTAGAGAGTTGTATCTCTTTATCAAATGACATTATTTTTTTATAAATTGTGTCATTTCGGACTTAATGGAATACGGAAATTTAATTATTGCTATCCACTGTGTCTCATCCATTTTATATTCTAAATCATCATATTCTTCTCTAATGTATTAGAAACATTTTTTTTATTATATACTTTTGAAATATACTCTTGGTGTTTTAGTGCAAATCACACTAAGGTTTTATAAAGTATCTTGAAGGAGATTTATTGTACATCCAATTTGCATACGATTGGTGGGTAAGAATTGAACCTAAATGTTAGTGTAACATCACCATTTGGAATTTACTATATATAATATTCATCAACAACTTCATTATTAAAGTATTGCAACAATTGACACCAACATATCCAACAATCTTTAGGTTCAATTTTATTTTCAATCAATGGTTGCATCACTCAGAAATGACTTCTAATGTTGTGAAGTTGGAAAAATTTGCTAGAGGAAATTTTATCCGTTGGCAGAAAAAAGATGAAATTCCTTCTTACATCTTTGAAGGTGGTGTATGTTCTGAACACCACAAGACCACAAGAGAAGGAAGTGAAAACATTAGCAAAAACAAGAGAAAGACATAAGTGGGACAATGATGATTATATATGCATGGACTATATTCTCAACGGTATGTCTGACTCTTTGTTCGATATATATCAAAGTAGCATTTTTGCAAAGGAACTATGAGAGAAATTAGAGTCAAGATACATGCAAGAAGACACTACAACTAAAGTGTTTCTTGTTTCTCAATTCAATAATTATAAAATGGTTGATAATAAATCAGTAATGAAACAAATACATTAGACTGAACACATTTTTAATAACTACAAACAACATTAGAAACACATGGATGAAATCATTATTGTATCCTCTATAATAGACAAACTTCCACCTTCGTGGAAATATTTCAAAAAATCTATAAAACATAAGAAAGAGTACATATCTCTTGAGCAATTGGGTAATCACCTTCGTTTAAAAGAAGAGTACCATAAACAAGAGGATACTAAAAACCATTTTTCTCATGAAAATGTCTATGTAATGACAAAAGGAAATTCAAGCAAAACTTTTAAGAAAAGAAATCGAGATTTTGATAAATCTCATGAAAAACACAGTGGTAATGATTAAAAAAGAAACAAAAGAAAAGGAAGTTGATATCATTTGGAAAACATGACACTTTAAAAATGAGTGCATGTTCTTAAAAAAGAAGAACACAGCGAAGAATTCAAATGCAACAAAAGATAATCTTTTTGTTGTCATTTATGAACTCAACATGACTGAAGATGTTGAATCTTGGTGGATAGTCTCTGGTGCTACCCGTCGTGTCTGCAAAAACAAAGAATTATTTAAGACCATCGATGAAGATGAAAGTGTTTTGTACATGGAAAATGCCTCAATTGTCCAAGTCAAAGGAAAAGGAAAAGTCGAGATTGAATTCACTTCTAAAAAACTACTTTCTCTTAAAGATGTGTTTTATGTTCCTGATGTTAGGAATAACTTGATTTCTATACCTTTACATAATAAGTTCGGTTTCAAATGTGTATTTGAGGGAGATGAATTTATTATCTCTAAAGGGGGTATGTTTGTACGAAATGGTTACCTTTGTGAGAATATGTTCAAATGTAATGTTTTTAGTAACTATAATAACAATATGATTTATGTTTATATTGTTGAGTCTTGTGATTTATGGCATATGTGTCTAGGAAATGTTAACTTTAGAAAATTGAATGATATGATGAAATCAAATTTAATTCCTACTTTTGCTAAAAATTCAAATTCATGTACTACTTGTATGCTAACTAAAATCACAAGACAACCTTTTAAAAGAGTTGAAAGAAGTTCTAAGGTATTAGATTTAATTCACTATAATGTATGCAATTTACATGGTTGACCTACAATTGGTGGTGAAAAGTATTTTTTTCACGTTTATTGATGATTGCACTAGATTCTGCTATGTATATTTAATGCACTCTAAGAATGAAGTTTTACACAAATTTAAAATATTTAAAGCACAAGTAGAACTTCAACATGAAACTTTATTAAGTGTTTTAGAAGTGATACGGGAGGAGAGTTCTATCATCCTGAGTAGTTGAGTCCACTAGTATTATGCATCAAACAAAAACACCATATTCCCCAAAACAAAATGGAATTGTAGAGGAAAAATAGGGTATTAGAAGAAATGGTGAATGTCATGTTATCATATCATATTTAGGTTTATCTAAAATTTATTGGGTGAAGCCATGCTAACTGCATCTTATTTGCTAAGTAGAGTTCCTAATAAAAGGAACAAGATAGCCCCATATGAACTCTGGAAGAAAAGAAAACCTAATCTTAACTATATAAAATTTTGGGGCTGTAGATCAAGTGTTAAGGTTCTTGAACCAAAAAGAAAGAAATTGGGAGAAAGAGGAATATAAAGTGTATTTCTGGGCTATGCTAAAAATAGCAAGGCATATAGATTCATCGTTATTGAATCTAATGACTCATATCCTATTAACACAGTGTTTGAGTCAAGAGATTCAATTTTTCAAAAAATAGATTTAACTCAATTCCACATCCTAAGGAAATTGTATGTTCTAGTGTACAAAGTTTAGAAAATAATGTATCTAATAATGATTGTTTGACATGTTCAGAACCTAGAAGAAGTAAACGAGCCAAAAAAGAGAAAAGTTATGGACTAGAGTTCTTTATATTCCTTGTAGAAAGTACAAATGATTCCATTAACAGTTGTGGACCAATTTGCTATAATTTAGAGAGTGACCCAAACACATACCAAAGCACAATATGTCTCTAAAGTTCCTTCTACCATTCTTTATGCACCTACTTTTGACCCATCTAAGTTTGTAAATAAAGAAAACTTTGATCGATGGAAGCTAAAAAAATATCGTTTAGGAGTGAATTCAGAATACCTTGTTGGAACCAAGTTGATTTTATAGAGTTTTGATGATAACAAAAGTATTTTATGAGAACAATATATTTGATTTCACATAGTATGAAAGAAGATTCATGTTTTTGAAGAAAATCTAAAATAAGATTTAATTTAGATTTATAGTTGAAGGAAATCTAAAATAAGATTTGACTCCAATTTATAATTGAAGAAAATTTAAAATAAGATTTGATTCAGATTTATAATTGAAAAATATTTGGCCAAGTTGAAAAGAAGATATGATAAGATTTGATGAAGATTTATCAAGATTTATATACAATAACATACAAACAATATCAATTTGAAGAATTTACAAACTCAATCTGAACAAAATATGTACAAAATTAATCTAAAGAATTTACAAACTTAATCCAAACAAAATATGAACATAATCAATATGAAGAATATACAAACTTAATCTGAACAAAATACGAATAGAATCAATCTAGAAGAACTGCTCATATTGGATTAAAAAAAAAAGGCTAAATGACATATTATCGAAAAACATCTTATTTAGAATTATTTTTGAATACGATCATTATTGACTAAACTAGGAATGAAGATACAATTCAAAATTAAACAATGACTAAATTAAAGCTCTTATTTTTTTTTTATAAATAGATACTCAAGGCTGAAGAAGATCATAGAAAATAAAAAAAAGAGTAGAAAAACTTATGAGGTCAACATTTCAAATTCATCTTAGAGTTCAAAGAGAGAAATACTTGGTCATGTTATAAATATTTTCTAGGTTATTTTTTTTTCTTATAGTGTGAGAGTTATTATTATCACCAGCTTTGTTAGAAGCAAACACTTAAAGTTCCAATCTTTTGTATCCAACACAATAGTGGTTTAGTTCCTTCTTTAATATGGGGTTGTCAGGTCGTTAGGACAAGACTTGACTTGTTTGGTTAAGGTGGCTAGTTCATCTAAAGTCTGGGGTTTTCAGACTATTTGGAAAGACTGGCTTTGAGGGTCAGATGCTTTGTAGTTCAAGGTATTTTAATTAGTTGATTAAAGCCTTTTGAATGTAGACAAGTTATAGGTGAACTAGGATAAATCTATGTGTCCAATTATTTATACTTTCATTGTTTGCTTCCTCTGAATCCTATATCTTCTTATCTAAGTAATTCATAAAAAACAACCAACCTTCATCAAATTAGCAAAAAGTTATCAACTTTGTCAAACACAATTCAATCCCCACCTTCAATTGACATCAGATTTCAGTCTCAAGGCTGAGCATTTTATAGTGTTTGAGGAAAGATCCAAGGATTCAACATGTCTTGATTTAGTGAAGAAGCTTCTGGAGGAAAAAAAGAATACCTACTATGTTTGATGGAGAACGTTTTGAGTACTTAAAGGACAATATGATAAGTTTCTTTATTTCACAAGATCCTAAACTTTGGGACTTGGTGGAAGATGGCTATATTGCTCCAAAGAATACTGATGGTATGGAAATTCCAAGAAAGAATATGAATGTTTATTAGAAGAAGATGAAAACAATTTCTTATCTTTTAACAAACCCTCGTTGCTAGAATGGGTGTGTTGTTTCAGATTTTTTTCAAATAAAAAATCATTTTTTATTGTTTAAATGGTGTTTGTTTTAGGTTTTTGAAAAATAATTTTGTTAAAATAAAATATATGTTTGACTAAAAATAGTAGCTTCTCACATTTACTTCATACGATAGATGGGTGTGTTTGTTTCAGATTTTTTTCAAATAAAAAATCATTTTTTATTGTTTAAATGGTGTTTGTTTCAGGTTTTTGAAAAATAATTTTGTTAAAATTAAATATATGTTTGACTAAAAATAGTAGCTTCTCACATTTACTTCATACGATAGATGAGGGAGAATTTGTAAACACGAAACTTAACTCAATTTTGATAAAAAATGATGTAATTACCCTTACCCTTTTTTAAAAAATCTAAACATTCCATCCATCAATTTTTACTAGGTTTTCTCCATAAGTTGCATTTTCTCCTTCATGAACTCACATGTGGTCGTTTTTCTCGTTCCATTCCACTCTTATCTAGGTTTTCATTAAGTAGTTTTCTTATCCTTTTCAATTTCTCGGCATCTTTTTTGTTGTTGTTGTTATAACAACAAGAATTAATGGATTTTGTGAGGGCCAAAAGCCCTCACAAAGGGCAAAAAACAGCCAAAAAGGTGGTTTTTTTTGAATCATTTTATCTTTACATTTTCCTATGTTGATGCGGATTTATTCCGGATTTTGTGGGTTTATTTATTGCTTTTTGATGAGTACTTATGGTACATTAATCAATTTTGTAATGAATTTTGAAATGACCAATTTAAAATATTTCAATTGTTTTGTTATATGCAACAAATGTTTTAGATATTGACACCTAGCATGTCAACGATTCTAGCATACTAACTACTATCATAATGACTATAGATAATCAAACTATGATAACATGTTTATGGTAATTTTATAAAAGAGAGAAATTAGTGTATTTAAAAAAGTCATGCCCTTAATGATAATTTTATACTTTAAATAATCACTTTTATAAAATTGTATACAAACAGATTAAAAATCATTTAAAAGAAAATCATTTTTATGACAGTAAACAAACGAAAATAAAAAAAATCATTTTTAAACAAATCTCTAAAATTTCTAAACTAAAAATCATTTTTATTTAAGCTCAAAACAAACGCACCCAATATCGTAGTCCAATTTTTCTTTTGAAAAATTGCTCATATTAAGGAAGAGCTTTAGCGCTTTACTTTGAACAACTTTGCATATACCATATTAATTATAAGAAATATTGTTCACAAATATAGATGTTTGTCGTCATCAAAAAAAAGGAGTTTGTTAGAACTAACGTAGGTTGAGCAACAATGACCATTAATTATTTTAATGATAATAAAATTATTTTGTGGGAAAAATTTATAGCACTACTAAATTTAATTAAGTGTGCAGTTCCCTGGCATGAACCTTAATAGACCTTATGTTACATCCTCTGATGATTGAATAAGATAAATGAGAAAAACAAGGCAACACTCTAGAAGATCTGTTCAAGTTGTGTTCGACTCTTATGAGTGCATTCTCAACATGCCTCAGATGATTATGTTAATACAAGGTTTCTCTAATAATTCTATGTCTGATGAATTTGGAAAGCAATTACCGTTTGGTGAAAGTGTGAAGTCAACACTCTACCACAATCAACACTCTAAAACAGTCAACACTTTGATAACAAGTAAAATTTCAAGAACTCTACATCCCTACATCCTTAGATCGTTAACTTGGACTTTTTTTTATCTATATAGAGAAGTGGACGATATCATAAAAATAAGCCATCCTTTGATCTTCTTGCTGTTTCTATCAAGATACATTTAATCAATTATGAAGACAAATTTGGACAAGTTTTTAATGTCGATTGAAGATCTTTGAAGTTTTTATACGAATCATTATTTTACATGTTGATTTCATGTAATCACTGCAATAGTCAGAAACCCTAATGCACTCAAAGGCTTTTTATAGAAGGAATAGTGACCGTCTCTACAAGAAACACACAAGAGCAAAATATATGTTCTTCAAATATTGAAACTCGTTAAAACTCTTGTATTAACTCTATGTCCAGAGAAACAAAAAATAATTTCTAAGAGCATAACTTATAAAAAATCTCTTCTGAGGCTTATTTAGAAAACAATCTTAAACACCATTTGTAATTTATTCCAGTTGTGGTTGCTATCCTCAACAAATTGACTGTATTAAGCTAAATGGTTGAGAATACTTGAACATAATCAGATTAACTAGCAGGTGTTAAGTGGATGTGTGTTACTATTGATGCTTAGTGGATTAACCTTTTAATTATTGAGAAAACTTTTCATTACTCATGTTTTCTGTAATCTTTTTAGCTTGGTCAATCCTCAAGTGAATTTCTTTTTGATCTAGAAATGGAGAAAACTGAGAAACCAAATTGAAAGGTGGTATCGAGAAAGGGTGCAAAGGGAAAAACCGTTAGTATTAGAAGGAGAGGATCTTAAGGGAATTATTCTTCTTTGTAAAGATGGTTGAACCACTGAAGTAGCAATGTGAATCAAAAGAAAGAAGGGGTTTGAATTTTGACCATTTTAAATTTTGGTTCCTGTGCTTAGTTCAAATTAACTCAAGAACTATCTTGGTTGCCAAAATATTTTGGATATGTTAGAAGTAAATAAAATAATTTAGTTTATAGTAAAGTGTTATTTGTGTATGCAAATAATTAATAATAAGAGATAGAAATACCACACACAAAAAATATATTGGTTTACCCAACTAAGGCTAGTTTAGTCATAAAATTTTCAATATGTGCTTTAGAACTAAAATGCTCTCCTTCACACCTTTTCTCTTGATGGCACCTTGATCAATTACATTATTCACCATTTAACCTAGAAAGGTTTTTTACAATCACCTTTCAACCGTAAAATGATTTTTACAAACACACTCAATCTTACATGAAAGATAAACATTAGTTACAAATGATGTGTATGACAAACTCAGTAAATAAAGATTTGGGATCTTGAAACTTCTAAACTCTCGTTTGATATAAATAAAGACAAACTCAGTAAATGATGATCCAAATATATAGTGAAGAGATCTAGAATTTGCTTGAAGAGTTTTTGACTTGTTCTTACTTGAACAAATGTTGATAGATTTGTAAATTGAACTATTGCCTTTATCTTCCAATCAATTTTCAATTTATAGATGATAATAGGCTTTAAATATTCAATTTAAACTTAATATATTTGTTAGACACCTTAGCCAAGTGTCATATATGTTTTAAAACAATTAAACATGTGGTTATACTTTTGTGTAGAACGTTCTTGAGAAACAAAGAATGTTCTTGCTTTTGAATTTGGTGGAAAACATGAATCAATGAGTGAATTGGCTATGTTCCAAATCAAAATTATGCGGAGCTTTCTGCAGAATAATGTAAGTACAATAAACTTACGTCCTTGCTCTCAACTCAACAACCTGGAGATCAATCTGGTCATCAATTTGGAGGATGTTTTCCTTCTTTGGACATTAAGCTCGAGTTCTAGGCTTAACTATTGATTTGAGGAGTCTTGATTTTCTTTATCTTGTGATTTGGGTTGTGGAAAATGATCACTTTTAGTTTGTTTTTAAAAGAGAATAATTTGAATGTTGTTTTATCAAATAAGAGCGTTCTTGGTTCTGTGTTGTATGGAAAACGTGGATGAATGATTGAATAACTGTTTAGTGTTAGTATTTTGTCTCAGAGGCATGTTGAGTTTTCAACAAAAAGTGCAACAACAATTTCGCTTTGTCCTTGCTGTCATTTCACTCAGCTCATCCATTTGGAGATTCATTTGGTTATTGATCTTGATGATGTTTGCTTCTTTGGGCCTTTAGCTAGACTTTTAGGTTTTAAGTATTGTTTACAGTAGTCTTGATATTCGTTTATCTTAAGGTCTGGATTGTAGGGAATGATTCATTTTACTCTTGTCCTTAAAACTAGAATGATCTTTGATAATCCATAATGATCTTGGTAAATCTATTATCAATCTTGAGATTAATCTGCAGAAAATTCTGCATATTTATTTTTGCAAATAGGCCTTCAAATCTTGAATTTTGATTGTTCATTAAATGTTGGAAAGCTCATGTATGAATTGCTAACTAATTATCTGCATGTTGCCCGTCCAAAATGACTCTTATTGTAAATTGTTCTTTAATATAGTAACCAAAACATTCAGGTAAATTTTCTTCGATCATTCTTTTGTTGAAGCAATGCTTCCTACAATTTATCTTGGTGTTGCTCATATTGTGTCTTGTTCATCAAGTATCACTGAGATACTATAGTATAAGTATGAATGTATGGACCCCTTCTTCATGAAGATGTTATCTTTAAGAAGCTATAATATTGTCTTGAATGATTGATAGATGATATATTTCTTTTGAGATTTTTTCATTATTGAGTAGATACTTCTGCATTTGTTTATGTGAATGGCTTCTTGCTTCTCTACTTATGCAATACATGTTCCTTAAATAAAACACAAGTGCAATAATTAGTAGATCCCCATTCAATAAACTTAATAATTTATTTCTTAAGGTTAGTTGTCATTAAAACATATATAAAAAAGGTTTTTACCTTAACAATCTCCCCTTTTTTACGATGACAAACATTTGGAATGAAACTTAAGTTTTATGGATGGATAGAAATACAAATGCAAGAATTTTCGTAGATGAATGCAAAAGTTTAATTGTTAACATTCTAATTAAACTCCCCTTAACCATATGCAATAGGTTAATTTTTATTATTCTTCAATATTACTTCATTCTATATACATCATATATTTCTCTCTCCCTTTTGGCATCTATCAAAAAGGTTGGGGAATAAAAAATAAAGTAAAAATGAAGCAAGTAATAGAATGAGTATTCTTCACATAGAAATGACATGGTTGATCAATGCATTCGTATAACAAACTTGTCAAGTTTGCATTTAACATCAAGGATCATAGCATGTATGATGATCAATAATCATTTTAGTCAACATTGCAATCAAAGATATGGATAATGATAACAAAAGCAATATGACATAATTATATGCAAGCATTTTAAAACACTTGAAAAATAGTCAATGAATATATATTCTTCTAAGTTTTACAACAAACAATTAGTTGACTTCAATTTTAAGAAAAATAATATTTTCTAAAAATTCCCCCTGAATATTATGAAATATTTCAAAGTCTTATAATACAAGTAAGATGTATCTTTGCTCTTTGTCCCCTTTGACAAGAGGTAGTATTTTAATTTGAACATGATCATGCTTATTGTTATAAATAGACCATTTTTTCCTTTTTAGAACTAGAGTGAATGAGCGCATATAAAGAAGCAAAATAAGATGAAGGTGACACCATGTCAAATGTAGTTTCTCTCTTTACAAAATATTCTTACGCTAATAATATTTGTATTTTTCAAAAAATAATTTTTTTAAAGAGATAAAAAATATGCCAAAGGATTTGCTTACTTAAAAAAAATAAAAAGCTTTTTCACAAAGTTTTTGAAAACACACAAATTAACAATAAGACACAAGTTCAATTTTTCTTTCATTAGCAAATGTGTATGACACTTTTTGATTGTTGTTATTGCTATCTATCATGCTTAAAGTATATTTAAGCACTTGAGATCAATTTTCACAAAAGAAGTATGCAACAAAATGCATATATTAATATGCCTCAATGCGCACATCAATTTTCACAAAAGAAGTATGCAACAAAATGCATATATTAATATGCCTCAAAATGCGCACATCAATTTTCTGACATCATGCCATAACCATTTTGGATTACTTTTGAGTTTTAAAGAAAAAAGAGACACAAATCATTTTCATGAAGACCAAACATATATTTTCTTGTTGAAATCCTTCAATAATAAATCCTAGACAAGGATATATATTTAAAATATGTTTAAGAATGATAATTATTATAAGCCATATTATAATCTAATTATTTTTTTTTTGAAAAGCCATATTCAAAATATTATACTCAAGCATCAAGGAGTGTATAGGCTACTCAATAAATACAAAAAACTTGGAGAGCATGATAGAGAATGCTTTCAAAGACATAAAGATGTGAATTTGCACAAAATGATGTTAATCATTAACATGATATTTTAAAAGATGTTATTGTGCAAAGTGTGAAAAAATCATTTAATGAGTTATACTTGACAAAACAACCATTTGTTTAATTATTAAAGACACTAATTTATTTTAAATGTTTTTATAAGAAGTACAATAATTTTGAACATCAAACTAAATTTTCACACTTGTTTACACCATCTTAAAAATTTAGAAACAAAGAGTGAAAACATATTGAATTTAAGATAGGAATTAGACATATGCATGTACAAGTAATGACAAAGAGTGATATAATCAATTAAATGGTAAGGTCGTTCTTGCATAAAAAAAAAATAGTATGCATTCATAATTTTAAGAGCACCAAATCAATCACATAATATCATTGCGAAAAAGAAAAATCATACTTATCATGTTGAAAATATCATAAGAATTGGGATTGAGTGTACTCCATTTGGTGATCTTGTTCAACGATGATAAATCTTCGAATATTTTGGAGCTTTTATTCATGATCATTCATTTATATTGATTGATTTTTGGCTATATTTGAGAAATAGTAGCCACATTATTGTCATATTTTTGGAATATCAATCAAGTTCCTATTCCATCATTGTGTCTTCCAATAGTTTGATCTTGAGGGGATGTTTTGGAGGAAAGGTCAATTGTGAGGTAGGTATAGGAGTGCCAAAAGCAAATGGTTCAAACTCATTTAGAAGTTGTTCATGTTCTTCAATCATATCAATATGATAGGAAACATTAGTTTTGTTTGGATGAAACATATTCACTATCAAGAACGTTTTGCTTATGCGGTGAACGTTCTGGTACTACTTCCAGAATAAAGGCATGAACTTTTTTGCTTAAATTGATCATTCTCTTACATTTTTATTTTATTTTTCCACTCCTTGATCAGAATTTGAAATTTTTATGAATATGTTGAAATTTTTTAGAATGATGTTTAAACATTTTCAACTTTGTGATTTTTCTAAATTTAACATTGTAGTTATTTTTCATTTGCGGTTTGACTCTTGGGATTTTATATTCTATAATATTTATAGAATGTAGAGTATTCTAAAAATATGCTTTGATGATAATTTAAAACAAATTTGCTTATACTTTATTTATTATACAAAATATAGTAATGACATTCAAAAATATGAAAATATAATATGTTTTGCTTTCTATTTTTCAAAAATTCAGATGAAGGTATGTTTAAGATATTTTCTAATAGAGCCAAGGTTAAAAATGACAAACAATTTTTATGGCTTCTCCCCATAATCATTTTTTAACACTTGATTCATTTTAAATTGTTCTAGCCATTTCTTGTAGTTAATTTTTTT
>JBBPBT010000459.1:287901-309387 GCA_037974875.1 Cicer bijugum | reverse complement strand
AATGATTTTTCAAATTTCCCTTGATCACTTCTAGTAGAAATGAAATTTGTTTTTAAAACTCTTTTACAAGAAATTTTTGAAAGTTTTAAAGACACTATCCCTATGCTTTTAAAAATAAAATTCTTTTATCTTTTTCAAAACACTTAAAACAAGTTTTTATTTAGAAATTCATCTAAGTATAAAACATAAGAATGTTTATTTTAACATAAGGATGTTTATTTTACCTCAACCATGTGGGATTTAAAAAATAACTTTAAAACTGTTTTTACAAAGTTATTTTTCACGTATCAAACATCTATTCAAAATTATTTCAACTAATGATACATGTACCTTTGATTTGTTATTATTTCCAAAGATTATAGACTCTCTGAATTTTTGTAATGAGAGGAGGCACCATATTTTTCCATTTATATGTATTTAGCTTGTCTTGTGCATGTATCAATGTTTTTTCTTGATTGTTGGATAATGTTCCTGCATCATAAGTTAGTAATGATTTTGGCACCCATATTTATTTTGATCCTTGATCATTAGTGTATCTTCTTTTAATTTTTTTTTCTTATGATAACAATTTGGTTCAACATGACCGATCTTTGAACAATAAGAACTATTCTTTTCTGTTCTTGGAGAATGTTTTGATATTTGACCAAAATATTTTTCCTTTTTTGGAAATCGTTTTGTTTTGAATTTGTTATCTGTTTTTTTTTTTTGTGTGTATAAACATGTGGAATCAAGATGTCCAATTTTGTTACGGTAAAAACATTTTGTTTTTTGTTTTTTTGTTTTTTTTTTGTTTTCTTTATGAATTAAAACAATAATCATGGAGTTTTTACTTTTGAGATTTCTCAAAATCAAGTCCAGCTTTTTCAAAAATTCCTACTTGAGATCCCCAAATTTTTTTGCAAAGTTTTAGTGGGCTTTATAAGGTTTGATAAATCATTTTTAAGATTCTCAACTTCTGTTTTGAATAGAACATTCTCCTCATTATTTGTAGAAGGTTGTGGACAATTTTTCTCAATGGTTTCATTCATAATTTTTGGTTTTACAGACATTTTGAAATGAGATTCCTATTGGCATTGAATGACCTTTATGATTTCATCATCCATAGCTTGGTCTTTCTCATTTTCTTTACAAAGTTGTTCTTTTACTTAACCACATTTTTTAGCAAGAAAGTTTGAAGCACATAAAAGATTATTAATTTTTTTTTTCTATTTGTTCACATAAAGGACATAGTTCAGAGATGGTTACCTCATTATTTTCTAAGCTTTCCATTAAACACATGTTAGCATCTACATTTCTTTTTATTCTCGAATATTTTCCTCTAAAACTTGTTAGGTGCGCAACATGACTTGTGTGTGCAAATAATTAAAGATAAGGGATATAAATATCACACACGAAAAGTATACTGGTTTTACTATGTGCTTTAGAACAAAAATGTTCTCCTTCACACATTTTCTTATGATCACACCTTGAACAATTACAATCTTCACCTTTCAACCTAGAAATGATTTTTATAGTCACTTTTCAACCTTGAAAGGATATTTACAAATACACTCCATCTAACATAAAAGATAGACTTGAGTTACAA
Organism: Cicer bijugum; assembly: GCA_037974875.1. NCBI lineage: Eukaryota > Viridiplantae > Streptophyta > Magnoliopsida > Fabales > Fabaceae > Cicer > Cicer bijugum. Next base: position 307,802 of record JBBPBT010000459.1, on the reverse strand, counting down.
ATGATATATATGATAAAAGTGTTTTCGATCTTGAAACTTATCGACACTTGTTTGAGATAAACAATACAAACTCAGTAAATAATGATTTACATATATAGTGAAGATCTGGAGTTTACTTGAAGAATTTTTTATTTGTTCATACTTCAACAAGTGTTGATAAGTTTGTAAATTGAACTCCTGCCATTACTTCCAATTATTCATCAATTTATTGATGATAAGAGGCTTTGAATATTCAATTTAAACTTAATATATTCATTTGACACCTTAGCCAAGTGTCAAATATGTTTTAAAACAATTAAACTCATGTTTTATATTGTTGTCCAAAATCTTCTTGATAAATGCATAATGTTCTTGCTTTTAAGTCTGATGAAAGATGTTAATAAGTAAGTGAATGGGCTATGAAATATCAATCGGTACTATTCAAAATCAAAATTATGCAAAGCTTTCTATAGAATAATAAAAGTATAGTGTACTTGCGTCCTTGCTCACAACTCATCAATCTTGAGGATATTTTCCTCCTTTGGGCATTAAGCTCGAGTTATAAGCTTGACCATTTATTTGAGCAATCTTGATACAATTTAATTTGTAGTTTGGATTGTGGAAAATGATTTTTTTTTTAATTTTTTTTTTAATTTTTTTTATTTAAAAGAGAATAACCAAAATGTTGTTTTATAATAGAAGAACGTTCTTGGTTCTCTGTTGAATGGAAAACATGGATCATTTATTGAATAGTTGTTTACTGCCAGTCTTTTGTCTGAGAGGCTTGTTAAGCTTTCTGCAAAAAGTGCACCAGTAGTGTCATTTCGTCTTTGTTGTCCTTTCACACAACTCATCAATTTAGAGATTGATCTTGTAGTTGATCTTGATGTTGTTTGCTTCTTTGAGCCTTTAGCTATAGTTTTATATTTGAGTAGTCTTGATATTCGTTTGTCTTAAGGTCTCAACTATAAGGAATGGTTCATTTTACTTCTATCCTTAAAATGAAATAACCATAATGATCTTGATAAAAACATAATGGTCTTGTTATAAACTAGAATGATCTTGTTATTAACCAGAATGATCTTGTTATAAACCTGAATGATCCTTTGATAAACTAGAATAAGCATTTGATAAACCTCAATGATCTTGATAAACTAGAATGATTTTTGAAAAACCAAAATGATCTTGATAAATCTTCCATCATTCTTGAGATCAATTTGCAGAACATTATGCATGTTTGTTTTTGCAAGTAGACCTTCAAATCTTGATTTTTAATTGCTCATTAAAAGTTGGAAAGCTCATGTATGAAATGCTGACTAATTTAATGCACGATGTCCTTCCAAAAAGATTCTTATTGTCAATTGTTCTTTAATATAGCAACCAAAATATTATGGTGAATGTTCTTCCATCATTCTTTTGTTGAAGCAATAGTTTCTACAGTTGTTCTTGGTGTTGCTCATGTTGTGTCTTGTCCATCAATCACTAAGATACTTTAGTATAAGTATGAATGTATTTGACACTTTCTTCACGAATATGCTATCTTAAATATGCAATAATATTCTCTTGAATGATTGATAGATGATATATTCCTTTTGAGATTCTTTCATTATTGAGTAGATACTTATGCACTTGTTAATGTGAATTGCTTCTTGCTTCTTTAATTATGAAATTCATGTTCGTGAAATAAAATTCAAGGGAAATCATTAGTAGAAAACTATTCATAAAACTTATTCATTTATTTCATAAGGTATATTGTCATTAAAATATATATGAAAAAGGTTTTTACCTCAGCAACCACCACGTGAATGTACACTCGAGGGGTATGGGAATTTGGGTAGACACTATGCTCGATTGACCATCCATAACAAACTAGTTACCGTAAACAAGTTTGAAATAAGTTCGGTTTGTTATGAGAATTAACGGAAATTTAGTTTTCTGGTAAAAATAATGAAGAACCCAACAAAAATCTAATAAATTTCTATTACCTATGTGAAAGTGTGAAGGTGTATGGTAACTCTAATGAAGCCAAGTTGTTAAGACTAGTTCCATTGAAAGGTGATGTGAATGAGTGACTTAATTCTTTACATTGTTGTAGTATCACCACATGGAATGACATTAAAGATAGGTTATTGGAACAATACTTCCATACAACTATGTTCGTTAGAAAAAAGCAAGAGATTTCTAGTTACAAACAGAAAGAGAATGTATTTGTGACACTTACAAGAGATAAAATAGATTACTAGAAGGGTGCCCTCGTCAGGCTTATAACGAAACAACTCAAATGCAAATATTATATTATGATTTGTGGCCTTGTACTTGATCATGTTGGATTACAAAGCCGCTTTAGAAGCACGAAAAATTATCAAATCATGGTATCAAATTAAGAGATGATGTTTTATGTTAGAGGTGGTGGGTCAAATAGTGGTATGTTTATCGATTATGGGTTGCCTCAAGGGAAGTTTCTCACAAAACAAATAGATGGTATCGTTGCTAAGATAAAGAAAGATCTAAATATACAACCCCAAGTAGCCCCATCAAGTTACTAGAACATACATGTTGATACTTTTGTGGGAGAACACATAAAAATGGAGCTTGTGAAATTCCAAATGATGATACAGAAAAAAATTAAATAGGTGAATTATGTAGGTAAGAATTCAAATCACACTAATCCCTACTCTATTAATTATAACCCATGTTGGAGAAATCATCCCAAATTTTTATGGAAGAATAAACAAGGTGGCTCTCAAGACTAACAAGGAAGTCAACCAAATCTAGCTCCACCTTGTAAAGTTGTTTGGGAGATTTCTATCGATATAATAGTATCTAACATAAGTTCTTTCATTAAAGAGTCAAGAGCCATCTAGAAAAATCATTTGGCCTCTATAAAGAATCATGATATTTAAATGGGCCTAATTGCACAATAACTTGCACAACGAGAGCCCATGTTTTGAATCATGCACAACTTAATTATGCCACTAACTAAAAAGAAATATTTGGTTGTACTTTATGCTTTTTTATAAATTTCGAATTGAAACTTATTGTTTATACTAATCATGCTACTTTGAGGTATTTTTTTTTCTAAGCAAGAATCTAAGCCAAGATTACTCACGTTGATTATTTTATTGCAACAGGTCGACATTGAGATTTGAGATAAGAAAGGTTCGTAGAACATTGTAGTCGATCACCTATCTCAGTTGGAAAAGGTTGAGGAAGATGAGGACATTAGACCGGTCCGAGATGAGTTGATGAATGAACACATTTTTGCAATTACCTACTCATCGTAGTTCCTTGATTTTGCAAATTATAAGTTAGGTGTGACAATTCCCTTGATTTTCAAAGCCAGGGTGATTTTTTTTTTTTCAAAACAAAATCATTTACGAAGAAAATACATAAGGAAATACCTTTGGATAAATACTTAAATCAATATAATTTACAAGCAGCGGAAAAGTTTCTCGAAATATAAATCCTAAGTATATTTACACAACAACAAATGATACATGGAACCCATTCAAATAAGATGTCATACTGACAATATTAGTAAGGGTACAGTTTTCCAGTTCAAAATAACGTAATCTAAAAGAAAGACATATGTCCCCTCTATGTCATCCTAATATGATCATTCTACAATAAACTATAGCTATACACCCTGAGTGATCTCCACGCGCCCTGTAAGATCCGCCTAACATAGCTCTAGTCAGGCGTTCCCATCTACATTCCCATCCGTAGGGTACGAACCGGTAGGATTGTCCTGGCTCTCATCTGAGGGCAAAGCCCAGATTTCCACAATAGTTGTAAAGGTCACCAACCGAAATTAACAGTTAACACATAACATTTAAGTTTATAAATGCACAAATAACCTTTCCACTTAGCATGCACCTTAAAAGGGTTTTCCATATGCTAAAAGTTCATACAATGCTTACCAAATGAAAATGAAATCAAAATAAAGTTCTCAATCCATCAAGTAATACATAACTGACTAAAACATTGATAAATCAATTGGGCAATTGATTAGCTAACTCAAAATAATAATTTCTACTAAGCCAATCGATTTCCAAATCGATTTTGTCAGTTTTGCTGAGTTCCTGTATGGCCAAATCGATTTCCCAATCGATTTTGTTAGTTTTGCTAAGTTCCTGTATGGCCAAATCGATTTCCAAATCGATTTTGTCAATTTTGCTGAGTTCCTGTATGGCCAAATAGATTTCTTAAATGGTTTTGAAAAACATATTACAAAATCGATTGACAAATCGATTTTGTCAAATTAGCGAAGTCCCTGTAACTCATCCAATTGATTGGGAAATCGATTTCCCTGCTTATTCTTCCAATAATACATAAACTAACTCAATTACATTCATACACCACTCCAAATCTTAACACTTAGCAATTTCAACACAATCACTACAACATCATGAACTTGAATCAAAAACACTTACACACAATTTCAAAACATACCGCTTAACAGGTACAACGCAATACCCACACAGACAAGATGAACCTACAAATCACATGGAATCACCTTGACTCGACAATCCCAACACAGACAACATGAACCAATAAATCACATGGAATCACCTTGACTCGACAATCCCAACACAGACAAGATGAACCAACAAATCACATGGAATCACCTTGACTCAACAATCCCAACACAGACAAGATGAACCAACAAATCACATGGAATCCTCTTGACGCGACAATCCCAACACAGACAAGATGAACCAACAAATCACATGGAATCATCTTGACTCGACAATCCCAACACAGACAAGATGAACCAACAAATCACATGGAATCATCTTGACTCGACAATCCCAACACAGATAAGATGAACCAACAAATCACATGGAATCATCTTGACGCGACAATCCCCGCAAGGATAAGATGAACCAACAAATCACATGGAATCATCTCGTTGCCCATGGACAAGATGAACCAACAAATCACATGGAATCATCTCGTTTCCCATGGATGAGATGAACCAACAAATCACATGGCATCATCTCAGTTACCACTATCACTATGAACTGCCTGAGCATACCCTGACTCTATCCACGACAATCATTAAGTAAATGCAGATATTAAAAGATTCCCCATTTTTAATACTCATTTAACTTAAATGATTTTCAAAACAAACGTTAAGTAAACAGAAATATTAAGAGATTCCCCATTCTTAATACTTTTTTTAACTTAAACGATTTTCAAAACAAACATTAAGCAAACAGAAATATTAAGAGATTCCCCATTCTTAATACTCTTTTAACTTAAATGATTTTCAAAACAAACATTAAGTAAACAAGACATTAAGAGATTCCCCATTCTTAATACTCATTTAACTTAAACTATTTTTCACGACAACAATAAGTAAACAAGACATTAAGAGATTCCCCATTCTTAATACTCGTTTAACTCTAATGGTTTTCAAATTCCACACAAAACAAACTCAAACATATTATCAAATTCAATCCACGATTCACACCAGAACACATCAATTCATTTCTCCACAAAATCCAATCATACACATATCCAATTTCATCAGTATTAATTAAGAACACGTCAAATACAACGAACACAAATCAACACAACCCACCACTCAAACACAACAAGTTTCATTTACTCAAAATCATACATAAATGAGTTTAAATTCATTTTCCACGAAACATTCATCAATATACCCAAAACCTAACTCTAAGATTTTACCCATAAAGCCTTAGATTCATTTTCCCCAAATCAACACTTCAACCCTAACAAATTCTTTTCCACACAACCACAAATAAGTCCCTAAATGCAAACTAGATGTTTGGAAGGAGCCCTTACCTTCACGTTAGCTTTAACGTGCGATTAAGGTACCACGAGTAAATCCGGTAAAATCTCCGCTCGCAACGTCGGTTCCAAAGTTGGTTCCCTAGCACCGTAGCATGGTAGTGAGCAACTATCTCTTCGCGAAACGAAGCATAGATCTAGATGAAACGGGGAGGTTGGTGTTTGACGGTTTTGAAATCCCTAACACCATTTTTCTTCGTTTTCGAATCAACGAGGAAGAGTGAAGTTGAGAAATCCTTGTCCTATCACCCACCCAGCCTTGGGTTTCTATTTTTGAACAAAAGGAAGCAAGGAAAACAAAAATGGAAGAAGAAGGGAGGGAGGGGGTTTCACGCGAGCAGGGAGGGAGAGGAAGAAGCTTTCCTGTTTTTCTTTCCTTTTCTTTTCTTCTCTTTCTCTTTCCTTTCTTTTTCCTTTCCTCATATATATATATATATATATATATATATTTTTTATTACTTACAATATATACATATATTTATATATTAATATATTATAATTAAAACCAAACCAACAAATATCTAACAACTCTTACACCCATCATTTCATTCCCATCTTAATCTAATTTAATAAAAATATCTAATCTCGTCGCACTCAATTGACAGGTACAATTTTCAGTAACCCGAGATATTTTTAACAAAATTGCCCGGTATTAAATCCTTCGTAACGTAAATAAATTATTTTCCGACAAATAATTTTAATCCAATTTCCAAGAATATATTTTTGGCATTTAACTCACTCAATACCAAAAACTGGGCTAACAGCCTAAGAAATTCCACACAAAATACCCTAAAATTGTATAATTTAGGATTTAAAAACTATGGGTCTTACAATTCCATTGATTTTACCTACCAAATACGAAAGAAATTCATCCGTGATGTAAAATTCTATTGGTGGGATGAGCCTTTTTTGTACAAAGAAAAAGTGGATGAGTTGTTGAGGAGATGTATGCCCAAGGAACAACAAGAAAAAAAATATTGTGGCATTGTCATGATTCTGATTATAGGAGTCACTTTAGTGGAGATTGGATCACAAAAAAGGTCCTTTGTTGAAGGATGCATTCAACTATGTGCAAAAACGTGATCACTTTCAGTGAAATGAGATACCTTAAAATTCTATTTTAAAAAGTAGAAGTGTTTGATGTGTGGGGTATCGATTTCATGGGTCAATTTCTCTCTTTATATGCAAAAGATTTTATATTGGTGGTTGTGGATTATCTCTCCAAGTGGGTAGAAGCAATTCTTGGTATACAAATTGACCGTTTCATAAAGTAAACCATTTGATAAAGTCAACACTCTAATAAAGTCAACATTCGAACATCATCTAATTATCATAGTAGACTTACCCTCTAATTGAAGAAACACTAGGGATGACAATGAGTAGTGTTTGGGTAGGGTAGTATAGTACTCGTTTCCATACCCGCAATTTAAAAAAATATCCATACTCGTACCCATACCTTCTTGGGTATCAACTTTAATACCCATACCCTTACCCTCTGGGTACCTAAGTTCTTGTGTCCATATCCATTACGCACACTTTAACTACAATAGATTGATAAATAAATGATATTGTTGCGATTAAATTTAAAAATTACCCAAATATCTTAAATCCAATCATAAAGTATTATAAACCAAAATATTTTTTAGCTAAAAAAGTTTTAAATAAACACATTAAATACACATTCAAATATTCATAATAATACTTTAGGAAGTTATCAGTCATACGACAATAATATTCGAGATCTGTAAAAATAATTGATAGGAAGTTGCAAGTATAATCATCAAGTCACAATTAATAAGAAATAACTGATAGCGTTTCAACAAATGTACTGAATTGTTGCAAGTAATAATAAAACGGTAGTACCGAGTGTCGAACTCAAGGATTGCATTTTACTATTGAATTATATTTAGTTACTAAAATTGAACAAAAAGTTTCCAGATTGATTGAAATAATATTTAAAATTAACAATTGTAATAAAATTGTAATAGAATTGATCTTTTATAATGAGAAAAATGTCAGGTATCAGTTTCACTACGAATCCAACCTTGGTGTCTAATTTGATCCTTGTTACTGAATTCCTTTATTGAGTTATTACTAAATTCTCTTTATTATTCTTGCCCTAATGTCTTAGTGACAGAACCTTTAATTCCAAAGTAACCCCTAATTCCTTAGTAGATTTAAGATTAGAATTAAGCATTACCGTATTATCGTATAGAAGTTCTCTTGTAAACTATTGCTTTACAACTAATTTAATTGGTTTCATGACCTGCATCTATCCCTAGACTACAAATTCATGAATTTCTCATGTCAAGCATTCGTAAAGTCCACTTCCATTTCAAAATACAAATCGTAGAACATTTTAATGTTAATCAAGCAATAAAAAGCATTAAGCACAGAGATGAGAAAAATAATTCAATAAACTCATTCATATAATTAGAAATCAAATCAGAAAAATAAGGGTTTCATCTGGTTACACTCATCCCTAACAAATAAGGTTTAGTTACTCATGACAGAGATACAAAAGATAGGGATTAAAGAAGAGTTACAAGAAGGATTCATGAATGATTCTTGATAAAACTGCTCCAATGGCGTTAGAAACGGCCGTCTTTTAGTTTCAATGCTAGGGCACAAGTCTCCCAACTTCCCAAGAGTCAAAAAGATCCATAAACAGTACAAATTTGCATTTTTATGAATGCTGATGCGCGTCGCGCGCCCCAGGCGCAGGAAACGCGCTCCAGGCGTGTATTGACAATGCTGAATGGCTAGAAATGTGCTTCAGGCGTGCAGGGCGCGTCCCAGGCGCACAACATCTGCTGTCTGACGTATTTTGCATTTGTCTCATCTTTAGAGTCTGAATTTAGTTCCGGTGTCTTCATGAAAGTTGTACATATGAATCGTAGCTTTCATTAGCACTTGGTTTGACTCCAATTAGACCTCTACAACTCCAGATATGGCTGAAATACTTCACATTAGTCATGTTGATTTCTCACCAAAATTCATCCCTGCACATAAACTAAAACGCAATGTAAAATTATGAAAAATTCCTACTTAATCAATGAAATAAAAACACAACATTTTATTAATTCAAAAAAACAAAAATCAACCAAATTTATCAAATAAATTCTTAATTTAACTAATGTTTGAAGATAAATAAGACTAAAACAGTGGGAAAATATGCATATGATGAAGAGTCATCAATAACTCATAGTTATAAAGTCACTAATTGCCACCCCAAAGAACGCATGACATCCTTTGATAGTGTCATCCTCAGGTCATCCTGCCATTTTAATCAAGATACACTAAATCAATTGATCCCATGTTTCCTGCGGTTAAAATTTCTCACAACAAGCCTGAATTTTTATATGTTTTGAAATTCATATGATAATGATTTTCTTCAAAAGTGACCATGATAAAGAATAGGCTTAATTGCAGTTTTGCTCCCTTTATTTTATCTAAATCACGAAAATAATCCCCCCATTTTATTTCTCCCCAGTTTTGATCCCCAAATAGAATTTTAATGGAAAATTTGATGAAGTGTCATTTTTTTAAGCCACACTATTTATGATCATAGATCTTAGGTATAATTGTTGCACCACGAAATCTTGAGGTCTGGTGTGGCTTATATGAGTGCAAAAAACAACACTTCATCATGTTTCGGACCGAAATTCTGTTTGGAGAACCAAATTTGGGGAGAAATAAAATGAGGGGACTATTTTCGTGATTTAGCTAAAATAAGGGGACCAAAACTACAATTACACCTAAAGAATATGATGCAAAAAAAATTTACTATGAGGAGAGTGAAAAAAACATGGGTATACTAGAGGGTAAAAGTGACCATGGCATATGGTAGGTTTTTTTTGTTGGTATGTACATGTGATTTACACGATTATTTTCTTTCTATATTTTTTTCCTGTGAACCTTTACTATGTGCGACTCTATAGTTCTAAATTGGTTCCTATATCACACAACTCAATTCTAAAATATTAAACCAATTAATTTGTAAACTATTAAAATGTAAATATTCTAGAAAGTGTCAACTCTAGGTGAGGCTTTCATGACCATCAAACATGATGTACATCTAGAAGATTACCTTTGCATAATATCTAACTTATCTTAGGTTGCACTCAGCCCAAGTATAGAGCTCACTCAAAAGTGTGTGAGTCGTGTTAAGGTAATGTATAGAAAAAAAATTGCGACAATTAAAATAAACTAACATAAACACATAATTTATATTCAGAATATAACAAAATAAATAAAACCAGAGGGAAAAAATAATAAATAATTATATACAATTAATTAGACTGGACTTGGCTCTCAAAAGTCCCCAGTAGAGTCGCCAATTGTCGTGTTCAATTTGTCCATGAAAAAGGAGTCGTCACCAATTTTATTTTTTTAAAAGAGAAAATTAGATAAAACGTACTATAAAGTTCTTGAACCAAATAAATGGATTCGAGAGTCGATTACGAATAGAGAAAGTAATATTACCCTACAATGTCCGTTAAAACGGTTACCCTATGATTAATTGTATACAAATTATTTATTTACTTTATTCCCTAAAATATTTAAGAATGGAAAATTAATTATTTATATTAATAACATAATGAAAAATATATTTTTATTATTTTTGTTTGACAAGGGGAAGATCTATTTCCTACGTATCTGCAAGTGCAATAAGAAAATCAAAATACGCGTAGTTCTTAGATAGAAAATATTTATGTGTTATCAGATTTTTATTATTACTCTATTTTAAATATTTTTTTTATAATTGTTCTATTTGTATCCAATAATAATAATAATAATAATAATAATAATAATAATAATAATAATAATAATAATAACAAATAATAATACTTTTTCATGCTTATCACAATTACATGTGGTATTTTCGACATGGATATCTTTCAAGGTTTTATCTTTAAGTTTTGCAATATGAATTTTTAGATTTGCATTTTTTTTTAAGTTCAGTAATATAAGTTTCAGAGTTGCATTTTCTGTTTTAAATTTAGTACTTTGATTCTTGAAAATTTGCATTTTCTTTTCTAAGTGTTTTCAGTTATAAAAATAATTTGTGATTCTTATTTAAAAAATGATTTATAGCAGTAATTAAATGAGATCTAGTTAACTCAAAAAATACCTCAATTTCTTCATCTGCTAATTCACTAAATCCAATCATGTTGAACCCTTTGATCTATCCTCAAATGTTGTAAAATGCTCAGCCTTGAGGCCGAGCTCTGATGTCAATTGAAGGTGAAAACACGAGAAGAGAGGTTGAATTGTGTTTGCGAAAGTTGATAGCTTTTTACTAATTTGATTAAGGCTGATTGATTTTTATGAATCATTGAAATAAGAAGCAACCGTGTTTAGAGACAACAATGAAAGCCTAAATAATTGGACACATATATTTATACTTGTTCACCGCTAATTTGGCTATATCTAGTCCCCTCATTCATAAGACTTTAATCTACTAATCCAAATACCTTGAATTACAAAGCTCATAACCCTCGAAGTTGGTCGTCCTAAACAACCTTCCAGAATTTTGAGGAATTAACCACGTTGACTCTACAAGCCAAGTCTTTTTCTAACAACCTGACAACTCCATATTGAAGAAGGAACTAAACCACTATCGAGTTCGATACAAAAGATTGGAACTTTACGTGTTTGCTTCTTTTTATGATTTTCAATGATCTTCTTTCTTAGCCTTGAGTATCTACTTATAGATAAAATTATGGCTTCAACTTAGTCCTTGATTAGTTTTGAATTGTACCTTCATTCTTAGCTTGGTAAATAATGATCTTATTCAAAAATAGTTATGAACAAGATATTTTATGATAATATATTTTTTAACCAATTCTTTATTTCTGAATCCAATCTGACTAGTTCTTCTAGATTGATTATGTTTGTATTTTGTTTAGATTTATTTTTAAAATTTTTCAGATGGATTTAGTTTGTAGTTTGTTCAGATTGAGTTTGTAACTTCTTTTGATTGATTATGTTCATATTTTGTTCAGATTGAGTTTGTAAATTTTTTAGATTGATACTATTCATATTCTTTTGTAGACAAATCTTGATCAAATCATGACCATATTTTCGTTTCAATTTGGTCAAAGATCTTCTTCAATTATAAATCTGAATCAAATCATATTTTAGATTTTCTTCAAAAACACAAATCTTCTTTCATACTCTGTGAAGTCAAATATGTTGTTCTCGTAAAATACTTTTGTTATCATCAAAACTCTAAGTATCAAACCAACTTGGTTCCCACACTAGTTTTGTGTTGAGGTTGCACCATAGTAAATTGTACTAGTTTGTGTTAAGACCGCACCTAGTTAAATAGTACTAATTTGTGTTGAGGCTATACTTTTATGATTTATGCTTATCGAGGATGGTTTGAAATTATGTAATTATGTGCACTCACATATAAACATTGCATTAGGGTTCTTTGTAACACGAGTCATTTTTGTTATATGAAGATATATGCATGCTTTATTTATCACCAAATAACATAACATACTTGCTAAATGTTATATGTTAATTTCAGCAAGTGACTCTTTATATTTTCTAATTTGGGCTGAAATACCCGAGATTGTGAGAGTCCGTGTATGCAAAGTTCAAGATGACGATGATGACGTAGCAAAGTCATGGGTTCAACCACAATCCCATTGTGGACTACTTGATGTAGCTAGTATGTCATGGTACCTAGTTGCCTTCATTTAAGATTGTATGATCAACTTAGGGACAATTGAGTTATCAATATAAAAAACCATCATAGTTTGTTTTATTACTTACCTTAACGTAATTTACATTGGAAATAAAAATGTTTAATATTAGAAGTTTTTCTTTACTTTGCAAACACATGTTAGTAAATTATCTTCAAAAGTTTGATTTAAAAAAGAAAAATAAATACTGATAATTTAAGAGAGATGTTTTATCATATTTTATCTGAGTAAATATTTTGGAAAGAAAATACATTATCATTGTCAAAAATCAAGGTGTTACGCCACACATTTGACTGCCATACAATTTATTACTGGGACAAAACTTTATTAAAGTGGTGTGTTTTTATTATATTGTTTTATATGATTTTTTTATATTGTTAAAATACAAATGTAAAACATAAACCTATATTTAAACCTAATAAATATTGGAGCCACAAATTCTCTTCATTCACTACAAAAAAGTATATGTTATTATCTATAATCGATTTTGTCTTTACTTTCGAAAATTCTATAGGTAATATAAAATTATTCACGAATTACGCACATAAAAAGGTCCGTAGTTACTTAGCTTGTAGGTAAATATTTATCTTAAAAAAAGAGAATGGATATCTTTACTCAAAACAAATTAGTAGATAAAACAACTCATGGGTTCTCCTTGGCTAATGTTACTCATGACATTTCTGTAGATAATAACATAGATAAATAGCTACAAAAATATCACGAGTAACATTACTTACGGATAATCCATAAAAATACTACCATTTTCTACCCAGTATTAATGGCTGTATCCACAACATGTTTGTGGATAAATATACTCGAAACATGGATAATAACATTCAAAATATTTATCGGTATACTCAGAATTTATGTGGGTAATGAAAATGATTTTGAGTACGATTTTTTTGTTGTTGCTTGGTCTATTTTCTAATAACTTTTAAAATAAATTTGAAGCATACCAACATATTATTCGAAAAATAAAGTCTAGTATTATCTAAAGAGCGGTATCAAAATACACATAGTGATTACCACAAGTCACAAAATAAGAACAATTAACATTATTATAATTCTCAAAATAGGCATAATGACACTACCATAAGTTTCATAATACACATAATGATACTATTGTAAGATTATATATAATAATGATTACAAGTCTAAGAAAAATATGTAGTCATAACTACTAAATAAAAATGACACTATAAATCAATATTATTCCTTGTTATCATCACTATTAGACTCATCCTCATCATAATCTACATGATGATGACAATATGATGACTCAACCTTTATCGAAGTAACACTTTTTGCCTATGTTGCTAGCTGCATCTGGAGCTATGTAGTACATTGCTCTGTTTGTTGAACTTCCTCTCGTGACTCATTTTCTGCCGCTTTTTCTATCTATGCAGTTATCTCGTCAGAGTGTTGAGATAAGACATTGGTGCAACCTCTAGATGGACGAGAAATTGATACTAGACTTGCAACATGAGGTGTATAAAACGAGGATTTATCTCCAACACTGTATATATGTCATTTATTCTTTCCCCCAATAGATTGTACCCACAAGTCTAAGCGAGCTGCGTGATTATCCACATTGATACAACTATCCTTGAAAGATTTTTGGCTCAAATAGGAAATAATGTAACATAAAGAAATTAATTTTACAAAAAAATACAATTTAAAGAATCAATGATTTAATTTTCCTAACATATATTTTTCTTGTTCTTTCATCAACCCAAGTGTTGTCCTTCTTTGTAGTATGAGTTTTTAAAAGACCTCGTCCAATGTGGGGTCACTACCTAACTCTTCAGCGTTACAAAAAATAAAAAATAGCAAAACAATGAATAAGCAAAACACCCTAACATTATTAACATATTACAATGACCATGTTATGGACTTAAGTGAAATTGCATTAAAAAATAACAAAAGAGTAACATAGTAGAAAAAACTAAAAACTGTGAATAAGCTCTAACGTTTACACCATAAATAACCTTATCAACACCCTCACCTCATTACTAATAGTGAACAAGTTTTATGTTTCTTGCCTTTTATTAACATGGTTACATGATTCCAATTCTCAAAACAGGATACACGCAGTCATGAGTACATGTGCATAAAACTATCATAATTCATGAAATAAACCTAGAAATTAAAACATTAGTATGATGAGAGATACATTTTTAAGCCATTAACACAACAACCAATTCAGTAAAACAAATTTAAGCAATCGCAAACAGTAGAACAACATAACAATAAAAATAGCAAAAAGTAGGCATGTCCTTAAACCAAACATTAAACGATTACAAAATAAACAAGTTAAAATAAAAAGTGAAACCTCTTTGGGTAAGTGTATCAAATCTCCCAAGTAATAAGGTGATCAGTATAATCATGTCTGAAGGTGCAAATACAAGAAATGATTGAATTATTTTTTTTATTTTTTTTTTAATTTGGACTGTTTTTGATTATTTAATCAAGAATTAGTTTAGGTTAGTGATTTTAACTAAAATAGAGGCAGTAGCAATCATGCTTTGGTAATTAGAGGAAATAGTAAAGTAAAGACTGCAGAAGTAAAGTGACACAAGCAGAGTTATCCTAGTTCACCACCAACTTGATAGCTACATCCAGTCCCTTCATTTAGAAGGACTTAACCACAAATTCAAATCCTTGAATTACACAACACATGACTCTACTCGTAAGTCTTCTCAAAACAACCTTACACCTATAGACTTTTTGAGGCAAACAAACACCATGACCCTACAAGTCAAGTGTTCTCACACAACCTGAAAACCACACATTATGGAAGGAAACTACACCTTGATCCTACAAGTCAAGTATTTTCAACACAACTTGAAAACCAAAGATTGCTAGAGGAACACTAAAGCTACTATTGTGCTACGTTGCGCAAGTTTGGAACAAATAGTATTTTGCTTCTACTAAGAAGATCGTTGCAATTGATTTGTCACACTAAAACACTTATGAAATATTTCTAGATCTTGAACCTTTGAACTTTGAATACATGAGAGATTTGAGCTTTCAAAAGTTTTTCTGAATTATATGGATTTATGATTTTATGAGTTTATGGTTTCTTCTTCAGCCTTGAGTATCTATTTATATAATAGATTACGGTTTCACTTTTGTTTTTGTAAAATCAGAATAATATATTTTTTGTGAACAAATAATAAATGTATCTTCTTGTGAACAAACTATGATTGTATCTTCTTGTGAATAATTCTAAGTGTTTCTTCTTGTGAATAATTCTGAGTGTATCTTTTTGTAAATAATTGAGTGTATCTTCTTGTGAACAAATTATGAGCATATATTCTTGTGAGAAAATTTGAAGCATATCTTCTAGTGATCAAATTCTAAATATATCTTCTTATGAACAATATTTTGACCATATCTTCTTGCAAAGAATATTTTGACATTATCTTCATGTTAGCATTATTTTGACCATATCTTCTTGTAAACACTATTTTGACCATATCTTCTTGTGAATAATATTTTGACCATATCTTCTTGTGAACAATATTCTGGCCATATCTTCATTTCACGTTGCTCAAATATTTCTTACATTTATAATTCGGAATTGTATCTAATATCAAATTGTGTTTAACAACTTATTGAAGAAAACCTTCCTTTAGACTCTTGATGGATTGGAACATAAATAGATTCGGTTGAATATCCAGAAATTCTGATTTGGCTTAGTTTTTTCTTTAGAATGAATTCTTTAAATTAGAGTCGTTGACTTTCCATTAGAGCCAATAGAATTCTTGTTGGAGTGAGATGTTGTGTTTCTTGGATAGTAAAAGTTAGAGGTAGAATCGCATGACTTAGAATTAGTTGCTTTGGATTAGTGAACTATGAGCTTAGAATGCATGGCTTGGAAAATCTCTTCAGAGTAAATGATTGCTTGATATAAACTCTTCAGAGGCATGTTGAGTTTGTGCACATAAAAGGCACACAATGACTTCAAGGGCATGCTACAAATTTAATCTTCAGAGGCATTCTTCATACCCAGTTATCAGAGGCATTCTTCATACCCAGTTATCAGAGGCATTCTTTAGATCCAAACTTCACAACTAATCACTAAAGGTAGTCTTTGTAAGCAATAAGCTTCCCTGATCTAGTTTTGATTTATGTACCAAACATACAAGTGCACATTAAATAGTTGCTTGATCTAATGTTTTGAATGAAGAAACATTTCAGGCACACATGAAGACACTACAACACTTGGAACAATAGTTTGCAACTCAAGGAATCAACCATAGTTGGAGGATGCACTTGAGGAAGATGCAGTCTTAGTATAGTTGTATTCAGTGTCTAGGTATCAAAGTTAAGTAATCAATCACTAGAGTCTCACACAAAACATGCCAATGAGTTTGTATCATTCATTCATGTGTTATGAAACTTAAAACTGCAAACACTCGATTGAACAATCGACTGCATGGGTTATCAATCGAATGGCACGTAAACTGTCTTAAACAACTGAGGTCTGTAACAAGATCATTCGATTGTCCAGTCGATTGCACAATAGACTGACAACTCGATTGATGCTCAAATTCAAGTTACAGAGAGCACTCAGTCTGTGCCCACTCGATTGACCACTCGATTGTTCACTCGATTGGCAACTTGATTGTCTGCAGTATCTGAGTCATCTTGACCACGATACTCGATTGACCAATCGATTGATGCAATATTTCATATCACAGTGAGGACCCAGGTTTGAACAACTCGATTGCTCATTCGAGTGAAATGAAATTATGGCATCAGGTCTGAATCAGTGGATCACGACAATCGATTGAACAATCGATTGATGCAACATTTCATATCACAGTGAGCACCCAGTTTTGCCCAACTCGATTGCTCACTCGATTGAAAGATTTTCATAGCATCAGGTCTGATTCAGAAACTTGATCAATCGATTGACCAATCAAGTGAAGCCTATATAATTCAAGATTCCAGAAACACAGAATATTCGACACTCGATGCAGCAATCGATTGTATCCTTACAAATGCGATTGGGCAATCGATTGTCCTGTGTCTGTCTTGAATATATATATGTGGTGCCTCAAAACTTTTTAAAGAACACACAACCACAACAAGAAAGAATACTTGCATAAAAACTTTTCACATTTTTCAGAACCTCTTGCTCTGAATCTTGCATATCTCTGAAAACACTTTGAAAGAAAAGTTTTTCCAACACACAAAAATATTCATTGGCAAATCAAATCTTTTGTGTGGTGCTAGAATGATTGAATACATTTCTTGATACTACTTTTCTTTGTTTGTGACAAAGACAATTCTTTGTAATTGAAGCTGTAACAAATCCAGTTTGGAAACTGGTGGCTATCCTTGTTGGTGTGGGATCATCAAGAGGAAGTCTACTTTGATCTTGTGTGAGTTTGGGGATAAACTACAAGGATCAAAGGGGTGACAAGATAGAAGTGAAGGGAGTTAGATTGATAGGTCGTGTAGAAGACTGGAAAATCTGTAAAAGTACTCGAATTCATTCTATAGTGGAAAAAGCTGGAATCATGATTATGATTACAGGACTGGATGTAGGCCGTTGGATCAACGGCTGAACAAGGATAAATCTTGGTGCAATCTTTCCTATCCCTCTTCTCTTTAATATTCAGCATTGTAAAATTGCTTGTTTTGCATGCTCCTTGAACAAATCTTGTATGTGATTTTAAGTTTCCGCTGTGTTTGTAAATTGTATGATTAGTGCATAATTGGAATTGGGAATTATGTTTAACTAGTTGGAGTTGATCTTAATTCTCTTGTTATTAATCAAAAAGAAGTCATAGTTTTCCAACAGTCTTCATAACCTTCAGAGGCACATTGCTTTCAGAGGCTGACTCGTATACTTTTGTGTTCCTCCGATCTCATCCTTTGGTCACTTCCTCTGGTTGCTTCCTTTGATTTTCTTGTTCTAATTGTTGCATACTTAATGAAACCATTAATCCAAACAAATTGTTATCATAAAATACCTTTGTTAACATCAAAATAATAAGAGAAAACCAACTTAGTTCCAACACAAGATACAAATGGGTCATTTGGTATAATATCATTCTATGTAAGTAACTAAACAATTATTAAGGGAGTTGGTTTTGGAGGGGAATGCAGACTTTTTTTTTTCTTTTTCAAATTGTGAAAGATATAAAATATTTTTTACAATAAATTTTGTGTAATTGAGACGTTTTAGGATTGTTTATTTATTATTCTTCAAAAAATTTTAAAATCTCAAATATATATCATGTATGGATTTAGCCATCCTAAATTATCCCTTCCAAACCCCTGAAAAACCTAACTCCCAAACATACCCTTAAACATTCATGTTCGTGAACTAGTGTTCCCCATAGAGCACACTAAACTATCATGTCACAAACTCTCGCAATAGCAAGACCAAAAATATTAGAATAACAAACTCTCATTCCATCAATGCAATAAAACTGACATTACACAACAATACCAAGCAAACGTCTAAAATCAAATTATTGCATCAAATTTACAGAATTATCTTTCTAATAAAATAGATACAATACTCACATTTAGATTTAACATTCTATAACCCCAAATAAACACTGTCAAACTATAATAAAGGAGTGTTCTCTATTAACACAAATTCTAACATAGCTATCATGAGAGAATGGAGAGACAAGACAAGGGAAAGTGTGAAACTTTTGGGGTTGTTGGATTGGAGCATGATTTTTGTTTATGTGGACCAAGTGAGGTGTTTAATTCATATATTACTCCTATTAAAGAAATCCTCAAATCATAAGTGGGGGCTGGTGCCCAGATAAGTGTAAAGGTGGGTCATTCCTTGGTGTTACCCATCTGAAACAATTAGGAATTCAGTTTTTATTTTTATTTTTAAATTAGACTATGGCATGCGCGCTGCGCGGATATTAATTAATTAATTTTATAAGTTTTATAAGTAATATTTTATGTATTATAAATATAGTTATTTTATAATATTACTTTAATGATTTGTAATAATTGAATATGATTAGGAAAACTAAAATAAGAGAAAATTATGTTTATCACAATTATCTAATTTAATTTTTAAAATATTTTATAAAATTCGTATGATAATTTATTATATAGGATAACTGTTTGACTCATTGTACAGTGATTGTTGATTTATTTTACAACATATAGCAATACTTGCATTTATTTGATGAAATAAAATATAAAATACAAACCCAAAAATAAGATGTAAAAATTTAAATAGTCAATCATATTTTTAAATATTCAATCATATTTAATTGTATTTTTACATCTTATTTTTAAATAGTCAATCATATTAAGATGTAAAAATTTAAAAATATGATTGACTATTTAATATTTTTTATTTTAAAAAAACATTAATATTGAATTATATTGTAG
>JBBPBT010000459.1:213487-287266 GCA_037974875.1 Cicer bijugum | reverse complement strand
TGACATTTATGATTAATAATATAAATTATTACTATTGATAAATGACTAACAATATTATAAAATAACTTATAAATTTATTATAAAATTACTTATAAAATAATTTGATAATAATATAAATTATAAATTATTATCAAATTGTAAATTAATTTATAATTTAGAAATATATTATAAATAATTGTAAAATAATTTATAATTTGATAATAATATAAATTATAAATTATTATCAAACTGTAAAATAATTTATAAATTATAAATAATTGTAAAATAATTTTATAAATTTATTATAAAATAATATTATCAAATAAATTTTGGAGGTATTAAAGAAATTGTGGAAGAAAAAGGAAAAATAGAGTAGGTTGAAGGAGATTAGGTATTGAGAACATGATTTGAGAGGGGAGAAAGGAGAACAGGTCTACATCAGCTCTTTGGCTGATGTGGAAAATATTTGTACAGGTGGCATTTGATTGGTGAGGTGGCATTCGAGTGTGACGTGACATTCGGGGTCTGTTTTAAATATATATAATAGATATCATATCAAGGGCTATATTACTTTGATGAAGTATTGACTACTCAAACCACTTATTACATCAGATGATGACCCGTAAATTATAAATAAACTCATTTAATCTTTAATATTATTAGTTCAAAAGTGGTTTTAGCTACAATTCTATGGTTGAAGTTTTGATGATAACAAAAACAAACAAATAAATAAAGAACATTTGTACCCTAACTATATTTACTAAGTGTGCATATTAAGTTAAAAGATAAATATTTATATTAATAGTTCTCTATTTTAAGGTAGCATAAGTTACAAGTAAATTAGAGATAATGATCTAAGTGTTTCTAAAGACACACAAATATTATCATCTAATAAATAAGTAACTATGTCTATTAGAAGAGCAAGTCGTAATATAGCAATAAAAAGTATTGTGATATGTAGTTCAAGTCAAAGCGTTACCAACATGTGTTATGATACAAGCTAGATCTTCTAATGAACAAAAAAAAGAGAATCTACTAAACAAATTAAGTTCTCAATGACTTTGAAGAAGTTGTTAAAGTTGTGCCACTAATACAAGCAACGATTTGAATGATCTGCCTCTAATAAGGGAGTCAAGCAAACTAATTGTCTGCCTCTGATAAGCGCGTCAAGCAAAATGATCATCTATCTTTGATAAGTGTCAAGCAAATTTATTTTCTGTCAATGATGAGTGTATCAAGTACAATGTATTGTCTAACTCATCTAAAAGTCAATGCTCTAGAAAGTCAAAGATCAAAATAGTTAGCGTTCTAAAGAAGAAAAATTTATCGCAATAGTTAGTGCTCTGGTCAACATCTTGAATTTGTTAAACTACCTGAAAATTTATGTATTATCGTTGATATCTAACCTCTTAAAATTTAAGATTCACATAGTCAATCATGAGTATATATATATATATATATGGATACATCTTAAAGATCGGTCTACCTTAAATGGTGATTAAAGATCTCCAACGATAATATTCTCAAAAGACACTTTTTCTCTCTATTAAGAAGAACTCCAAAAGTCAATAGTGTGTGTGAGAGAGAGAATGAAAGAGACAATATGCTAAGAAGAAATTCTCAAAAAGCCATCAACGCACCAAAAGAAAAGTATAAATTAAAAATCATCTCAATAGAGAATTATTAGAATTGATATAAGCCAGTCAAATTATTTTCACACACTTGTACTAATATAGAAAATCCTCCGAATGAGAGTTTGAATTCTACAAACAAACTTTGTGTCAAATCAGACACAAATTAGAAATAATGTAAGCCTGATAATGGCAAAAAATTTCTCACCCCTAAGAGGTACCTATAGCCGTAAAATAACACTTATGAACCTCAACGGTTGGTTGCTAGAAAGTTGAAGAAGAGTTCTGACAATGACAACTTGGAGACACTAGAGAACAATACTCAAAGTCTAAAGAGACAAAGTAAGAAATAATTGTATGCTATTAATTGAAATAGTGAATTAAGTAATTGACTATACAAAGGCAAAATCTTTTTGTAAGGGGAAGACTAGATGTAGTAATAGTTTGTTGTGAACTACTATAAAAATATATGTATTTTGTTTATCTCTTTCTATTTTTCACATCTTAGTTCTTTATGATTGATCCTTATTTTGACTAAACCTGTTTTATAAGAGTAAATTGAATATTTTGGTAAATAGTAGTTTTATCTAAAGCAATCTAAGTATCTTTTCGAAATGGAAAAATACAATTCAAACCCCTCATTTTCTTGTGGTTTATAGCACCTTCAAATACTACACACATTTAGATAAATGTTTATACATGTTCTTGTTCCTCATGAAATCATCTACATCGAACTCTAGAAAGGGGTTGAATAGAGTTTGAAACTTTGGAAAATTATTTTTAAAATTTTTGAGTTGCATAGTAGAAATTAATATCTTTTAATTTGATGAATTGGTTTGATTATTGTACGTAGGATATTTAAATTGATTCGATGATGGCATATGAAATAAACAAATTAAAATTTAATAAGGACTTGTATAAGAAAAATAGAAAACTGAACGAAGTAGTTTTAGAAAATGATTTTAGCACTTTAAACAAAATATGACAAAATATTTAAACAAATACTCAATGAATCTTAATCAATAGAAATATTATTATATTAGAACATAATTATAATGCTCAAAACAAAATTCTATTCAACATTCAATACAAAGACAACATTTTAAAGCACAAAGTCTTATTACAATGTTTCTATCAATTTGAACAAAAACATATTTTCTACCAAACTAAAAAACAAAATAGAAAATCAAGAATAAAGTAAAAAAGCAAGAAGTAAATAGTTAGAGTTATAAAGATTAACAGAACAATTTATATAGGTATCTCTATTTTGTCGTCACTCATAGAGTACATCATGTCTTTGTTCAAATGAGTTAGAGTTTTCTTCCTTTATTATTGTTGTGAATGTTTACATAATCCTTCAGTGGAAGTTACAAATACTTGTATGTATGACCTTTTCTTTCTAAAACACTATTTACACAAAATCTTGGAACACACTCTAAATTTCTGCAACACATACATATCTTCAAGATGAAGATTACACTTCAATCTTACAAGATAGAGACCTAGAAATCCTATAGAAGTTTTTTGAAGAACACCTTCTTGAGTCTTCGATGCATAATCCACCGATATCATCTCCATGATTTCTATATAGAATATACACACTTATGAATGTTATCCCCTTGGTGTTATTTATCATTTCACTAGTCGATTGCATATTCGACTTGATCTAGAAAGAGTTTTCAATCTACCATATGATCTTGAATTCTTTAGTATGGCGAATGCGTCAAATTATTGTGTTTAGAGATGATGAGAAAACCTTTATATAATGCATGAAATAAGTAACCAAATGAAAAACAAGTTCTAAGAAAATAACCAATTTGTAGCTGTCATAACAACCTTAAAACTATCAAATTCAAAGTTCGTGAGTTTTATGAGTCAATTCATAAGATAGGTGAATCGACTCGCGTTGATTCAAAAAATCATATTAGAAGTTTGAAGTTGTGTGAATCAATTCACACAATTGTAAGTCAACTTAAATTACCCCTCACCTTGCTGATGAGTTGATTCATACGTGGGTAAGTTAATTTACAAAGTCAAAAACAATTAGAAAATGACTTGAAATGAGTTTCATAGATACCAATTGAATATGACCATGCTTCAAACTTGATGCATGCTAAAACACATGTAAATATGCTTATGCATGACAAAAATTTATTTCTTGATTAAGTGGTTCTACGCAAAGGTTAGAGAAAGAGAATCTACAAAACATACAATCAAAGCACCATTTAGACTAAGTAAGATGACATCACTCAAAAAACTAAGTCTAAAAAAACTAACAAAGACACACATTACAATTACAATTCATACTAGTGTCATTCAACCAACAATGTCTTGCCACATCACATTAAACAAGTATTATTTTTTCATCCAATTTCATATTCACACATGTGATCAAGAACATGCTTCAAACTCATACTTTCAAAGTGCAACTTTCTTCTCATTTTTCCAAAACATACCTTATAGATGCGGAAATCAGGCCTGATTAGTTGAGATAATCAAGGTTACTGTTAGGTTAGTTAATTGAGAAGTATTATTAACTTTATCCCTTTCGATTTCAAGGAAAAATGCATATGGATATTTCCTACTTGATGGGCAAAAGAAACAAGAAATCGAGTCAATCAATGGGCGCCACGAATTCCCTCAAAAAGATAGTTATCTCGCACTACCTATAAAATTAACCGAGCACGATTACATGTCTATAAGCCACGATTTATGGCCGATGCGATTAACTTTCCCTATAAATATTAGTACTTATAATTTTTTTACACGCAATCAATCAAACAAGCTTTTTATGTTATCTTTATCGATTATAAATTTACTTTATTCTATACATTTTGTAGTTCAGTAGCTTAAACACCCACACTAAACTAAATTAACTTTGTTTGGAGTAGTTACAAAACCCATAACTGAGGAGTATAGTTCCATCCTCATCGTATTGTTTTGAAGAAAAAAGGAATAAAAAATTGAGAATAGTTGAGCTTGTTTGATTGAGCTTTTAAAAATTGTATTTTACTTTTATAAAATAATAAAACTAAAAAATCCATTTGGCGTTACCTTTTATATTCAATTGTCTTTATAATTGTTTTGATTTTCAATTTTTAAAAATAGAAAAATGGAAACATCTTTTTGATATTTTACTTCTCTATTTTGAATTTCAAAAACACACGAAGAATTGACACATTTTATTAATGGCATTAATATGTTATTTTTCATTTTTTATTTTGTGAGTCGATGTGTTGGAAAGTATTCATGTTTGAGTGTTTTGTTGGTAAATATTATTATTAACAATACTTAAGTGGTGAAATTTACACCTACTAATTGTAAATGATTCTTGATTTGAACATGTGTCCCCATATAGAATACTTTTACAATAATCATATAAGTTGTACTTACCAACATCAATAAATTTCTCTTTATCAATTATAATATATTAAATTTTAAATATGACAATTAAATTACGATCTAATAAATACTCAAAAAAAAAAAATTTATAAAAGTAAAAGTTAAAATAGGCACTATTCTAGTAACCACATCTACCATATAATTTAATTGGATATAAAAATTAATTAATTTACAAGCTATGAAGATATCAAATATTTATATAGGAATGTCCACTCATTTATCACAAATACTATCAAAAAGTTAAGGATTAAATATGTTTACAAAATTCTAAACATCTCTTCCACACAAAAATTAAAATTTTATAAAAATAAGTGAATTAATTATATTATTTAAAACATTAAATGAGTGAAAAATAATTTAAGTAAATAATTTTCATATAAACATAATAGTTTAAAAATATTTATCTCATATGAATGAGAAAAAGAAAAGTGTAAGACGATTAGATACGTACAAAAAATAATCAATTACAACAATCTCTCTTGTTTAAAATATATCAATTTGCTATATATATATATATATCATGAATATTTACTTATTATTACGTAATTTAATAAAATATATTTTAAAATTGTGATTACCTATCTAATTTTTTTCATTTTGTCATCTCTAGAACTATTTTGAAAAATAAGATTACCAAACACAATTATTTGTTATTCTCTTCTTAAAAGATTTTAAAAACTAAAATGAAAAACTGACAAGCCGCCTTGTCTGAATCTTTTTCCAAACGACAAAATGTAAAGTACCCATTCACACGCAATACCTTTGTCTCTTGCTATATAATTAGAGCTTGTTTCTTAATTAATATTTTAATGATTTGCTCGGAACAAATGTGTCCTCACACATCAGTTTGTTTCCAAAACAAAAATGTGCCTTACCTCTAAACTATTATTTCCCTTTTGGGATTTTTCCCTATGTATCATGAAAGGTAAAGAATGTAATTAATATTTTTGTTGTTGTTAAAAACACAAGATTGATATTTATGAGCTAAAGGGTCAAAAATAATGTATTGATATAGTTAAGAGACGCTTCATAATGATTTTATGTTTTGTTAATTAAAGAGTTTATAGAGCTTCATATGTACTAAAAATTGACTAATTCATTTAACATAAAGAATTGAGTTTTTTAAAGAGTTTATAGAGCTTTTCATATGTACTAAAAGTTGTTTAAATTGATGTAAACAAAGGGTTGAGTTTTTTTATACTATAAAATGGTTACAAAACCATCTGTTTTTTAATTACATGCCAAAATGAGGAAAAATATGATTGAAATTTTGAAGTTTGTTTATGCTATGATGCTCTTTCTTTCTCTATTTCTCGCACGTAAGATCTTTTTCGCACTCATCTTAATTTGGTTCTTTTCATCGTACACAATATTTGATCCCCCATTAATAATATTCTTTTATTTTTGTTTTATCACAGCCTCTCTCCAATGTAAAAATGACACAGATTGTCCACATGTGTGTCCAAAATATGCATATTGCAGTTTAGAAAGTTGTTATTGCGGCTCATAGTTAAGTGGAAAAGTCATATTTCTTTGGTACAAGTAATTATTTTACTTCTAATTCTATAATTATATTTTACTTTAATATTTTTACTTTTAATAATTTTATTCACACAATAATTTATACATTTCTAACATTTAAATTTCTAGTACAGGTTCAAAAGCCAACGAATAATACAATCCACGTGTCGTTTCCATTATTATTTACAAGACATGATCATCAAGAATATTCCTGAATAATTATAATCAGCTTCTTCATAGTTTTGTAGTTTTGGTTTTTTGCTTTGTGGTGGTGTCTTGATTTAGTGTAATTTTAATATTTTGACGCTTTTAATATTATAGTTTCGGACATATGGATATTTAGAAGTCATGGAGTTTTTAACTTTAATATTCTTAATCAATATAATTTCAATTAATTTAAACAAATGAATATATTTTTTAATAAAAAAATATATATATTATGTAAAATAATATAGAAACTAACAAATAAAAGCAATAAAATTACGTGAAATAATTAATGAGTAAGATAAGATGTATTACTTCTAATTAAAAAAGTAGTGTTTTACCGTAATAAAATTGTGTTAAGCTCTGTCAGTATTTCTTATGCAAAAGAGTGGTCTTTTTTCCGGCAGATTTTGCATCGAATGTTGACAAAAAAATCAGCAAATAGGTTTTTGGTGGAATTCTTCAATGGATTTTAGTACTCTTGTAAAATCTTCGTGAATAAAGTTAGCTTTCATGCCACAAAGTTTGAGTAAAATATGTAGAAAATTTTATAGTTAAATTTGAGGGAAGCTCCCAAATAATTTTCCATCAAATAAATAAGCAAGAATAAATAAAATATTTTTCTGGTAATGTAATCATTCTTATGATGTTTATACAATTAAATGTTGACAAACATATATTCTAAAAAAGCATTAAAACCATGTCTACATTCCACATTATTTCAAAAGCACACTTTGTATCATCTAATTACATAAATTTTTATAGGGGATGTACGTGGGTTGCGTTGGACAAATTTTGACAAAATCTGATATCTGCATCAATTAATTATCTTTTGATTGGATCGAGTTCTAAATTCATATTTTTTTTCATTTACCCTGAACTAATCCAATCAAGAACGGGTTGAGTTCAATTGGATTGATGTTATACATAAATAATAACCTGATTTTTATTTTACGGGAGAAATATAAATAACAACAATAACAATTTAATTGAGTGAAAATATATTTAATACTTGAATGTCTCAAAAATCATAAAATTTCAATCACATCATTCAATTCTTTAAAAAAGGAAACAACCTCTCACAAAAAAAAAATTCTAACAATTTTCAAATATAAAAATAAATTCAACAAACTTTAAATACATATGTAAAACCAATAGTAAATCAATAAAATATGAAAATTCATCAATTCTAATCAATGACAACTTCAAGTCCAAACACTTAACAAGTTCCTCAAATTATAGAAAGGAACAATTGGGAATCTGCAATTACAAATATCAATAACAAAAGTGAGGAGATAAAGAAGGAGAAATAATAAATAAGTAAAATATGCATGAAACAAAACAATAACAAATATCTTAAGATTTAGTAGTTATTGTGTTAAGCTCAACAACAATCATTCCAACATCAATTGAAACTAATTCAGACAACTCTAAAATTTTATATACAATTCACAATCTCATTAGCACACCAAATGAATAAAAGAATAAACAAAAATAATGGAAAATCAATTTGAAAGTTGAAATAAAATATTCATACCTGACTCAATATTTTGTAGTTTAACCAACTCAGTTGCTAAATCAATTTTCTTAGGAGATTTGATCCAATTTTGAGTACAAATCAAAACTTCAACAGTAGTGGCATTTAATGAACTACAAAATGAATTGAGAATTGGATCTCCTGTACTAAATGCCGATTCAGATGATACAATAAACATTAGAATAGCCAAAATATTTATAGTTATGCGAGAAAGAAAATGGTATTTATTTGTTTTTCTTTTTCACCATTTAATAATGTCAAATGTAGAGGAGTCCCTTTTAACACCATCCTCTGAATACCTATTGAACTTACTTTTTTGCAATTCACCCTGTTTTTTTTTCATGTTAAATCTAAATAAATTTTCTCAATCATCCTCATCCCCCTTTTCAATGTTAGACTATGAGTACATTTTGAGATTCGAGGTACTAGAATCACTAGCTTCATTAGTAATGAGATTCAAAACAAAATAGTGTTCAATCAATTTACCGATGACATTTTTTAGTTTTTCCATCATATCGTCGAACTTATTAGTGCCATACATCCTTTTAAAACAAAACTCAATATACTCAAGCTTATAACGGAGATCAAGAAAAATAATAACAAGCAGAAGAAAATTTACCTCACCACTATCCCAACATTTGTTGAATTTTACTTGCATATTTAAAGTAATCTTTTTCAAAACAACATCCTATTTGTTCTTCCATTTAGTCAATGTTTTCTGAAATTCAATCACCTGCTTAAAAAAAGAGTTGGCTGTAACATGTAATGACCCAAAAAAGAAAGAGTCGCTTCATAGAAAGTCTTCAAAAACTTCACAAAAACACGCAAACATTCCCAATCAGTTTCATTAAGACATCCTCCTATCTCACAAATGCCACATCAAACTGTTCTAAACCATAAACTACATGCTCACATTGTTTAGCAATATCATCACAAACAATATGGAGTTCCACATAGTTTGTACATCAAGTGTTACCATTGCTTTAGAACATACATTCACAACTTCTGCACACTTCTTAAAAGTACCCAACCTACTAGGAGAAGACTTAACAAACTTACATTGAAAGAAAACCATTCTTGCCAGTGTAAAAAAAAAAAAACTTGTATATCATGTAATGGGCATAGCCCAAATTTCTTTACGAATCAGTGTACAAATAAACTAGAATATCATTAACGGGTCTGGCCCGAAATTGATTCCAGACTTAAAAAAAAAAATTACTAAGGAGTTTTGTTTCTGGTTGTTATGGGATTAACAAAACCTAAGTTTTGTGTGAAAGGGTAAGAAATTTGGTTTTGTTTAGCATAAATTTCAAACCATTCAAAAAATAGAATATGAGTCTTGTTTTGTAAAATGTACTAGTAAAACTCATTCTGAATATCATGCCTTTGTTTTAGAAAGTTTTTGAAGAACCAAGTTATTTTTTCCCTATTTTTGGAAGCATAAAAATCGTTATGGAGAATAATTTTATTAACTTCAAATTCTTTTTCTATAACATTAAGTTCATTAACAACATTTTCAGTTATAGTAGAAAAAGATGGCGAAGTTGGTCGAGAAATGTTTTGTTGCTCCTCATTACTGTTTTGAGGTGCTGTGTAAATTTGATGAGGTATATTTGTGGAGTAGTCAACGTTTTGAAAAGAAGCGCTAGGTATGTTGGAACATGCGAAACGCAGTTTTGTAAAGTTTTCTAATTATTGAGGCAATTGTATGATTGGAGATGGTCCACTACAAGAATAATAGGATTTTGTGAGGGCCAAAAGCCCTCACAAAGGGGGAAAAGCAGCCACAAAGGTGGCTTTTGTGAGTACTTTTGGCAGCCACAAATAAGCTGGTCACAAAATTTTGTGAGGGCTTTTGCAGCCACAAAGTGCTGAAACAGGTTGGATTTTGTGAGGGCTTTTGCAGCCACAAAATCCTGCATTTGTGAGGGCATAGGCCGCCACAAAAGACAGGGCTGACTGGATTTTGTGAGGGCTTTTGGCCGCCACAAAATCTTGCTGACTGGACATTTGTGAGGGCTTTTGGCCGCCACAAATGCCAACGTAAAATATAAATTAATTTTTATTTTATTTCAATAATTATAATTAATATAATTAATATATTTAATATATTTTGTATTGAATATAATTAATATTATATATAATAAATTAATATAATTATAATTAATATAATTAATATATTTATAAATTAATAATAAAATTTAAATTATAATTAAAATAAATTTGAAAGACTAATAATTAAATTATTTAAATTTAATATATATATATATATATATATAATAAACTAATCTTAATATAATTAAAAATTTAAAATAAAATATTTAAATTAAAAATAAAGAATAAGAATTAAATTATTTAAATAATAAAATATTAATTATAAAATATTTAAATTAATTAAAATATATTTAAATTATTAATAATAAAATATTTAAATATTTAAATTAATAATTATAATTAAACATTAATTTAAATTAATGTAAATTATAAATAAATTATAATTTAAATTAAAATTAAATTAAAATTTAAATAATATTAAATATTAAATATTAATTATTAAATATTAAATATTAAATATTAAAAATAAATATTAAATATTAAAATTAAAATAAATATTGTATATAAAAACATAATATTAATAATAATTAAAGCTAGCTATAGCAATCATGATAAAATCAAATAAAACATGCATTCCAAAATTATCAATTAATGTCTTACAAACTCAAAATTAACAAATAATGTCTTATAAAGTGGAAATTAATTAAACACACATTAATAATGTCATACAACCCAAAAATAAATTATGAAATTCTTCAAATGATCACATCAATCATCATAATAATTCGTCTGATCAGCTCCACTCTCACCATCATTATTTCCTGCATCCATACCCGACGAAAGAAGTCCTTCAAAAGTATTATGCATTTGTGTTGGAGGAGACATCATGCTTTGAAATTGAATTTCATCTTCAATGGCACCACCAGTAGTCGAAGGAGGAGCCCTAGCTGGATGAGGTTGATTTAAATCTAGTCTGATCAACCCAGCTGTTGGCATAGTCGGTCGGTATGCAGTTTGATAATCTGGTTGAGGTTGAGGAAGTTGATGTGAAGATGATGGAGCATACTGATAATTATGAAAATATTGTTGTTGCTGAAACATTGGCGGCTGTTGTTGCTGGAAGGCAGAGTTCGAAGGATCCTGTTGCTGTTGTTGTTGGAAAGTTGGAGGCGGTTGATGCTGCTGGGAGTATTGGGAGTAACTCTGTTGCTGCTGGAAAATTGGTTGTTGGTGCAAGTACTGAGGCCGAGGCGGGAACTGCTGATGAAAGATAGGAGGAAATGAAAATTGTTGTTGTTGAAATTGTTGTTGCTGCTGAAACTGCTGCTGCTGCTCTTGAAACCTTTGTTTCCATTCCTCATTCAATTTATCAATTGCGGCTTGTATCAGCTGCTGTGTCCTTTCTTCTTGCTCACTTGCCCATTGCTCCTTTAACTGATCAATATTATCTATCGGCACCGGACGATGAGATCGATCCGTACTAGCATAAGAAGAAGACGTCTCAGTCTGAATATAGCCGGTTGGACGTCTCAGTCTGAATATAACCGTTTCGCATCGTAATAACTTTGCGGCAAACCATCTCTCACAGGTGTTGCGTCTAGCATCATTTTAGTCATCAAATCCAAAGCTAAATCAGGAACATGAAATTGAGACTTTAGACCTAACAGTCTAATACACATTGATAACTTTGAGTTTGAAGAACCTTCAAACAATGGTTTATTTGTCTCTTTCAAAAGACCATAAAATCTCTGAGCTTCTTCATTGGGAAGTCCATCGGTATCATCATATTGATCTTCATTGAATGACAAATTAACCCCAACAGCATCCGAGATCATATCATTCATCGCCTCAAAGTGTTGATAGTTATAATAATCTATACCTAACATGTTAGTACTACTTGAAGGACCTATGTTATAATTCTCCAAATATGTACTAGTATTAGGCGCGACCGGAGACTCTTCGCCATGATTTGTCCAAATCCAGTAGTTAGGCATAAATCCGTCTGCATACAAATGCACTCTTATTTCATCTTCACTTTTAAACCGTCTACATCGACAAAAAACAACATGGACATCTCATTCCCCCTTCATCTTGGACAATTTTTTGCACTCTCGCAAAATTGAGAAACTCTTCGACCTTGTTAGCAAAACGTTGTTTAAGACCTTTTCTTCCCGGAAAATTCCTATCGTACATCCAACTACGGTCTAAATCCATAGTTGCTATATATATATATATATATATATATATATATATATATATATCGATATTTTATATATTAATTGCTTTATTTTTCAAAAGCATTAATATAAATTTTGACATATTTATATGTCAATTAGGGGAGCATGCATTTGCACACAATATAATATATTATTATCAATACAATAATAAAATATATACCAAATACAATAATAAAATATATATCAATACTATCAAAAAATATCAATACTAACAAAAAAATAATAATTAAATAAACATTATATATATATTAATTTGCCAACAATATAATAAATTATAAATAATATAATAACATATTAATACTTATAACAAAAAATAATAATTAATATGATAAATTTTAATAATGTTTTTTAAAAATCAATAACTTTGATATATATGACAATTAATTAGGGGATTATATATTAATTAATTTTCAAACAATATAATAAATTATTAATTGAAGACTATATCATTATACAAACCTATATAAAATTTAAAATGATGTTTTTTTAAAAATCAACACTACTAATCAAGACTTATTTAAAATAAAAAATAATAATATCATCAATTTTAATAATATTTTTTTAAATAATAATTATATTAAAACCAATATATTTTAACCGTGTGGTTTGAAACTTTAATTTATCATATATTAATATGTAAACAACATCATTACTATTTTTTTAAAAATAAATATATAAAACTAATCTAAATATATATATTACTAATCTATATTTTAAAAATAATATATATATATATATATAAATATATATATACTAATCTAAATTTAAAATATATAAAATACTAACTTGAATGCCGAGTAGCGTCTGACTTCAAGCTTCCACTCACGTACGATGCTTGCAAGTCTTCGAAATAATTAACAAGCACTATAAAAATAAAAATCAATAACATTAATTAGTTATATCATATTAAAAAATAAAATTATAAATTAATTACATATATAATATAAATTACATATATAATATTAATTAATTACATACATAATATAAAATTAAACTTACAAAATTTATATGATGAGTAATTTGTAGAGAGAAGGAGGAGAGAATAGTAAGGTATAAGGTTTAGAGAGAAGTTGTATTGTGAAAATGAAGTGGGAAGATGAGAGAGTATATATAGTATTTGCATTGGGCATTTGTGGCGGCCTTGCCCGTCACAAAATCCAACGGTACATTGCCTTTGTGGCGGCCTTGCCCGTCACAAAATCCAACAGATACAAAGGAATTTGTGGCGGCCTTTGCCGCCAGTAATTCCAACGTCTCTTTCCAGTTGTGACGGCCTGAGCGGCCAGAAAATCCAGCTGGATTTGGGCGCCTTTTGTGGCGGCCTTTGCAGCCAGTAATGCCACGTCCCCATTCCTTTGTGGCGGCATAGGCCGCCACAAATTCCCTGGTCACTTCAGCAATTTTGTGACGGATCTGGCCCTCAGAAAATTTATTTTTGTGGCTGTAAAAGCCCTCACAAAATCCCTAAATAATTAATTGGATTTTATGGCTGCCTAAGCCCTCACAAAATCACAACATTGTGATTTTGTGAGGGCTTAGGCAGCCACAAAATCCAGTTAAATATTTAAAAATTTGTGAGGGCTTTTTCAGCCACAAAAGATGACCAATTTTAATTTTAACCTTTGTGAGGGCTTTTTCGGTCACAAATTTGTGAGGGTTTTATTCGGCCACAAAATATTTATAAAGTTGGCCACAAAATAGGGTTTTTCTTGTAGTGGCACCACCAGTAGTCGAAGGAGGAGCCCTAGCTGGCTGAAGTTGATTTAAATCTGGTCTGATCAACCCAGTTGTTGGCATAGTCGGTCGGTATGCAGTTCGATATTGATCTGGTTGAGGTTGAGGAAATTGATGTGAAGATGATGGAGCATACTGATAATTATGAAAATATTGTTGTTGCTAAAACATTGGCTGCTGCTGTTGCTGGAAGGCAGAGTTCGAAGGATCCTGGTGTTGTTGTTGGAAACTTGGAGGCAGTTGTTGCTGCTGCGAGTATAGAGAGTAATTTTGTTGCTGCTGAAAAATTGGTTGTTGATGCAAGTATTGAGGCCGAGGCGGGAACTGCTGATGAAAGACAGGAGGAAATGAAAATTGTTGTTGTTGAAATTGTTGTTGCTGCTGAAACTGCTGCTGCTCTTGAAACCTCTATTTCCATTCCTCATTCAATTTATCAATTGCGGCTTGTATCAGCTGTTGTGTCATTTCTTCTTGCTCATTTTCCCATTGGTCCTTTAACTGGTCAAGATTATCTATCGGCGCCGGACGATGAGATCGATCCGTACTAGCATAAGAAGAAGACGTCTCAGTCTGAATATAGCCGGTTGGACCTTTCACAAAGGTTGATGATAAAGTACCGGCTCCCAGCACACGCCCTTTGTACTTGCCACCACTGATGTTCATAAAACTTGCAGTCTCATATTGTTTCCGCTGCACTGGAGTAGCTCGCATAGCAGGAGGAAGAGTAGCTTGATGATCATCTCATTCTTTCATGACTTGTTCAAGTTGTTCCTATATTAAAAATCAAAAAAGTAAAAATTAAAATAGTTAATAATTAATATATAATAATTTAAAGGTGTAAATATATAATAATCAATATATAATAATTACCTGAATCGTTTTTGATAATGAATCAGTATACTCATTTGTTTGAGGATTAACATGAAGATAGCGATGTATCTCAGCCTGAGTAACCTCCCTTCCAAGTTGCTTTTCCTAAAATATATATTAAAATAATGTCAAGTTTATGGTGAAATGTGATGATTAATTGAATAAATATTAATAGATATATATTATAAATAATAATTAATTACCATATAATATTTAATTTCTCCAGCAAACATGGAACCTCCCTTATGAGTACTAGTTCCCCTCTCAGATGCTCTATCCCTTCATAAATGAAGCTTTGTTCCTTCTAAATGCATGATCAGCAGGTAAAAACCTACGATGCGAGTCAAACCACGATGCCTTCCCACCAAATTTTAAAGTAAATGCTTTCGTATCTTCCATACAAATAGGACAAGCTAGTTTACCATGGGTACCCCATCCTGACAACATCCCATAAGCGGGGAAATCATTAATGGTCCACATCAATGCAGCTCTCATCATAAAATTTTCTCTCCGAGCAATATCATATGTCAAGACACCATTCCACAACCTCTTCAAATCGTCAATCAAAGGTTGTAAATAAATATCAATACCAGTTGTAGGATTAGAAGGACCTGGTATCACAGCAGCTAAGAACATATATGGTTTAGACATACACATATCAGGAGGAAGATTGTAAGGAGTAACAATAACCGGCCAACAAGAATAAGGAGTAGACGATGCTTGTATGTAAGGCGTAAATCCATCTGAGGATAATCCAAGTCTTACATTGCGTGGATCTGACGCAAAATCAGGATGTATTTGATCAAAGTGTTTCCATGCCTGACCATCAGAAGGATGTCGCAACTCGCCTGAATTTCTTCTATTCTCATAATGTCACGTCATCTTTCCTGCAGTTTGTATTGATGCAAACAATCTTTGCAATCTTGATACAATAGGGAGGTAAAACATTGCTTTCCTTGGAATTGATTTTCCCCTACTTACCCTTGAGTTATTCCTTTGGTGATACCTTGGTTCTTGACAAAACTTGCATTCAACTAAGTTTGCATCATTCATACCAAATTCATTGTCATAATACAACATGCAGCCTTTAACACAACAATCAATCCTCTTGACACCTAATCCTAACTTTGACACTAACCGTTTCGCATCGTAATAACTTTGCGGCAAACCATCTCTCACAGGTGTTGCGTCTAGCATCATTTTAGTCATCAAATCCAAAGCTAAATTAGGAACATGAAATTGAGACTTTAGACCTAACAGTCTAATACACATTGATAACTTTGAGTTTGAAGAACCTTCAAACAATGGTTTATTTGTCTCTTTCAAAAGACCATAAAATCTCTGAGCTTCTTCATTGGGAAGTCCATCGGTATCATCATATTGATCTTCATTGAATGACAAATTAACCCCAACAGCATCCGAGATCATATCATTCATCGCCTCAAAGTGTTGATAGTTATAATAATCTATACCTAACATGTTAGTACTACTTGAAGGACCTATGTTATAATTCTCCAAAATTAACCCCAACAACATGGACATCTCATTCCCCCTTCATCTTCGACAATTTTTTGCACTCTCGCAAAATTGAGAAACTCTTCGACCTTGTTAGCAAAACGTTGTTTAAGACCCTTTCTTCCGGGAAAATTCCTATCGTACATCCAACTACGGTCTAAATCCATAGTTGCTATATATATATATATATATATATATATATATATATATATATATATATATATATATATATATATATATATATATATCGATATTTTATATATTAATTGCTTTATTTTTCAAAAGCATTAATATAAATTTTGACATATTTATATGTCAATTAGGGGAGCATGCATTTGCACACAATATAATATATTATTATCAATACAATAATAAAATATATACCAAATACAATAATAAAATATATATCAATACTATCAAAATATATCAATACTAACAAAAAAATAATAATTAAATAAACATTATATATATATATATATATATTAATTTGCCAACAATATAATAAATTATAAATAATATAATAACATATTAATACTTATAACAAAAAATAATAATTAATATGATAAATTTTAATAATGTTTTTTAAAAATCAATAACTTTGATATATATGACAATTAATTAGGGGATTATATATTAATTAATTTTCAAACAATATAATAAATTATTAATCAAGACTATATCATTATACAAACCTATATAAAATTTAAAATGATGTTTTTTTTAAAAATCAACACTACTAATCAAGACTTATTTAAAACAAAAAATAATAATATCATCAATTTTAATAATGTTTTTTTAAATAATAATTATTTTAAAACCAATATATTTTAACCGTGTGGTTTGAAACTTTAATTTATCATATATTAATATGTAAACAACATCATTACTATTTTTTTAAAAATAAATATATAAAACTAATCTAAATATATATTACTAATCTATATTTTAAAAATAATATATATATATATAAATATATATATATATATACTAATCTAAATTTAAAATATATAAAATACTAACTTGAATGCCGAGTAGCGTATGACTTTAAGCTTCCACTCACGTACGATGCTTGCAAGTCTTCGAAATAATTAACAAGCACTATAAAAATAAAAATCAATAGCATTAATTAGTTATATCATATTAAAAAATAAAATTATAAATTAATTACATATATAATATAAATTACATATATAATATAAATTAATTACATAAATAATATAAAATTAAACTTACAAAATTTATATGATGAGTAATTTGTAGAGAGAAGGAGGAGAGAATAGTAAGATATAAGGTTTAGAGAGAAGTTGTATTGTGAAAATGAAGTAGGAAGATGGGAGACTATATATAGTATTTGCATTGGGAATTTGTGGCGGCCTTGCCCGTCACAAAAGCCAACGGCTCATTCCATTTGTGGCGGCCTTGCCCGTCAGAAACTCCAACGGCTAGCAAGGATTTCGTGGCGGCCTTTGCCGCCAGCAATGCCAACGGATATGTCTAGTTGTGACGGCCTGAGCGGCCAGAAAATCCAGCTGGATTTACGCGTGATTTGTGGCGGCCTTTGCAGCCAGTAATGCCACGTCCCCAATCCTTTGTGGCGGCATAGGCCGCCACAAATACCCTGCTCCCATCAGCTAATTGTGACGGATCTGGCCCTCACAAAATTCATTTTTGTGGCTGTAAAAGCCCTCACAAAATCCCTAAATATTTAACTGGATTTTGTGGCTGCCTAAGCCCTCACAAAATCACAACAATGTGATTTTGTGAGGGCTTAGGCAGCCACAAAATCCAGTTAAATATTTAAAAATTTGTGAGGGCTTTTTCAGCCACAAAAGATGACCAATTTTAATTTTAACCTTTGTGAGGGCTTTTTCGGTCACAAATTTGTGAGGGTTTTATTCGGCCACAAAATATTTATAAAGTTGGCCACAAAATGGAGAAATTCTTGTAGTGGTCTGGAGGAACTAGCATCAAAATATCTGGCACTAGAAGTTCTTGAAAAACTTAGTTTTACCCTACCATCGTTGTATTGTATGACTTTTTTGAGATTGTTGTTTGGTTTTGACTGTTGTAGAGACTGTGGTTTAACAGCTCCTTCCAGAATCCATTCTTCAGGAAAATCAATATATTTCCAGAGGATGGTTTTTGGAATAACAGTGTTTGCCTTAGTCAAATTTGTTTGTAAAAATAGCGTTTCGCCTTTTTTGTTTTCCAAATTTTTTGTTGCCGTAAAGGCTGAAAACATTGTTTTTTAATGAATTCTATAAATAATAGCTACAGGGATAGATCCTTCTATCATTTTGTAATTATGAGTTTTGATTGTAGCATGAGAGAATTTGCAATGTTTGGATCTTTTAAGGATAAAGAAAAATTTGGATAACATCCAAACAAAAATGGTCCTT
Organism: Cicer bijugum; assembly: GCA_037974875.1. NCBI lineage: Eukaryota > Viridiplantae > Streptophyta > Magnoliopsida > Fabales > Fabaceae > Cicer > Cicer bijugum. Next base: position 268,182 of record JBBPBT010000459.1, on the reverse strand, counting down.
GACATAGACTAGATTCAACTGTGCTTATAGTGATTTCTCTTTTACTATTGATTTCTTCAATAGTGATTTCTTCAAATTTCTCTCATGCTACAAATCAAAACTCATAATTACAAAATGATAGAAGGATCTATCCCTGTAGCTATTATTTACAGAATTCATTACAAAGCAATGTTTTCAGCCTTTACGGCAACAAAAAATTTTGAAAACAAAAAAGGCGAAACGCTATTTTTACAAACAGATTTGACTAAGTCAAACACTGTTATTCCAAAAACCATCCTCTACAAAGATATTAATCTTCCTGAAGAATGGATTCTGAAAGGAGCTGTTAAACCACAATCTCTACAACAGTCAAAACCAAACAACAATCTCAAAGAAGTCATACAATACAACAATGGTAGGGTAAAACTAAGTTTTTCAAGAACTTCTAGTTTTTCAAGAACTTCTAGTGCCAGATATTCTGATGCTAGTTCCTCCAGACCATCTCCACTCATACAATTGCCTAAAATATTAGAAAACTTTACAAAACCGCGTTTCTCATGTTCCAATATACCAAGTGCTTCTTTTCAAAACGTTGACTACTCCACAAATATACCTCATCAAATTTACACAGCACCTCAAAACACTAACGAGGAGCAACAAAACTTTTCTCAACTAACTTCACCATCTTTTTCTGCTATAACTGAAAATGTTGTTAATGAACTTAATGTTATAGAAAAATAATTTGAAGTTAATAAAATTATTCTCCATAACGATTTTTGTGCTTCCAAAAATAGGGGAAAAATAACTTGGTTCTTCAAAAACTTTCTAAAACAAAGGCATGATATTCAGAATGAGTTTTACAAGTACATTTTACAAAACAAGACTCATATTCTATTTTTTGAATGGTTTGAAATTTATGCTAAACAAAACCAAATTTCTTACCCTTTCACACAAAACCTAGGTTCTGTTAATCCCATAACAACCAGAAACAAAACTCCAGAATGAGATTTAGCAACTGGACAAAAAAATCCAATTTGAACACCCACCTTTAAGACAAATCATAATAATGCACCCAGAAAAACCAGTAGAAGCTGCCCCTTTCAAAATCTCAAGTGATAGTTCTGAAAAAGATATTCGTGTCGGAAATAATGGCCTCTGTTTTTAACAATTATGTGACAGTCTTTACTAATTTTAACAAGACTACTAACAAGTTAACAATCACAGTCCCAAGAAATTATTTCTAAGCAAAGATTCATAATTACATGTATTATCTAACTTCGAGGGCAGCAGATACAGTAATTATTTAACAGATTAATCAAGATACAAACATGCCAATACAAACATTCAAGCAATATCAAGATAAAGAGAAAAAAATAAGAAGATAGTGCACCGAGATTTATATTGGTTCGGCTATCAATATGACAACCTACGTCCAGTCCTGAAATCAAACCGATTTCAGCCTTTTTCCAATAGAATTGACTTGAGAACGTTTTACAGATTGTCCAGCTCACACAAGGCCTATCTATCCAACTCACTCGTTTCTATTACACAGCCACCATATCCCTTGAGTTAATCGCCAAACTCACACAAGATAACGATGAGACTTCTTCTTAATGAACACCCTCATCAACAAAGATATTCACCAGTTTCTATTACTGGGTTTTTGCACTTCCACCTTATCCTTGGAGTTAATCGCCAAACTCTCACAAGAAAACGATGAGACTTCTTCTTGGTGAACACCCTCACCAACTAAGATAGTCACTAGTTTCTATTACTGGATTTCCAGAACTTTCTTGATAGATTGTTGTTTACAGAAAAGATCAAAGATCAAATGAAAGGCGACTCAATCACAACATGAAATTCACACAAAAGGATTTGCCAAATGAGTACTTTGTGTGTGTTATCAATTATTTCTCTCAGAGTATGAAAAAGTGAAATGAATAATTGTTTCAAGTGTATGCATTAGTTATTAGAAAATGTGATTTGAGTCAGCTTATATATGATAAGAAAAACAGCAGTAAAATCGATTCCTCAATCGATTTTATAAAGGTTTAAAATAGCTTAATCGATTGACCAATCGATTATCGTGTTTCTTTTTTTTCTTGGTTCTTGAAAATATATGAATGAATCGATTTGCCAATCGATTCTTTTAATTCTTAAATCAGAAACAGAAGCAGGTTCATATCAAAATCGATTGGGTAATCGATTAAAGGTGTTTTGTTCAAACAACGAGATCAAAACAATCGATTACGCATTCGACTCATATTTAATCATAATCGATTTGGCAGTTGGCTGATGTAATACAAACTTTAATCTAATCGATATGCCAATCGATTGAACTGATCACAGTGACTCAACCATTTTGCTTCAATCGATTCGTCAATCGATGTACTAGTCGTAGTGATTCAGATATTTTACTTCAATTGATTTGTCAATCGATTTGGCTTGTTATAGTGGCTCAGCCATTTAGTTGAAATTCAATGTGCCAATCGACTAGGAACTTGTTTCTGATATATGATTCAAACATGCCATTTTTCCAATCGATTACCTAATCGATTAGTATATATCTTGCAAGTTAAGAAACAACTTTCAATTGATGTCTCAATCGATTTGATTGATCACAGAGGCAAACAATCGATTTGCCAATCGATTGGTTTAGAAAGAGGTTGTCTCTGTGACTCATCAACTCGATTTCTCAATTGATGTCCCAATCGATTGTCCAATCAATTGGTTGGTTACAGAGGCCAAGTCTGATGAAAAAGAGTTTTCTGAATCGATTTGCCAATCGATTTGTATAGTATTAGCTTGGCTCTATAAGTTACAAAATCGATTTCTCAATTGGAGTACTAATCGATTGTCCAATCGATTGGTTTAAACCCAGAGTTCAGGTTTCACTAAAACCTTTAAGTAATAGATTTCCCAATTGATGTACTTAGTGAAAACTCTAATTCTGAGTCAATCAATCGATTGTCCAATGGATTCCTCAAGTGACTTGCTAATCGATTTACTTGCTAACTTATTTTAAAGTTCCATTTTAACTTTGGCAAATCCTTAAGTAAGAAATCATATAGATGAGTCTACTAATTAATTACTTAAGACCACTAATAATACTTAGACAAAATTGCATCTTTCTTCAAGCACATACTCTAGTTTTGCTTGATTCCTTGTGTTCCAAGCTTGTGTCCAAGTATATAGTGTTTGCTTGTCTTTCCTGAAATGTAACTCAGTTCAAACTATTAGTTTTATCAAATGATGCATGAACATTGTATGTTTGTTAATTATGTCAAAATCATGATCAAGAGAGGACTTATGTCTAACAATTCGAAATATCTTTCAACAAAATAATTTTACAAATGTCCATCTTAGTACAATAGCAAAACAATTAACTAAGATAGAAGAAAACCAACAAAATTCCACTGTCTCTCCGATTGAGACAACTGATCCAAAATTGAAAAACCCAGTTTTTAAACCATTCCAAATCTCAAAAACAAGCCAAAAACTATTTAGGGAAGGCATATCAGAATTCACCCAAGCCTTACATGAACAACTCAGTAGGATAGAACATTCCTCTACCTCCACACCGATGGTAGCTAAAGATGCCTTTGACAAAACGGTCACAACTTTAGACCAAGTTTCTGAAACCGAACAAGAACCACAAAACCTGTGCAAACTTCAGTGGCAAAAGGGTCAACCTTTAGCCATGGTCAGAACACCAGACTTAGGTATTGAAAATAGACCTAATGTCCTCTCTCAATCCAAAAACAATGCCAACACTGTCTATGAATGGAACATAGATGGTATGTCCGAATACAACATCTTAGGTCTCCTCCAACAAATGACAATGCATCAAATGCTTATAAAACCTAAGCTAACACACCCGACAAAGCCATAGCTGAACTCCTAATAGCAGGATTCTCAGGCCAACTCAAAGGATGGCAGGAGTACCATCTCACGCCCCTACAACACTTAGAAATTTTAAACGCAACCAAACCACAGAGAAAGGAATTCCTATCCTCGACGAAATAGGAAACCCAATACCTAATGCAGTTGCAACACTAATAAACACAATTAGCTTGCATTTCATAGGTGATCCATCACACTTAAAAGACAAAAATGCTGAACTCCTATCCAACCTTAGATGTAAAAAAATTTCTGAATTTCAATATTACAAAAACACTTTTCTAACCAGTGTTATGCTAAGGGAAGACTCAAACCAACCATTCTGGAAAGAGAAATTCCTTGCAGGACTCCCAACCCTTTTAGGAGAAAAGGTTAGAAACAAAATCAAAGAAGTTTATGGGGTAAACCAAATTCCATATAACCATTTAACTTATGGGGAGTTGGTTAGCTTCACTCAAAAGGAAGGTTTGAAAATCTGTCCAGATTTGAAACTCCAAAAAAATCTAAAATGGGAAATGAAAAGAACTAGACAGACAAGAACTAGGATCCTTTTGTAAACAATTTGAAATACCCATGACTAATATTTCAAAAGACTGTGAAGGATCTTGTTCGAAACCATATAGAAAACCTCGCAAAAAATCTTTCACCAAACCAGGAAGACTAGAATTCTATAAAAAATCTAGACCCCAAAATCCTTACAACCAAAGAAAACCCAATTTTTATAAGAAAAAACCTTTTCAAAAGAAGTTTGAACTCAAACTTCAAAACAAATAACTTGTTTTAAATGTGGCCAAACAGGACACATTTCAAGATACTGCAAGAGAAACAAAAAACTCCATGAATTAAAAATCAATGAAGAAATTATTCAAAAAATAGATGCAATACTTTTAGAAACCTTTGAAGAAGAAACAATCACAGACTCTGAATTGGGTTCATCAGAAAATGATAAACCTTTACAGTTTGACGAACTACGAGCCTCCAACTCTCTTAACGATTCTGAAGCAAGTACAAAATCCATTAATGTTTTAACAAAAGATCAAGAACTAATTGTTGATATTATAAAACATGTTGAAGATACAAAACTTCAAAAATAAATAATAGAAAAACTGTTAAATACTTTTGAATCAAAACAAAGCCAACCTTCTACATCCTCATTAAAATTACTTCCTAAGACCACTTATGACCTAACAAATATCTTAGGAAAAAGAACAAAGACCCAATGCACAATTCAATCTCTTCAAGAAGAGATTAAAATCGTAAAACAAGAGTTAAAAACTCTTAAACAAAAGCAAAAAATTGATTCAAACATTCTTCAAAATCTTCTTTCCTAGGTACAAAATCAAACCTCTTCTGACCAAGAACAGGATGAAGAGGAAAAAGAAAATGAAGAATATTCTAACAAAATTGAAAATTTAGAAGAAATCCCAGAGGATCTCTTGTTCGTTTTAAGAACTATAACAACAAGAAAATATTTAATTAAAATTAATTTAGTTTTTCTGAAGATTTCAAATTTGAAACAATTGCACTTTTTGATACTGGAGCAGGTTTAAATTGCTTAAAAAGTAGCATTGTACCAAATAGATTTCTACAAAAATTTAATGAAAAACTTGTTGCGGCTAATAACTCCAACATGATTATAAAAAGTAAAACTCAAGCTTCCATTAAAAATGGTAATGTTTCAATCAAAACTCCTTTTGTTTTATAGGAAATATTACCCATGCTGTCATTTTAAGGACTCCTTTCATTAATATGATAACTTCCTACTCAGTCAATTACGATAGCAGTTCTTGCAAAACAAAAGAAGCCAAAATCATTTTCCCTTTTATTGAAAAACCCAGAACAAAGAATTTAAATCTTTTAAAAGCTTATTCTGTTTACAAATCTGAATTAAATTGTTTAATTCAAGGAAAAGAAAAACATTTATATTTCTTAAAACAAGATATTTCTTTTCTCAAAACTGAACAACAATTACAAAATAATGTCGTAAAACAAAAAATTTCAGATCTCCAAAAGAGAATTGAAAACGAAATCTGTTCGGAATTTGTAAGACCCGTAATTTTAAATCCTAAGTTATACAATTTTAGGGTATTTTGTGTTAAATTCCTTAGGCTTTTAACCCAGTTTTCGGTATTTAGGTCGAAAATATACTTTTGGAAATTGGATTAAAATTATTTGTCGATGATTAATTTGTTTGGGTTTCGAAGAATTTTATTCTGGGCAGTTTTGTTCAAAATATCTCAGGTTGCTGAAAATTGTATTTGACAATTCAGTTGCGACGAGAGTAGATATTTTTATCAAAATAGTTGGAGATGTGAGTGAAGTGATGGATGTGAGAGTTGTTAGATATTTATTGGTATAGGTTTAATTATTATATATATATATATATATATATTATATATATATATTATATTATATATTATTATTATTAGTAATATATATAAGTATATGTTTGGAAGGAAAAAAGGAAAAAGGAAATGGAAAGGAAAAGAAAGGAAATTTAAAGGAGAGAAAAACAAGGGAAAGAAAGAAAAGGAGAGAAAATGAAATTTTCCCTTCTTCTTCCTCTGGCCGCGAGAACCTTCCCTCTCCCTTTTTCTTCATTCGTTGGTTTTGCTTTCTTTTTCTTTCTTTGGCTTCAAGAATAGAACCCAAGGCTTAAGGGGTAAGAAAGCAAAGATTTCTCAACTTCACTCTTCCTCTTTGATTCGAAAACGAAGAAAAATAGTATTAGGGATTCAAACACAAACCTCCCCGTTTCATCTAGATCTAAGCTTCGTTTCATGAAGAGATAGAAGGGAAAGTTGCTCACTACCACGCTACGGTGCTAGGGGACCAACTTTGTAAGCGGCATTGCGAGCGGAGATATTACCGGATTTGCTCGCGGAGCTATAATCGCACGTTACAACTAACGTGAAGGTAAGGGCTCCTTCCAAACTTTTAGTTTGCATTTAGGGACTTATCTGTGGTCGTGATGAAAATAATTTTGTTAGGGTTAAAGGATTGATTTGGGGAAAATGAATTTAACTCATTTATGTATAATTTGAGTAAATGAAATTTGATGTATTTGAGTGTTATGATTGCATTGATTTGTGTTCATCGTACTTGGCGTGTTCATACTTGATTTTTGTTGATTGATGTGATTTGGTGTGAATCGTTGATTGATTTGGATATTATGTTTGAGTTTGCTTGGTGTGGAATTTGAAAACCATTAGAGTTAAACGAGTATTAAGAATGGGGAATCTCTTAATGTCTCGTTTACTTAATGTGTGTTTTGGAAAGTCGTTTAAGTTAAATAAGAATTAAGAATGGGGAATCTCTTAATGTCTTGTTTACTTGAAGTTTGTTTTGAAAATCGTTTTGCAACTAATTTAATTGGTTTCATGACCTACATCTATCCCTAGACTACAAATTCATGAATTTCTCATCTCAAGCATTCGTAAAGTCCACTTCCGTTTCAAAATACAAATCGTAGAACATTTTAATGTTGATCAAGCAATAAAAAGCATTAAGCACAGAGATGAGAAAAACAATTCAATAAACTCATTCATATAACTAGAAATCAAATCAGAAAAATAAGGGTTTCATCTGGTTACACTCATCCCTAACAAATAGGGTTTAGTTACTCATAACAGAGATACAAAAGATAAGGATTAAAGAAGAATTACAAGAATGATTCATGGATGATTCTTGATAAAACTGCTTCAATGGCGTTAGAAACGGCTGTCTTTGAGTTTCTGTGCTAGGGCACAAGTCTCCCAAGTTCCCCAGAGTCAAAAAGATCCAAAAAACAGTAAAAAATTGCGTTTTTATGATTGCTGATGCACATCACGCGCTCCAGGCCCGCGTTGGCAGTACTAAACAGCGGGAAATGCGCTCCAGGCGCGCAGGGCGCGCTCCAAGCGCACAGCATCTGCTGTCTGACGTATTTTGCATTTTTCTCATCTTTCGAGTCTGAATTTTGTCCCGCTGTCTTTATGAAAGTTGTAGATATGGATCTTAGCTATCATTAGCACTTGGATTGACTCCAATTGGACATCTAGAACTCTAGATATGGCTGAAATACTCCATATAGGTCATGTTGATTTCTCACCAAAATTCAGCACTGCACTAAAACAAAGTAACAACGCAAAATTACGAAAAATCTCTACTTAATTAAGCAAATAAGAACAAAAACATTTCATTAAATCAAATAACTAAAATCAACAAAATATATTAAATAACTCATTAAATTAATTAATGATTAAAGATAAATAAGACTAAAATCAATAGAAATTATGCATATGATGAAGAGTCATCACAACCCCAAACTTAATCTATTGCTTGTCCCCAAGCAACAATTAATTTCAAATTTGGTGCAGTTAAATGCAAACTTAAACTCAATTTCTCAATTCAAATCAGACTCAATTCTCAAAGTTTCAGCTACTACAAAACATCCATCATACTCTATGGTTGCTTACAAAAATAACAAGGTTTGTACACCTTGGCATTCATTTATCAAATTCAACTCTCTTCACACAATCTCACCAAAATTTCTCTCAAGTGTTTAGAAGGGTTATGAATTTATCACTCAAATCCTAGAGCATGCATCACGCTACCATAGGCTTGAAAAAATTCTAGTTAGCAATCACAATGCAGCAAACACATACATTTTTGGAGGACTTTCGGGTTGTAATGGGGCTTAGGTAAGGGTAGGACATTTTGGGATAGTAGGCTTTATTACTTGGAGTTAGGCATATATTTCCCAATTATTCTACCATTTTTTTTCTTCACCTTTTCATTCTAGAGATTCTCAAACATTGACAAAAGAACCAAGAAGATATTATTTATCGTTTTTTTTTCTTCTTTTCTTCTTTTCTTCTTTTTCTTTTTTTTTTTCTTTATTTACTTTTTTTTTTGTGAGAATCACCACCCCAAACTTAAAAGGTTGCTATCCCATGAGCAACCCCAAACTTAGAATTTGATCAATACATAACAAAACTTTTCTACCTAACTCCAAGTAGGGTGATGTAATTGAAGCAAGGTCTTTTTTTTTTTTGTGTTTGTGTTTTGTGATGTGGCTAGTAACCGAAATAAAGGGGCAAGGCTCAAAGGGGCTAGCAAAGGATAACATTTTTATAGGGTAGTTAGAAAGGCTCAAACGACCAAATAAAATTGCCTCAATGTATGCATAAATTACAAGTGATGCAAGTCAGAATTAGTGCAAGTTCTGAAGGGATAATACATGTCTGGATAATCACACAGCAAAGAATTTAAGTGTTTAGGCTCAAAAGCTCACAGCTAGGATAATAAGAGAGAGTATGAACTATCTAAATGATGCCAAACATGCCACTACAAAATTTATTTAGTGTTTTTTTTTTAAATACGAGTTAGACTTCAACAACCAAACAGTAATCAACAATGCGTGAATTAGTGAAACTTATCAAATTGAGCAATGATATGAGCAAAGAAATATAGTTTAAATTTCAAAATGTCAAACATAAAACTTAAGACCAAATGCAAGTTGTTAATATTTCTTCATCATAGTGCACATTTACACACAATTAGAAAGAAATAAATTCAAATAACAAAAATAAGATTGCAAAAAATAAAAGTTACCTCTACCTGTGGGTTGCCTCCCACGAAGCGCTTCTTTAAAGTCATTAGCTTGACGCCTCAACTATTGTCAAGGTGGCATATATGACAGGAAGAACACATCATCCTTCTTTTTCTTTTTGTTTGGTAGAAATTCCATGAACTTAAGAAATAAAAGATGTTGTTTCCATGTCCTTCTCAATTGGACATTGATGAACAAGGCATAGATTGAATCTCGAACTTTATCAATCTCTTCTTTTTTCTTTTCCTTGTTCATATTTTCCTCTTGCTTATCTTCTTCTACCACAACAATGAAATTATCTTCAATCTTCAACTTCTCCTCCATCTTCTCAAAGTTAGCCACTTGCTCAAATAACCTCTCACATTGATTTTCAAATTTGTCAATTGAAACCATGTTATTCTTCATGAATTCAACCAAAACATTCGTAACGTGAAAGTCTTTATCATCCGATTCTTTGGATAGAATTTTAGGAGGTAGAATTTGTTCCCAATTTATCTTTTGAATGTAACACTCAATGTTTTCTGTAACTTTGAGAAAAAAGTCTTCATATTCTATTAGTTCATCAAGGCCATCTAAACAACGTCCATTCTTATGTGCTTTTCCGCAAAAGTCGCATCTAAGAGGCTTCCACAGAGGGATTTGAGGGTGATATCTTAAAAATGAATGGCTTAAGATTTGCCCCTCAATCATGCGACATATACCCGATATAAGACAAGTATCACACTCTTCATATAATAGTAGTAGAATATCATCATCATAATCTTCCATGCTCTATAGCGCATAGTTATCTCAAACAAAGAAGAGAAAAACCACTAGACATGACATTAGCAAGTTCAACAAATAAAAATAGAAAATAAAAGAATTGTTTTAAAAAATAAAAAATAAAAAATTTTATTGCAGAGCAAAAAATTTCAATTAAGTAAATAAATTAAATTCAATAGTGATATGACAATCCCCGGCAACGGCGCCAAAAACTTGATAGCGTTTCAGCAAGTGTACTGAATCATTGCAAGTAATAATAAAACGGTAGTACCGAGTGTCGAACTCAAGGATTGTGTTTTACTATTGAATTATATTTATTTACTAAAATTGAACAAAAAGGTTCCCAAGTTGATTGAAATAATGTTTGAAATTAACAACAATAATAAAATTGATCTTTTATAATGAGAAAAATGTCAGGGATGAGTTTCACTTTGAATCCAACCTTGGTGTCTAATTTGATCCTAGTTACTGAATTCATTTATTGAATTATTACCTAATTCTCTTTATTATTCTTGCCCTAATGTCTTAGTGACAGAACCTTTAATTCCAAAGTAACCCCTAATTCCTTAGTAGATTTAAGATTAGAATTAAGCATTAGCGTATAGAAATTCTCTTGTAAATTATTGCTTTGCAACTAATTTAATTGGTTTCATGACCTGCATCTATCCCTAGACTACAAATTCATGAATTTCTCATCTCAAGCATTCGTAAAGACCACTTCCGTTTCAAAATACAAATCGTAGAACATTTTAATGTTGATCAAGCAATAAAAAGCATTAAGCACAGAGATGAGAAAAACAATTCAATAAACTCATTCATATAACTAGAAATCAAATCAGAAAAATAAGGGTTTCATCTGGTTACACTCATCCCTAACAAATAGGGTTTAGTTACTCATAACAGAGATACAAAAGATAAGGATTAAAGAAGAATTACAAGAATGATTCATGGATGATTCTTGATAAAACTGCTTCAATGGCGTTAGAAACGGCTGTCTTTGAGTTTCTGTGCTAGGGCACAAGTCTCCCAAGTTCCCCAGAGTCAAAAAGATCCAAAAAACAGTAAAAAATTGCGTTTTTATGATTGCTGATGTACGTCACGCGCTCCAGGCGCGCAGGGCGCGCCCCAGGCGCGCGTTGGCAGTACTAAACAGCGGGAAATACGCTCCAGGCGCGCAGGGCGCGCTCCAGGCGCGCAGGGCGCGCTCCAGGCGCACAGCATCTGCTGTCTAACGTATTTTGCATTTTTCTCATCTTTCGAGTCTGAATTTGGTCCCGGTGTCTTCATGAAAGTTGTAGATATGGAGCTTAGCTTTCATTAGCACTTGGATTGACTCCAATTGGACATCTAGAACTCCAGATATGGCTGAAATACTCCATATAGGTCATGTTGATTTCTCACCAAAATTCAGCACTGCACTAAAACAAAGTAACAACGCAAAACTACGAAAAATCTCTACTTAATTAAGCAAATAAGAACAAAAACATTTCATTAAATCAAATAACTAAAATCAACAAAATATATTAAATAACTCATTAAATTAACTAATGATTAAAGATAAATAAGACTAAAATCAATAGAAATTATGCATATGATGAAGAGTCATAAAAAATCTTTAAGTTAACTGGGCATTAAGAATGGGGAATCTTTTAATGTCTCGGTTACTTAAGGTTGTTTTGAAAATCATTTAAGTTAAATGAGAATTAAAAATGGGGAATCTCTTAATGTCTTGTTTACTTAATGTTTGTTTTTGAAAAATCGTTTCAGCTAAATGAGTATTAAGAATGGAGAATCTCTTAATGTTTCCTTTACTGAATGTTTTGTTGTGGAAATCGTTTAAGTCAAAAGTATATTAAGAATGGGGAATCTCTTAATATGTCTATTTGCTTAATGTTTGGCGTGAAAAAAGTCAAATGAGTGTTAAAAATGGGGAATCTTTTAATAACTGCATTTGCTTAACGATTGTTGTGAATGGAGTCAGTATACGCTCATGCATTTAATGCTTTTTGTAAATCATGTAGACCAGTGATAGGTGACACCTTGATAAATAGTACTTTGGCCTGTGATAGGCGATACATTTATGATTTACGTGTATGTAAATTGTGCAGAAACGTGATAGGTGGCACCTTGGTAAATAGTACTTTGGCCCGTGATAGGCGGTACTTTTATGATTTATGGTTTTTTATAAATTGTGCAGACCCGTGATAGGTGGCACCTTGGTAAAGAGTACTTTGGCCTGTAATAGGTGGTACATTTACAATTTACGTTCTTTTTAGTAAGCCGTGCAGACCCGTGATAGGTGGCACCTTGGTAAACGATACGGGCCCGTGATAGGTAGTACGTTTATGGTTTACGCTTTTTAGTAAATCGTGCAGACCCGTGATAGGTGGCACCTCGGTAATTGGTACTTTGGCCTGCGATAGGCGGTACAATTATGATTTACGACCCTTCGAGGAGGGTTTTGGTTTGGAATTCCGAGTCCATGCATTTTGGCATATACACATTGCATTAGGGTGCTTGGCACACGAGTCATGGTTGATTCAAATTATGATTGTGTTGATTTTGCTAAGTGTTATGATTTGAAATTTTGTGTAAGTGTGTTTTGATTCGAATTGTGATTTTGTTAATTGTACTAAGTGTTATGTTTTGGAATTTGGTGATAACATGTTGATTGCAATACCATTTCGAAACTCATGATGTTGTAGTAATTGTGTTATAAGTGTTAAGTGTTATGTTTTGGAATTTGGTGATAACATGTTTGATTGCAACACCATTTCGAAACTCATGATGTTGTAGCGATTGCGTTATCAGTGCTAAGTGTTAAGATTTGGGATTATGTATGAATGTGATTGAGTTAGTTTATGAATTTTTGAAAGAATACATATGAAAATCGATTTACCCAATCGATTTGATGAGTGACAGGGGCCCTGTCTTTCATGAAATCGATTTACCCAATCGATTTTGTAATATGTTTTTCAAAACCATTTAAGAAAATCGATTTGCCAAATAGATTGGATTCGTTACAGGGGCTCTGTCTTCCAAGAAATCAATTTGCCCAATCGATTGGCCAATACAGGGGCTCAGTCTTTCTCAAAATCGATTGCCCCAATCGATTGATGTAAGTTCAGAGTTTAATTTTCACTAAAAACTTTCAGGAAATCGATTTGCCCAATCGATTGGCTCAGTGGAAAATCTGATTTTGAGTTAGATAATTGATTGCTCAATTGATTTATCAATGTTTTGTTCAGTTAGGTATTACTTGATGGATTGAGAACTCTATTTGATTTCATTTACATTTGGCAAGCATTATATGAACTTTTAGCATATGGAAAATCCTTTTAAGGTGCATGCTTAGTTGAGAGGATATTTTGTGCATTTAAAAACTTAAATGTTATCTGTTAACTGTTAATTTCGGTTGGTGACCCTTTACAACTATTGTGGAAATTTGGGCTTTGCCCTCAGATGAGAGCCAAGATGATCCTACCGGTTCGTACCCTACGGATGGGAATGTAGATGGGAATGCTTGATTGAAGCTACTTTAGGAGGATCTCACGGGGCACGTGGAGATCACTCAGGGTGTTTAGTTGTTTTGTAAAGTGATTAGACTAGGTTGACACAGAGGGAACAAATGTCTTTCTTTTGGGTTGCTTTTATTTTTAAACTGGAAGACTGTACCACTTTTGTTATGTAAATATTTTGAATTCATATTTTGAGAACTTTTTTCGCTGCTTGTAAATTATAATGACTTAATTATTTTATCCAAAGGTGTTACCTTATTTATTTCTCTGTTTTATTTTAATTTCATTTGAAAAAAAAAAATACACCCTCGCTTTGAAAAACGGGGTGTTACAGAATTACCAAATGCTTTTTGGAATAGATAACAACATATGGTAGACCTACCATATGAGAATGGCTTTTCCGATAGACAAATCCCAACTAAAGCCAGACCTATTCAAATGAATTACGAACCTGAAACACATTACAAAGCAGAAATCCAAGACCTAGAACAAAAAGGTCTAATTACAAAATCTAGGTCACCTTGGAATTATGCAGCCTTCTATGTGAATAAAATCGATTCGTTACTCGATTCCAAACAAAAAAGATCTTTTACAAAAATTACACTCTTCATCTGTATTTTCAAAATTTGACATGAAATCAAGATTTTGGCAAATACAAATTGATCCAAAAGATCGGTATAAAACAACTTTTACGGTCCCTTTTGGTCAATATGAGTGGACGGTAATTCCCTTTGGATTGAAGAATGCTCATTCAGAATTCCAAAGAATTATGAATGAAATTTTTAATCCATTCTCAAAAATCTGCATTGTCTATATTGATGATGTCTTGATATTCTCGGAAACTATTGAACAACATTTCAAACATCTTAGAACATTTTTAATGATTACTAAGAAAAACGGAATGGTTGTTTCAAAATCCAAAATCTCACTTTTCCAAACAAAAATCTGTTTCCTAGGACATTACATCTCTCGGGGCACTATTACAGCCATCGAGAGATCCCTATCCTTCGCAGATAAATTTCCTGACAAAATCCTTGACAAAACACAATTACAAAGGTTTTTAGGATCTTTGAATTTGGTATTAGACTTTTCTCCTAAGATTAATAGGATAGCAGAACCTCTCCACGATAGATTAAAGAAAAAACCTGTCGCTTGGACTGAAGAACACACAAAAGAATTACTCTACCATTAAAAAAGAAATTCTTTCAATTGTCATGTGCATTACAAAATTTCAAAGTGATTTACTCAACCAAAATTTTATACTTCGAATAGATTGCAAATCTGCAAAAGAAGTTTTACAAAAAGATGTTCAAAACATTGCATCAAAACAAATTTTTGCCAAATGGCAAGCAATTCTTAACATTTTTTATTTTGAAATTGAATTTATAAAAGTAGATCAAAACTCAATTCCAGATTTTCTAACCAGAGAATTTCTCCAAAACAGGACTTGAGTAATGCCCAGAAAATCTAAATGAATCGAGGTCTAGAAGGGCCAACCTCAAGAAACCCCAAAACCTATCTCATCTGCAAAACCAATCCGGTCTTGGAAAGAAGCTGTCGAAGAAAATGAAGAACAAAACCAAATTCAGAAATGGCTTGCCAGCCAAGCATTAGTTGGTCCTGACAATTTCCAGGAAATAAAAGACTCAATTGAGGAAAACCTTCAACTCCAAAAAATTATAAAACTCCACAAACTCCAACAGGAGATTGAATCCCTCCAAATTCAATTGCCTTCGTTTACGGGGAAGGAGAGAGGACAATCTTCAAAAACCCCTTCTCAAAAAATTATTTCAAAACCCTTACAAGAGGAACTATCCTGTAAAATAATTTCAAAACTCTCTCATGGAGAAACCTCAAAAATTATTTTAAATGATTCTGACAATACTTTGTTCAGACAAAAATCCGAATATTTTGTCAAAATAGATTACAAAACATTTGGACAATTGAGGATCATTTCTATAATAAAAATCCTCAATCCGTCATTACAAAGATTTTCCTAGAAGGCTGGTTTTTCAAACCATATGATTTATCAAAATTCTAGCCTTACTATAAATCTATTCTTGAATGTACAGGATCTGTAATAATTCAAGACAACCCAAAAGAAGGCCAGTAGCTTATTCAACTGCAAAAATCCACAAAATCTTCCCACCATCAGAATGGGGATCAAACCTACACACACTAAAACAGTTTCCACTCGATTTCAAAAATACAATAAACCATTGCAGGACTTTTAATTACTGGGATTATCAGCAAGCCTGGTACAACACTTTTCTCATTCAAAACCAAAAATTTAGCCATACTTGACTATTTTTCTTTAACCTTACTATGGAACCTTCGAAAATTCCTCAATGGTTTGCTCATTGGTGGAAATTCCTTGGCTCCATTCCTGACATCTTAAAGACGGAAGTCCACGAAAGCTTTCAATTGTACAAAATCAATTACAAACCAATAGACAGAGAACGCATTTTTCACCCTCTAATGATATTCTTTACAAAAAGAGACCCAAACAATCCTCTTTAGAAAATTCAAAGTCAAATGGTGGACAAAATTTTCTATTCCACAAAGTCTCAAAAAACAAGTTGTATCGACGTGGCTCCAAAAGCAAGGAATGAAGAAACCAGACCAAATGGTAACTAAATTCTTGGCCCAAAAATCTTTTTCCCCAACGCAAATAGCAACAGCAAAATCCGAGGAGGAATATTTTGAAATCATGGCCCAACTCCTCAAAAGTAAGGGCCAATCATCAAAACATTCCCCAGACAGTGCTTCAGAAGATACCGTTAATATGGAATATGAAAATGAAGACGACTGTTTCGGCATCATACCCATAAAATAAATCAAATGACCCAATACTATTGGCCCATATATAAAAAAAAACTTCTATATCATGTAATAGGCATAGCCCAAATTTTGTTACGAATCAATGTAAAAATAATCTAGAATATCATTAACGGGCCTGGCCCGAAATTGATTCCAGACTTAAAAAAAAAGTATTTTGAAAATCAGAACACGAATATTTTCTTTCTGAAAAGCAAAACGCAAAAGCAAAAGTTGTTTGGCACTTGTCTGCCATCTACACCAACAGACAAACGTGGCACCGAAAGTGGGAAGAATCTCCTCATTTCCTCCACCTCATAATGCAGCACAAGCGGAATCCTTTCTCTATATAAGGAAAGCTCCTCTTCAAGCTCAAGGTAGAGTGAAATACAACGATAAAATATCTGTTAGAAATCTTGTGAGTTTCCTAAGTGTCTCCTACATTTTCTTAATCTTATATTTTCTTTTTTCCGTTTTCCAAAACCAAGTTCTCATTGTAAGTATTTGTTTAGTATGAATTAATTATATTCCGCTTTTATTTGCATCAAATCTGTATTTATGTTGTGCAAAATAAGTATGCTCTGCACTTGCAGCTAATTGCTGATCTTGTGCATCAGAAAGTGTGTTTAGTTTAATTTATTATGAACTTTTTATTTTTCTTTGTTGTTTTCCAATTTGTTTTCCTAAAAACAATCGATTTGGATTTCTGGCTTGATGATGTACCATGTTTTAGTTTTGGCGGTTTGTGGTTTTGATTTTGTTTCATTGAGTTAATTAACGCCATAAATCGTATGCAATTATTAGAACATGTATCATTTCCCTTATTAAAATATTACCAAGAACTAGAAGTGGCTTTACTAGGTTTTCTTTTGGTTACCTTGTTTGCTTGAGCAAACAGCAATGGTGAGAGGCCTAAATCTTGTGCTTGTCGTGATGAAGCTTCTTGTTCTTGTGGAGAAAATTGATTAGAAGTTTTTTGTACTCGTTCCATTTGTCTCAAATCTATGCAGTGATATAGTTAGAAATTTTCAAAAGTAAAAGGAGAAGTAAGTGGAAATAGCACTGCTACTTAGTCTACCACATTACATTCATCCTTATACACAATCACCAACAATTTTAGTTTACTAAGCTACCATAATTTTTTAATATCAGTGTTTCATTTGCTTATTTTTAGAGTACTTACTATTTTCAAATAAAATACTACAAAAAAATGTTTAATATATTAAATTGTAAACAAATTTAAACTAGATTCATCATATTAATATTATATTTTTTAAATATTAATCGATTAATATTAAACACTATTGATATTAAACACTATGATGAAATGTTTGTAAAAATATATAATGATTATTGATTAATCTGAATATTATGCTTGATGTTCGAATACGTCAAAAATTTATTTATCATTTTATCTAAATAAAAAAAGACTGTAATAAAATATAACATTTAAATAAATAGTATTTAACTCAAATGAAACTTTCTTCGTGACAGTTGTTTTTTGATAAAATGTCTTCACAACCTTATTTATTGTATTTTAATTTACTCAATATTTTATTACATAAAATTCAATTTA
This sequence comes from Cicer bijugum, assembly GCA_037974875.1. Taxonomy (NCBI): domain Eukaryota; kingdom Viridiplantae; phylum Streptophyta; class Magnoliopsida; order Fabales; family Fabaceae; genus Cicer; species Cicer bijugum. The sequence goes on along the minus strand of JBBPBT010000459.1, from coordinate 250,037 downwards.
CCATTAAAAAAAACTGATTTGCTAATTGTTCAAGTATATGTTGACGACATAATCTTTGGATCAACAAATGAAAAAATGTGTGGGAAAGTTTCAAATCTCATGCAAAGTAAATTTGAAATGTGTATATGGGATAATTGAGATATTTTCTTGGCTTGCAAATCAAAAAATATGAAAATGGAATATTTATATGTCAAGAACAATATATCAAAGATTTTTTTAAAAGAAATACAAAATGAATGAAGCTAAAGCAATGACAACTCCCATACATCCATCCTTTAATTTGGACAAAGGTGAACAAGGAAAATCCATCTCTGAAAAGAAATCTAGAGGAATGGTAGGCTCATTGCTATATTTAACTACAAGTAGGCCAAATATTGTGTTTGTAGTGGCGTTATGTGCTAAATTTCAATCATTGCCTAAAGAATCTCATTTATCTACTGTAAAAAGAATTTTTCGTTATCTTGTTGGTACCACTGATCTTGGCCTTTGGTAAAGCAAATGAACTCATTTTGATCTTGTAGCCTATTATGATGCTGATTTTGTTGAGGATAAAATTGAAAGAAAAAGCATAAGTGGTGTTATACAAATGTTCCCATTTATTGTGATAATACAAGTGTTGTCTAATAAACCCCCATTCAACATTCAAGATCAAAACATATTAAAATAAACCACTATTTTATTAGAGATCATGTTAATAAAAAGGAAGTTGAATTAATCTTTGTTGACACCAAAATTTAACTTGCTGACATTTTTACTAAATCTCTAGTTGAATATAACTTTAATTTCATTAAATAAAAATAAAAAAAATTATTAAAAGTACAAACTATCTCTATTGAAAAGCATGAACATATTGTTCTGGTCTTTACGGAGAACGATCTTCGTTTTCTTCCTCTTTGCACCAGTCTCCATGTGTGTATGTATGAAACTTGAGTGGAAAAATTTCATAATTTTAATTTACAAAGAGGGAAACAACAAATTTTTTCGTCTCTTCAAAAAATGGCTATCATAGCCTCATCATAACCTACTTTCCTCCTTCCTAATATCACTACTCATTTCTCAACCACCCACTTCTATATTCCCATGTGTGTCACTCTCTCCCTTATCTCTTCCCAAAAAACATCTCCTTCTTTTTTCGTCAAAAGCTCCATACAATCCCTTTTTGTAACTCAATATTCATTTTTCTTCATTTATTTTCAAAAAATATGGCTTGTTCAAAGCTTCTACAAGAAAAAATCCTACTCCAAGAACACCATCTCTGTCACCATCTCCATCTTGATCACCATCTCCTCCACCATGGTCTACCCCTCCAAAAATTTATCTATCTGCAAGCAACTTTTCTTACTACTCCCAGAACAAGTTCACCTACTTTTTCGCTTTCCCCTTTCACCACCTTACTCCCTCCTCTATTCCAACATGTTCTCCCAAACACCTGCCAAGCACCACCACATCTCTAGAAAAACCTCAAAAAACGCAATCTGACAATCCTCCATCTAAACAGGGATCAATGAGAATTATGGCTGGAGTTGGCACCTCCATGAAATCGAAGAGTGTGGACACAACCATATATACCATCTTTGATGACGATTATGTTTCAAAATCAGCACCAAAATCATCACAACATTTTGTATCAAAACCCTTTACTCTAACACTAAAAGCCTCCAAACCATTCACTTCGCCATCAAAATATGTAAAACATCTCTTTCCCCCTTCAAAAATACAGCCTAAGAAATCAAAATCCTTTCCTCAACATACACCAACATAATCACCCTCAAAATCATCCCCCATTTTGTCTCGTTTTCTGGCCAAACAAAAACTAAAACAACCCAAACAACTTGCACAAAAAACGAAAAGTACATAATGTTCTCCATCCAAAACTATTCCAACAAAACGTTCTCCACCCATATCAACTCCATTATAACGTTCTTCATGCAATTCTGTGTCTACCCACAAAAGGGCCAACCAACTTTGGAAAAGATTCGTACTCTGCTCTAAATGTCAACAAAGATGTAGTTTTTAATGAGCTTTTCATTCATGGCTTAACCAACTTTGTATCTACAAATTTGAAACCCTTCCTAATTTTTGTTAACAATATCAGTCAATATTCAATTCTTCCACATTGTGTCAGTCACGAGTATGTCTTTTAAAATGATGCCTTAATCATTTATCACCTCATTCACTGCCAAAAACTCAACTTCCCATATATCATTATAAATAACATGATAGCCTCCAACAATCGAGATTACAAAAGGAATACCATTCCCTTTGGTATGATTCTCACCAAAATTTTAGAATATTTCAATGTCGCTCTCAAAAATGAAAAATCCATCAATAAAATTTCGAAATTCACTTCCAAAAAGATTTATCGCTTCCACCATCATTGTACATCCTTCAAGATGAATCTCCTTTCTCTCTTGGTTCGCGCAAAAGAAAGCATTCTAAAAGGAAAAATCCTTAAACCCAAATACTTGGAACTTTGGAGTTAACATTCCTCAAGAACGTTCTCCTTTCGAGCACAACGTTCTTCCTTTCAATACCACTCCATCTAAATCCACCCACTTGCAAATGCTCATGCTTTTGGTATTCCAACACCATAATTACTTCAAAATCCAATCCGTCAAAGTCATCTTTGCACCTAAATTCATGTTGAAAGAACATTTCAAATGTCACTAGCTTTTTTCTCCCCACAAAAATCCATACCTTCCTTTTTTGACATTAACAAGTACATTGCTTTTCTAGATTTGGACTTTTATGGTTCCTCTATTCCTGAGAAAAACTTCCTACCATTGGCTCAACTTTTACCACACTTTCATCGTTCTACCCTACTGTTGTTCCTTCTCCAAGACAACCTTCTCCAACTTCTCAGCATATGGGTGAAGTACATCATCCTCAAAAACATACCCAGATAGGGAAGGACATGCAAGGATATCCCAAATATCTTTAAGGCTCTTCAAACTATTATTGATAGACAAGTCCATCAAGATAGGAAGAACACAATCTTAAGGGAACACAAATCGAGTAAGTCAAAAAATACCTCAAAATGTTCTCCATAAAAAAGAAGTGGTTTTTTTTTATGATTCCTCCATAAACATCTTCACGGAATCTAGACATATTGAATCATTGGATCTTTTCTCAAACATTGTAAAGTGCCAAGCCTTGAAAACGAGCTACGATACCAATTTCTTGTGCAAACAAGGTAAAGGGGTTGAATTGTGTTTGATTAAGTTGATAACTTTTTCATTATTTGATTAATCTGATTCTGACTTGATGGTTTACTTAGAGTAGAAGCAATCACAAAACTAAAAAGTGTAGGAATAAAGTGACACAGGTAATTTATCTTGGTTCACCACTAATATAGCTACATCCAGTCCCTTCACTTAGAAGGATTTAATTCACTAATTCAACAACTTGAATTATAAAGCACCTGACCCTCCAAGTAAGTCATCCCAAACAACATGACAACCCCATAATTTTGAGGAACATACACACCTTGACTCTACCAGCCAAGTCATGTCCATACAATATAACAACCTCAGATTATTGAAGGCACACTGACACCACTACTGGGTTTGAATACAAAAGTTGTGAATTTGAGTAGTTGCTTCTAACAATCTGATTATAACAATGACTATCACACTTTAAGAAAAACACTAAGAAAATATTTCTCATTCGAACAAGTGTTTATCTCTTTGAATTCTAAGAAGAATTTGGAATTTTAAGCTTAAGTTCTTCTACTCTTTTCTGATTTTTCGATGATCTTCTTCTTCTTCAGCCTTGAGTATCTATTTATAGATAAAATTAGAGCTTCAATTTAGTCATTGTTAATTATAAATTACATCTTTATTTCTAGCTTGGTTAACACTGATCTTATTCAAAAATAATTTTGAACAAGATGTTTTTTGATAATATGTTCTTTATCCAAATCTTTATTTCTAAATCCAGTATGAGCAATTCTTGTAGATTCATTTTGTTTGTATTTTGTTTAGATTTTTGTAAATTCTTTAGATTGATTATGTTCGTATTTTGTTTAGATTTTTGTCAATTATTTAGATTGATTATGTTCGTATTTTGTTCAGATCGAGTATGTAAATTCTTCAGATTGATACTATTTGTATTTTGGTAAGATTGTTTTCGCATATTCTTTAGATGAAACCTCTGTATTGTTTGCTTTAATCTTGGCAGGAACAAAATGTTGGACCGGTTCTTGAACTTTCATAAGTAGGAATATGACTAAGTCCGATTTAGTATTTTTTTTCCTTTATCAAAATCTAAATCATATATTTGCAAATAATAAATGTATCTTCTTATGAGTGTTTCTTCTTGTAAACAATTCTTGATCATATCTTCTAGTAAATAATTCATATCTTCTTGTAGATAAATCTTGATCAAATCTCCTTGTAAATAATTCATATATTTTTTAGATAAATCTTCTTGTAAATATTTCATATCTTATTGTTGTTAAAATGTTGATCATATCTTCTTCAAATCTTGACCATATCTTTTTTTCAACTTAGTTAATGATTTTATTCGATTATAAATCTAAATCAAATTGTATTCTAGATTTTCTTCAAAAATACGAATCTTCTTTCATGCATTGTGAAGTCAGATATATTGTTCTCATAAATTTTTTTTGTTAACATCAAAACCCTAAGTATAAAACTAAATTGGCTCCAACACTAATGAGTACAACAAACATCTAATTATTCTACATGTCATAAGTGTGACAAGAAAGTGATCGTGTGTCTCTAATAAATTGTTCCAAGCCGCTTATCGTGTGACTCTAATTAAAATTCAATGTTTCTGATAAAAAGTAAACACTTTGAAAAGTCAACGTCCAAAAACTCAACTCTTTGAAGAAGACAAATTTGTGCAATCTCTACTTAACTCTCTAAATTCATTATTTTTTTGAAGATCTATGTGACATAATTCAATAATGATATCATACGCTCTTTATGTCTCCATATCAAGGTACACAGAATCAATTACAAGGACTATTTTTGGATAAGGTTTAATGGTGATCAATCTCTGAAGATTTGATACAAAACTTCCAGATACATGTTGATTTCTTACAATCAGGACAATAATCAGAATCCTTAAATTTCTCTATAAAAGGACGTGCAACACTCATTGAAGATAGAACAACAACAACATACAATAACAATTACTGCAATAGAGCCTTTCTTGCACTCTTGATTACTATGCTTAGTTTTGTCTAAATGTTGAGAAACTGTTTCTGATAATACAACATTGTAAACACCCTCTTTTGGGAGTATTTAGAAAGCCCTAAATTTACCTTTTTTGTAACCTATATCAATAGTAGTTGCATTCCTCAACAACTTGATTGTACTAAGCTAGAAGGTTGAGAACACTTGAATATAATCAGTTTGACAAGTGTGTGTTTAATAGAAGTGTGATTCAATTGGTTAATTAAATCCTTTAGTTTGAAAGGACATGATGTAGCTACCGTGTTGGTGGTGAACCATGATAAATTGGTTGTGCTGATATGTGTTTATGCTCTATCTATCATTTTTTCGTCACTTTAATTTAATCTTGTTAAAATGTTTTTTTTAAATAACACACGATTCCATTTTTTTTCCTTCTGTTTCTTGTTCTACATTACTAAGTGGATTATAAGTTGATTTTGGTTGGGCAGCAAGAATGATGAGAGGAAAATCCATTTGTCAAGTTGGAGTAAGCTTTGCACCAAATAAATATTGGAGGTTTAGGCTTTAGAGTGATTAGAGCTCTTTTGCCAAAAGAATGAATGTTGGCGCATCATAAATAACATGATGCCTCTTACCTCAAATTATTTAAGGCAAAATACTATCCTAATAACTCGTTTTTTACTACTAAATAGAGACAGAAACAGGTTGCTACAAAAATTGCTTGGATTATCGAAAAAGGTTGCTTCAAGACCATTGGAGATGGGGAAACTGCTTAGATATGGAAAGATAGATGGCTGTCCATCCATAATGGAAACAAAGTGTGGAGCTCGAAACCAAATCACCTCCAACTCAAGTGGGTAAAAGAACTCTTCCAGAATAATAAGAGAGAGTGGAATGCAGATCTCAATCAACACAGTTTTTCTCTCGTTAGAGGCTGCAAAGGGTGGTTCCTATACTATTAAATCCGAATATAATGCTACTCAAGATTGGAAGATGTCAAATAAAGTGGTATATATCATGTAATCAAGGAGCTCAAACTTGGTTAAAAAGAAGATTCATTTCATATGGCGTGTTCTGAATGAAATTGTTCCAATTTGTGTTCATCTAAGGAAAAGAGGAATTGATTGTTCTTTGATTTGTTCAGAGATGTGAAGAAAAGGTTGAAACCATAAATCATGCCTTCAAGGAGTGTGTTTAGGCAACCCAAAAGTTGTTTGGGTCTCCTTTAAATATAAATTTCCAGCACAATGCAAATATTTCTTCCCCCACTGAAAAATTTCAAAAAAGTAAACTTTGATGCTCACATGTCTAATGATGAATTTTAGGGGACTAAGAATCTTGGATTGTGATGCGAATGGAGGTTTTATTGAGGCTTCAACAATTTTTTGGTTTGGCTTTGACGATGCAACTACGGCGAAGGCAATGGACCATGCTTTAGAATTTGTAAAGAAACTTCAGTAGTCTGATGTTGTCTTTGAATCAGATTCGGTTCAGGTGGTCGATTTGGACAATTTTTCTTTGTATCCGAGACAGATTAATCAATATGTATTGCAAAAGAGATAAGTGGTTTTAGGAGATCAAGTCTAGTGTGGGTTGGGAGAGATGGTAATCGTGTGGCCCACTCCATTGCTATGTAGGTTGTTGTTAAGCCCAACAACGAGTGGTTTGGTTTACCCCCTTAGTAACGAACCACAGTCATGGTTTTGATTTGATATGTGTTTTTAATGAAAGAGTGTTGTGATATGTAGTTAAAATATATTTTTTTCGAGAATGTGGTTGTATTGAGGGTCATGGATGTTTGAGAAAAGTTTATGTTTTGTAACAATATAGTTTTATTTTCTAGTTGTCTTTAGATAACCACTACGATTTTTTTCTAATTTTTGGGGTTTTCACATTATATTCATGTGTTTGTGATTGTGCTCTCTTTAATTTCTCTATGCCTTTTTTCTCCAACATCTAGTATCTGAGTCGGGTTCAGTCAAGGAAAATAAAACTCTTAGTATGCTATGTGGTTGTACCATTAATGTCAGATATTCCACTTTAAAAAAGAATAGTGATATAGGGAAAATGTTGCTTAGAAAGGTTCTAACTACGAAAATAATTGGTTTTTAAGTGTTCCTTATTGACTCGCCTCTCTTTCATAGAAACCAACCTACCGTACAGTTACAATATGTCAAGTTCCGCTGTTATAGTGGTTTAGCTTTGCGTGAAAACTCTTTTAGTGGTTTAGCTTCAAGTGGAAATTCTTGAACTGATTTAACTTCAAGTGAAAAATCTTTCAGTAGTTTAGCTTCAAGTGGAAATTCTTTTGAGTGATTTATTTTCAACTGAAGTATACTTTTTATGGTGGAGTATGATAGTTCTTCTGAACTATGATTATCAATGTATACAATGGAAGCAAAAGACATATAATTTGCAATACAAGAGAAGATTGTTGTAGCTGAGTGAAATGATATCTATTGAAATAGTTTTACATTGCTTAGTTTTGTAAAAGAAGAGAAACCAATGCTATATATATGACTCTAACTCTTTATTATAAATTGCACTTAAGAGAAACACTTTTAATTTGTATCTGATTCTTTTCTTTTCTCTTATATTGTTATGTTAAAATATTGTGAGATATAATTTAAATATTTGCTTTAGAAAGTGTGAGTGTCCTAGTAGTCATGAGGTGTTTGAAGGAAGTTTATTTAAATATATAGTATAATAGTGATCGAGATGAAATGGATTAATATAAGTACTGACACACAGATATATATATATATATATATATATATATATATATATATATATATATATATATATATATATATATATATACTACATGTTTAACTTGGCCATGCTAGAAGTCATCAAGGCACTATAAAAACATACCGAGTTCCGATAGTTATCTTCATTGTAGACAAAAATAGTGGCATAAAAGGAATTCAAGTCAATTGTCTTAATAATATGTCTCATTATGTATCCTTTTATTCAAAATATAGTATTTTAGTGAAACAAGCCAACCACTAGAATATTGAATAGTACTACTAACACAAGAGAGAAAGAGTTTATGATTGATGTAGGAAAAGATATGAAGTGACACATTAATAATGCATGTACAAATTTAATAAGGAATTATAATTAAGATGCACAAAATTATTGATAAAAATAGGGGTGGACAATGGTTTTGAACCGTAAAACACCACTTGAACAAAACTATCGGTTGAAAAATCTTAACATAAATCTCACAGGTTGAAATTGAAGATAAAATAGTTAAAAAAAACTTTTAAGTCTTAATACGTCAGAAATGGTATTTTACAGCGTTTTTTCAAAAAATTAAGCGCTGTAGTATCCAGCGATGTAAAAAGATACAATAGCGCTCTTTAAAATAAAAAAAACGCTGTAAATCTCTTCTAAAAACACGCTGCTTGTTGTATTAGTTTTACAACGCTTTAAAAAAAAACGTTGTAATAGGTGCATTCCTTTATTTCAATTAGATCTCTTTCTGGGATTATATCAACAATCTCCTTCATAAATCGCAATATACAGTATCCGTAGTCCATGTTGTTAGTTTGATGAGAGCACTATAAAATAAAACATATAAGTCAATATATATTTGTGCATTGATTGTTAATGAAATTTTAAACGCAATATATTTCAAACCTTTATTGGAATCCATGTGATTTATTTGATTTTTGCTTCGACACTGTAGCACCCATTTGAGCTCGGAAAACTTGTAAAGCATTATCAAATAAATGTGATTATTAGCATTAACAAACACATTATATATATATATATATATATGTGTGTGTGTGTAAGAAATAAATGAAATAAATGAATACAATACCTGAAGAGTGCGAAGAAATATGTATGGTTCATAGAGTTACGATTTCGTTTAAGAAGGAACGGCGAGAATGCGCAGAAATATGAACGGTTCGTAGGACAGAGTAGGGTTCTGTAACACCCCGTTTTTCAAAGCGAGGGTGTATTTTTTTTTTCAAAAGGAATTAAAATAAAACAGAGAAATAAATAAGGTAACACCTTTGGATAAATAATTAAGTCATTATAATTTACAAGCAGCGGAAAAAGTTCTCAAAATATGAATTCAAAATATTTACATAACAAATGTGGTACAGTCTTCCAGTTTAAAAATAAAAGCAACCCAAAAGAAAGACATTTGTTCCCTCTGTGTCAACCTAGTTTGATCATTTTACAAAACAACTAAACACCCTGAATGATCTCCACGTGCCCCGTGAGGTCCTCCTAACGTAGCTCCAATCAAGCATCCCCATCTACATTCCCATCCGTAGGGTACGAACCGGTAGGATCATCCTGGCTCTCATATGAGAGCAAAGCCTAGATTTCCACAATAGTTGTAAAGGGTCACCAACCGAAATTAACAGTTAACACATAACATTTACTTTTCAATGCACAAATAACCTTTTCAACTTATCATGTATCTACGAAGGGTTTTTCCATATGCTAAAAGTTCATATCATGCTTGCCAAATTAAAATTGAAATCAAAATAAAGTTCTCAATCCATCAAGTAATACATAACTGACCAAAACAATGATAAATTAATTGAGCAATCGATTATCTAACTCAAAATAAGAATTTGCACTAAGCCAATCGATTGGGAAATTGATTGAATGGATAACTGAGCCCCTGTATTAAAGCCAATCGATTTCCAAATCGATTTCCTGAAGGTTCTTAGTGAAATTTGAACTATGGGCTTAATTCAATCGATTGGGCAATCGATTGATAGCATAGATGAGCCACTGACTTAATGCCAATCGATTTACAAATCGATTTCCTGAAGGTTCTTAGTGAAATTTGAACTCTGGGCTTAATTCAATCGATTGGGCAATCGATTGATAGCATAGCTGAGCTACTGACTTAATGCCAATCGATTTCCAAATCGATTTCCCTGCGTATTCTTCCAAAAATACATAAACTAACTCAATCACATTCATACACAACTCCAAAACTTAACACTTAGCACTGATAACGCAATCGCTACAACATCATGAGTTTCGAAATAGTATTGAAATCAAACATGCTATCACCAAATTCCAAAACATAACACTTAACACTTATAACACAATTACTACAACATCTTGAGTTTCGAAATGGTATTGCAATCAAACATGTTATCACCAAATTTCAAAACATAACACTTAACACTTATAACACAATACCCACACGGACAAAATGAACCAACAGTTCACAATTTTCCAGGGTGTTGTCTCTCACGGACAAACACCTGTGCAGTCTCTCACGGACAAACACAATTCACCAAGGCGTAGTCTCTCACGGACAAATCCATGTGCAGTCTCTCACGGACAAACACAATTCACCAAGAAACGTAAGTCGTAAACGTACCACCTATCACGGGTCAGCACTGTTTACCGAGGTGCCACCTATCACGGGTCAGCACAACTTACCAAACGTAAATCGTAAACGTACCACCTATCACGGGTCAGTACGGTTTACCGAGGTGCCACCTATTACGGGTCAGCAGGATTTACCAAACGTAAATCGTAAACATACCACCTATCACGGGTCAGTAAAGTTTACCGAGTTGCCACCTATCACGGGTCAGCACGATTTACCAAAACAACAATAAGTAACCAAGACATTAAGAGATTCCCCATTCTTAACGCCCAGTTAACTTAAACAATTTTCGAAACAACATTAAGTAAATAAGTCATTAAGAGATTCCCCATTCTTAATACTTATTTAACTTAAACGATTTTCAAAACAAATATTAAGTAAACGAGACATTAAGAGATTCCCCATTCTTAATTCTCATTTAACTTAAACGATTTTCTAAAACAAACATTAAGTAACCAAGACATTAAGAGATTCCTCATTCTTAACGCCCAGTTAACTTAAACAATTTTCAAAACAACATTAAGTAACCAAGACATTAAGAGATTCCCCATTCTTAACACCCAGTTAACTTAAACGATTTTCAAAACAAATATTAAGTAAATGAGACATTAAGAGATTCCCCATTCTTAATTCCCATTTAACTTAAACGATTTTCACCAACAAACACACATGAAGTAAACAAGACATTAAGAGATTCCCCATTCTTAATACTCGTTTAACTTAATGGTTTTCAAATTCCACACAATGCAAACTCAAACATATTATCAAATTCAATCCACAATTCCCACCCAAAACACATCAAATCATTTCTTCACAAAATCATTTTCACAACAACATTAAGTAAATAAGTCCTTAAGAGATTCCCCATTCTTAATACTCATTTAACTTAAACGATTTTCACAAACTCACATTAAGTAAACGAGACGTTAAGAGATTCCCCATTCTTAATACTCGTTTCACTTAATGGTTTTCAAATTTCAAACAAAACAAACTCAAACATACTTTCACATTCAATCCATAATTCACACCAAAACACATCAATCAACAAACATCAAGTATGAACACGCCGAATACGACGACACAAATCAACACAATCCATCACTCAAATACAACAAGTTTCGTATACTCGAAATCATACATAAATGTGTTTAAAATTCATTCTCCACAAAACATTACTTTAACCCTAACCAAATTCTTTTCCACACAACCACAAGTAAGTCCCTAAATGCAAACTAAAAGTTTGGAAGGAGCCCTTACCTTCACGTTAGATGTAACGTGCGATTACAGTACCACGAGCAAATCCGATAAAATCTCCGCTCGCAACGCCGCTTCCAAAGTTGGTCCCCTAGCACCGTAGCGTGGTAGTGAGCAACTTTCCCTTCTATCTCTTCGCGAAACGAAGCTTAGATCTAGATGAAACGGGGAGGTTTGTGTTTGAATCCCTAATACCGTTTTTCTTTGTTTTCGGATCAAAGAGGAAGAGTGAAGTTGAGTAATCCTTGTCTTATCACCCACTAAGCCTTGGGTTTCTATTCTTGAGTAAAAGGAAGCAAAGAAAAGCGAAAATGGAAGAAGAGGGGGAAGGTTCTCGCACGCGCAGAGGAAGAAGAAGGAAAATTTTGTGTTTCTCTACCTTGGCTTTCTTTCCCTTGTTTTTCTCTCCTTTATATTTCCTTTCTTTTCCTTTCCATTTCATTTTTCCTCTTTTCCTTCCAAACATATACTTATATAATACTAATATTAATAATATATAATACATATATATATATATATATATATATATAATAATTAAACCTAAACCAATAAATATCTAACAACTCTCACATCCATTACTTCACTCACATCTCCAATTATTTTGATAAAAATATCTACTCTCGTCGCAACTCAATTGTCAAATACAATTTTCAGCAACCTGAGATATTTTGAACAAAACCGCCCAGAATTAATTCTTCGAAACTTAAATAAATTATTCTTCGACAAATAATTTTAATCCAATTTCCAAAAATATATTTTCGGCCTTTAACTCACTAAATACCGAAAACTGGGTTAAAAGCCTAAGCAATTTAACACAAAATACCCTAAAATTGTATAACTTAGGATTTAAAATTACGGGTCTTACAGGTTCGCAATGAGAAGAGTACGTAATAATGTTCGTAGAGATAGTAACAAATATGGAGATGATTTGCAATGGAGATGGCTAACAATATTATTCTTAGGGACAGTAGGGTTCGCAATGAGAAAGATAATGAAGAGGAGAAGGACACTGAAACGTAGTGAAGTTTATGTAATAAAGAGGAAACTGAAACGATTTACCTTTTACAGCGCTTTTTTAAAAGCCTTTTATAGCCCTTTTCTAAAAAGCGCTCTAATAGGTCCTTTAATTATGTAAAAGTGCAAGTATTTTACAGCGCTATTTTTACAGCGCTTGTCAAAAAAAGCGCTGTAAAAGACCATCTTATTTTTTTTAAAAGCCTTTTACAGGGCTTTTCCAAAAAGCGCTCTAATAGATCCTTTAATTATGTGAAAGCACAAGTCTTTTACAACGCTTTTTTTTACAGCGCTTGTCAAAAAAGCGCTGTAAAAGACCTTCTTACATTTTTTTTAAAAGCCTATTACAGGCGTTGTAAAAGACCATCTTATTGTTTTTAAAAGCCTTTTACAGCGTTTTTTCAAAAAACGCTCTAATAGGTCCTTTAATTATGTGAAAGCACACGTCTTTTACAGCGTTTTTTTTACAGCGCTTGTCAAAAAAGCACTGTAAAAGACCTTCTTATTTTTTTTAAAAGCCTATTACAACGCTTTTCCAAAAAGCGCTCTAATAGGTCCTTTAATTATGTGAAAACGCAAGTCTTTTATAGCGCTTTTTTTACAGCGCTTGTCAAAAAAGCGCTGTAAAAGACCTTCTTATTTTTTTTTTAAAAATCTTTTACAGCACTTTTCCAAAAAGCGCTCTAATAGGTCATTTCCAAAAAGCTTTTTACAGCGCTTGTCAAAAAAGCGCTGTTGTATCTTCCGTTATTTTTAAAATATCATACAACAACACTTATATTTAATAAGCACTATAAAAGACGTGCTATAAAATGTCATTTTTGGCGTAGAGTAAGTTTATTAATGGAGAGAGAAGATAAAGTAAAGTTAAGAAAACAAAACAACTAGAAAAGTTATGTATGGCTTCATTCTATTTTCCAATGAAAATAAAATAAAGGTTTAATTAATTTTTTAATAAATAATCGATAACGGGAGTGCTTCGGTTATTTGTCCATCCCTAGATAAAATATTCAGAATACTAGTTCCATTCAGAAATTATAATGGAAATGAGGCCATGTTAGCATCAGTTAGTAATGTCATAGCATCTTCGGCGTTATCTATGCTGGGCCAGATTCGTATATTTTTTGTGTTTGACTAAGGTAAGATTCGTATGATAATTAAAGAGAATAAAAATGAATTAATTGGATTGTAATGTTGTAACAATATCTTTTATACAATCATAAGATTCTAAATTTTTGTTGAAGTGGTTGTCGAAAAATAACCGCAATTATACTTGTAGAAACCTTTAAATTCTTTAATATATAGTTCAATACCGAAAAATAACCGCAATTATAGTTCAATACCGCAATTAAGAACTTTCTGACATAAACAATAAATTATATTATGATAATTGCACTCTTCTTTTGTATACAGTGTATATGTGTGGCTGGTGAACTTAAATTATATATACGATTTATTAGAAAGGGAGAAAATGAGCTAAAATTGTTTTTATGGATCATTTAAATGAAAAGGAAAATAAAAAATGGTGAACGAGATTGTGTCCTTCACCTTCTCCTAGTTTTCCTTGATCTCCAAATAATTGCGGATGGGTTCGGACAGATTCGGTATGGAATTTTTGGTGGAGGGGAAAGAGAGACTCTGCAATGAAAATTCTAAAAATAGTTATTAGCAGCTATATTAAGAAACCATAAATTGTGTTTTTTGTATATATTTAATTTTGGAGTAAATGACTTGAAAAAACAGAATAATAAAGAGATTAAAGGTTGAATTCTCACTCTCACCATACTTTTAATAATTACTAACAATTTTAAGATAATGGTGGTTTTAAAAAAATGTGGAATAATTTAAAATTTTAGTAATAAAATTTAAACTTCCAAATAGTACCTAATGAGGATTTTTCTTTTATTTTAATGGTGAGAGTAATTGTAACGAAACTTACTTTAAACTAGAAATGTCAATCTGTGAAAAGTCCAAATTGGTTGAACTATCTAAAACAGCTACTGAAGATATCATGTGCCTTAGTGGGTCAGCATGATGAGGTTGTTTAATGGCAAGAACTCTGCAGTTGAAATTGCTGGCTATGTTGTTGTGTGAATGGGCCATTGCGAATCTGTAATAACAAATGAATAAAAACATAGCTTTGAGTTTATTATTATTATTATTATTTTTCTAGTTGTCTACAAAGTTGCATTTGCACATGTAAATTAAATAAAAGAAACAAACAGAAAGCAATGGATTTGGTATCTGATTATGACAAAATACAATGAATATGTGTCAAATGCAATTCAAATGGTTGTAAGTATTTGGTGGAGCCACCACATCAATTTACAAAGCCAAATGTTTGTCCCTATTTGAGTCAGCTTAGAGAGCTAGTCCATCCTTAAAAAAATATCTGGAGAGACGGTTCCTTGAGAGAATGATGGTCTCCAATAAAAGTAACAAAATTTAAAATTAAATAAATATTTATAAATTAATTTTTATTTATCTATTTCTAATAACATTTGTGAGACTTGAATCTGCAATAACAAATTAGAAGAAAAAAAATTATGAAATAATGGTTAAAGTTAAATCTATATAGCAAGGAGGGGGCCTACTTTAGAAGATTTCCTTGTGTTGCACTATTTTAGGAGCGTTTAATCCATAAAAATATTTTTTATTTTTATGAAAACTTAATAAACTGTGTTAATTAATTTTATTTATTAATTAAGAGATATAAAACTTTTAAAATAAATAATTTTTTATTTTTCGAAAAATATATTGTTATTAACTAATATTTTATCTAATCTTTTTATTTCAATTTTTTTTATCAAAATAAAATAACTATATACTCTAAAAAGTAAAAATGAAATACTTTTATAAAATAAACGCGGATTTAGAAAACTCTTTTCTAGACACAACATAGATTTTTCTTATATTGGAAAACCATAATACAAAGTGATCCCTTAAACTTTTGGCTTGTTCTCGCACATTAATGAAGGCACGTGCATTTGCCAAAGTTTTACGGGACCAAATTTTGAAGCACACTGGCAGAAATTAACCTTTTTAATTATTACAACACAATAATTTTACAATTAACAAATGATAGAAGGAGTTGGAATAGTTAAAAAAGAAAAAAATTATTGTTAAAGGTACATCTTATAAAGTGATTAAATTATATAATTATATTAAATTTTTTAATTTTTAGCTTTTAAATCAATAAAATTTAAATAAAATATTTTTACTTTTATTGATTCAGAGAGTATTTAAGAAGGTCGGAATGAGCGAGATTGCTCGGTAAGTTGTAATTAAGTGAAATCGTCACAACACATAAGGTAGAAGTTGACCCCTAACAAGTACCTAACAATTATTTTGCACATAAATACGTAGGTTTCCAAAAACAACCCTGAATTCCAGGTTTTCATTTATACCAAATATTAAAATGAAATTTGTCTCAAAAAGCAATGAAGGAAGAGAACAGGAGGACACATACATTCTAAGCGACATTTTTCATCAAGGTTTCAAATAAAATTCGTGATCACAATTGTTGTCATAATTTAAGGAGTTTGAAATCTGTTACATCGCTGCGGCAATTGCAATCACATCATTAACATTGAATCACAACGACTTCAATTTCAAAACCTTAGCGATCAAATATGTATTACCCTTTAATTAATTCCAATATGCTACTAAATAACCCTTTAATTAATTGTCCCCAAAAATAAACTTAAAATTAATATTTTCACAATGGAACTTACTTGTAAAGAAAACTATGATCATGGAGTCCAACAATAAGCAAGGAAGCACCAATCTCGCTAACAGTAGCAGCAATCTTTGTTCCTTCTTGATCCCCTTCTTTCACAATAATCTCAACTTTTGTCTGCAACACAATCCTAAGATTTATATATGACACATATCTGTTAATTTAAAACATAAACAAAACCAATAAAAACCAACAACATATAAATTAATAATTGATGAAATTAAAAAGGTTACATACATTGGGATAATTGTTGCATATGTCTTGAAAAGAAAGTGCTAATCGAAAACCATTGAGTCGAAGAAGACGAGCTCTGCTTCTACTTTTTGATCTTGTGGTTGAATTGTAAACATGAAGAAGTGTGATTGTGTCACCATATCTAATTATGTTTATAAGAGCCCATTTAAGAGCAATTCTAGCTGCATCTACATCTTCTACCACCACTACTATTTTCTTCACATCCATTTTTTTTCTCTCTCTCTTTTTCTATCTTCTAGTATGTTCTTTATTTATATATTCATTAACTCAACCAAACTTGTCTCTTTCTGATGGTTGGTTTGCGTGATCCATTCTTTATAACCTTTATATATTTCTGTCTTCATTGATGAAAATGAGTTTAATATATAGTCCACAACAACACAAAGCATATAATATGTATGAAAGGGAAATTTCCCTGTATTGTTACCTCATGTGGAATTGCCGGCTCCTATGTTAATTATTTTCATACAAAATGAATTAAATGCTAGAAATTCAAAGGAAAAAAAATTAAAATGATAAAAAAAAAAGTGAAGAGTGAAACAAGAAAAAAGAAAAATAAGGTCAATAGGGTCTGATTGGGTAGTTTACCTATTGTCGAGTCAGGAAGTTAGCTTTAGGACCCGCTAGAATCATTTCAATGACTTTGATTCCCGTTTTTTCAGCGAATACACTTAGGAAAGAGCTTTGTTTGTTAGTTATAGGATCCTTAACTTCTCCAAAGAGTATTAAGTGCATATGTTTTGCTATGTTAAAAAGTCGTAAGTAAAATCTAAGGCATAAATGTAATGATAGAGTTTGCGAAAATAGAATGTTTGATTGATTATGTGTAACTAAAATGACAAGTACATGAGCTATTTATTGGCCAAGCTAATCCTATTGGTCAATGCATTGTTGCCTACAAAATCTACAAAGATCCTACTGTTATTACTAATTTGAAATTAAATAATTCTAGAACCATGTAGAATTCTATGTAAGAATTTAGAAGTGTTTTAATTACAAAAAAAAAAAATTGTGGGAAGCTCCTAGAAGTCATTATTAATTAGGAAGTTCATAGAATGCGGTATTAATTAGGATGCTCCTAGAAATGTGTCTAGAGTTTTCTATTTGACATTAAATATCAAGCAAATTGAGAGTTTTCTATTAGAAATACCTCCTTTATCTAACAAAGTGGTATCTAGAGCTTGGTTGTGAGAGTTGAGAAATGGCGACTCGTGGTTACACTACTTTTCACTTTCCTCTTCTAAAGAAAGAGAATTATGAAAAATGGCGCCTTCGTATGAAAGCATCGCTTGGCTCTCAAGGTGTATGGGAGATTGTTGAAAAAGGCTATGATGAGCCACAAGATGAAGAGGCATTGTCTCAAGTAGCGAATGAGGCTTTGGCAAAAACAAGGAAGAAAGATCAACAAGCTCTTACTCTCATTCATCGATGTTTGGATGATTCTATGTTTGAGAAGGTTGCCGATGCTACAAATTCAACGGAAGCTTGGAAGATTTTGGAAAATCACTCCAAGGCATTGACAAGGTAAAAAAGATAAGACTTCAATCTCTAAGGGGAGATTTTGAAGCTTTGAAGATGAAGGATACTAAATCAATTTCAGATTATTGCTTAAGGGTGAAGACAATTGTTAATCAAATGTAGAGATATGGAGACAAGATAGAACATGTTCGTGTAGCGGAGAAAATTCTTCGTTCCTTGACTCCTAAATTTGATTATGTGGTATGTGTTATTGAGGAATCGAAAGATCTTGACTCAATGTCCATTGAGGAATTAGAAGGTTCATTGCAAGCTCAAGAAGAAAGAATGAAGAAAAGGCAAGAGGAGCCATTAGAGCAAGTTCTCAAGATCAAAGCTCCGTTTAAGGAAGAGGACGAGCACTACAAGAATTTTTGAAGTTTGCGACACTTGGCCTGCGACGGTTCTGAAATAACTGCCCTCATCACCACATTGCGACAGTTTCTGGGGCGATTTTCGTCAACCACCGCCACCATCCCACCATATAAGGTACGCGATTTTCACCCTCACCACCAGTTTGCGACGGTTCTTAGGGCGTTTTTAATCAACCGTCGTCGTTTATGGCAATAAACCTCTCTTGTGTTTCGTTTTCCAAATTTTGTAATTTCTTTTGTCACTCCTGCGTGTATTCCTTTCTTAGCACCGCGCACATCCGTCCTCAACCGTAAAATTTTTGAAAACCCCTAAATCTATCAACCTCTGTAAACCCTAAAACTTCTAAAGGCAAACTTTTTGGAGACAAACGAAATCAAAGACTGATACTTACTGTTTTCAAATGACTGGAATAGGAAAGGGTAAGATTACAGGTTAGTGATAACAACGACCTCGCTGTGATTGAAGACAAACTTGCTTGGATTGTCCACATCGTATCCGCAATTCTTAAGATAAAACGGTGTACGGGTTGTAGGTAAAAACTTCTTGGCTCTTAACCTTTTCATCTATTGGAATGTTGTGGATTGTCAACAAAGTTCTGTGATTACCAGTTAGATAAATGTAATTATAATATCATTTTCAAACTCCATAATTCATTTTATCTCTTGATACTCGTAATGCTCTCTGTTGGGAATCAATTCCGAACCATTATAAGAATCATAACATTGTATGCTTATAAGAATTGCAATCAACTATTCTGTTGTTGTTGTGTTTATGAGCTTCTTAGTTAATTCTGACTCTATTTTTTGAATCCTTTTTCATATTTGTCTTTCTTATGTGTTAAAATAATTTCTTTCTACTCTATTTTTTGCAAAGGCTTTTGTTTTGTTATTTTTAATCTATTTGCTGTAAAAAAAAAAAGAATTGATTTATAAATCAGTCCAAATCCTATTTTTAGAATTCGTTTCAACACTGATGTTTGTTTTCCAAATCAAATTAAATCATTTATGATTACAAACATAATGGTCGGACCTGTTTTATAGAGTCATGTAAAAGTAAACCTTATCAATGACAGTTACAAATACCACTAAGAATTAGAACTTTGAAAGTTATACCATCGAAAAGTTCTGGAGTTTTACAAATCTCACAATGAACCAAATTGGTTGCTAACAAAGCAATTTACTTTGAAGGAAAAGGAGAGCCTCCTCTCTTGATAAATATAAAAAGTACACTTGTAGGTTTAAATAAAGACAACTTTTATGAACTGCTTCTGTACTTGTAGAGTACTTTTTTTTCATTTGGAACTTATAACCCACTCACAACCGTATCTAAATTTTTTGTTGTACTTGTGAAACTGTTGTGTTGTTCTACATTCTGCTAGATGATTCATAAATAAGGGGAAAATGGCCAAAGTACACCATAGTCTTTGAATCCTAATATCATAATTCCTTATACTATGTTGCCTTTTTTGTTTGCAGCTAAAATTATTTTTCCCTGTGGTGACTTTCGCAAAACCTAAAAGCAGTCGTAATTCCAGCATAGGTAAGCAGTCATAGAATAGAAACAGATTCATTTTCAAAATTTTAAGCAATCGATTTTCAAAATTTTAAGAAAAACAGATTCATTTTCAAAACAGATTCTAAGCAATCGATTATCCCCCAAGTTATGGTTTTTGCCGTTAAAACGCAAAACAAATTAAACTATCATATTTTTCTTCCAAATAAAAGTGTTATATGAAGGAGCAGTGATACTGTGATATTTTAATGTTTAAGGTTAAAAGTAATTGAGATATAAATAGAAGTTTAGTAAATAAATTGTACGTATACATTAACTTTGTTAGAATAATATTATTTATAGAGAAGAGGACCAGTATATATGAATTTGGAGTAGCCAACTTAGCCCGCTTATAGCTGTTTGAGTCATGATATGTGTATGAAATATAGCTGTTTGAGTGCTATGTTCTACACTTTGAGTGCTAAAGTCTGCACTATGTGTTCTAACTTCAATTCAAATTCTGCACTTAAAATTCTGTAGTTTCAGTTTTTATTCAAAACAATTTGTGCCAAACATAAGTTAGGCATATAAACATAAGTTTAAATTCTGCACTTTAAATTCTGCACTTTAAACCAATTAGTAATGATTTTGAATAGTAGTAATATCATTATAATGCATTTATAAATGTTATTTAATAATTTATATATGAATAGTACTAATATCATTATAATGCATTTATAAATGTTTAATATTTTATATTTTTAAATATTTAAATTAGGAGCTTATTTCATCACTAATGTTGCAGGTAGAATACGGTTGTTTCGAGTCTTTGGAAAACAACTACTAAAAAGATTTGGTATTCAGTTTAGAAGTGAGTATTATTGAAGGTTATAAACTTTCATAGCTTGCTAAGGTTAGTCTAACTTTTTATGTATGAGTATAAGGTTGTTATGATCTTCCTTTTTTTTGTTGTTGTATTTTCTATGTTTATTTAGACTTGTTCTTCTTTAAGGACATTTGTTTTGTGAATCTGTTTTATGACTCTTTTGCATGTTTTGTTCCTTTATGCATAGTGAAACTATTCTGTTTAAGGTTAATCTCTTTTCTATTATAAGTTGAATTATGTTATTTGTATGTCAAATAACATATGTGAATCTTCTTTGAAGCAATGGATAAGTCATGGATTAAGCAGCCACACACATCGGTTGAATATGATCAAGGGATAAAGGGATTTATTACTTTTGCCTTTTGAGATGAAATAGAAAATTGTGAAATAATATGCCCTTGTAAATGTTGTGGTTTCAAAAAACCGCAAAGTAGAAGTGTAATGTACGATCACTTAAAGTGCAAACCATTTCCAAAGGGATACACCATTTGGATACATCATGGAGAGTCCATAGGAGAAACTAGTAATATCCCACCTAGTAATGTTTCAAATATAGTTCAAGACACAGTTGTCGTTGATGATCATATGCAGAACATGATCAATGATGCTTTTGGAGTCGAAGATCCAGCAAACGAAGTACCCATTGAATCAAATGCAGAGATTGATCAGAATGAAGATATAGTGCCAAATGCAAGTCAGCAAAGGTATGAAGAGGCCAAAGAGTATTATGAATTAAGTAGAGAGGGAGAACAACCTTTGTATGAAGGATGTGTTAAATATTCAAGACTATCTTTTTCGGTAAAATTGTATCATATCAAATGCTTATGTGGAATGACTGAGAAAGCCATGACAATGGTTTTAGAGTTATTAAAAGATGCATTTGAATTTGCAAATATACCAAATTCATTCTATGAAGCCAAGAAAACAATCACGAAGCTTGGTTTAAATTATGAAAAGATCCCTGTTTGTCCGAATAATTGTATGCTTTATTGGGGTAATAAGGAAGATGAAGAGAGGGAGACCTGCAAAATTTGTAACACTTCCAAATGGAAATCAAAAGCAAAAGTTGGTGCAATTGGAGTGTCTGGTGATGGAAATAATCGAAAGAAAGTTCCTGCAAAAGTTCTTCGTTATTTTCCATTAAAACCACGGTTACAAAGATTATTTTTGTCATCAAAGTCAGCCGAGGATATGAGATGGCATGCAATCGATAGTAAGAATGATGGAATGTTGAGGCATCCTAGAGATTCTAAAGCTTGGAAACATTTTGACTTGACACACACTTGGTTTGCATCAGACCCGCGAAATGTGAGACTTGCATTGGCTAGTGATTATTTTAATCCTTTTGGTATGATGAGTACAAATTATAGTATTTGGCCAGTTATTCTCATTCCATACAATACTCCTCCGTGGGTGTGCATGAAAGATACATCTTTTATAATGTCAATGATAATTCTCGGTAAAAAATGTCAGGAAATGATATTGATGTCTACTTACAACCTCTAGTCAAAGAATTAAAGGAGTTATGGGAAACAGGTGTCGATACATACGATTCTTTCAAAAAAGAGATGTTCACATTGCATGCAACTTTGATGTGGACAATTAGTGATTTTCCATGATTGGGTACACTTTCTGGGTGGAACACTTACACCGGACTTGCTTGCCCATCGTGTAACATTGACTCTACTCCTCGTCGTCTTCCTCATAGCAAAAAATGGTGTTTTATGGGTCATCGTCGTTTTCTTGATCAGAGACATAGATTTAGATTGAACAAGGTTCGGTTTGATGGTCAACAAGATATGCGTGGTCCACCTAAAAGGTTATCTGGGATTCAAATTCTTGAACAAGTTCAAAACATTAATGTAACATTTAGAAGAATGCCAGAGAAAGAAAGGTCGGGAAAAAGAACACGTGGTGGACGACCTACACAAGGTGTCAATCAACAATGGAAAAAGAAAAGCATATTCTTTGAACTGCCATATTGGAAGGATAATCTTTTGCGCCATAATCTTGACATGATGCATATTGAGAAAAATGTGTGTGATAATATCATATTTACTTTGCTAAATGATAGCACAAAAAGTGAAGATCATCTTAATGCAAGAAAAGACCTTAAAGCTATGGGCATAAGACCTGATCTTTGGCCCAATGAAAATGGAAGAATTTCTCCAGCAGTCTTTACTCTGACTACTAATGGTAAGAAGAGATTTTTAACAACTTTAAAGAATATCATTGTGCCTGATGGTTATTCGAGCAACATTTCAAGATGCATTGACAGGGAAAATCTTAAGTTGAATGGAATGTTGAAGAGTCATGATTGTCACATATTGATGGAACAACTTTTACCGTTAGCCATTCGAACAACATTACCTGATGATGTTTCATCTATATTGATTGAATTTTGCTCATTCTTTAGACAATTATGTAGTAAAGTATTGAATGTTGATGATTTGGAAAAATTGCAAAGTCATATTGTCCTTACTTTATGCCACATGGAAATGATATTTCCTCCCTCATTTTTCACTGTTATGGTTCACTTGGTTGTTCACCTTGTTGAAGAAGTTAAACTTGGAGGTCCTGTTCATTATCGATGGATGTATCCTATTGAAAGGTAAAATACGTGTGATCTTGTTCCTTTAATAATTAGTAGTTGACAATTTTGTTCTAACTAATATTATTGTGGTTCAATAATAGGTACTTAGGACAACTTAAATCGTATGTACGTAATAAAGCACGACCAGAAGGGTCTATTGCATAAGGATACCTTGTACAAGAAATTCTTACATTTTGTTCAAGATATCTAGAAAACATTGAGACTAGATGGAATCAACTTGGTCGTGTAGATGATGAGCCTATTAATGAGATACAAAGTGACTCACATGTAGCCGAATTATTTCCTAGAGTTGGAAAACATGTTGGTGGATCTTCATACTACACCCTTACGCCAATTGAAAAGTTACAGGCTCATAGACACGTTTTAACAAACTGCATC
This sequence comes from Cicer bijugum, assembly GCA_037974875.1. NCBI lineage: Eukaryota > Viridiplantae > Streptophyta > Magnoliopsida > Fabales > Fabaceae > Cicer > Cicer bijugum. The sequence continues at coordinate 225,977 of JBBPBT010000459.1, read as the reverse complement.
ATAGTTGACTACTATCTAAGGTAAGTAATTTTATTCTATTTGTATTATTTACCAATAAGTTTTTTTTTCTATACATCTAATTTTAAATAACCAAATAGGCAATATAGAAGTATTATTCGAAGCCAAATGAGGAGTGGTGCAAGGAGTGCTTCTAAGGTAGACAAGAAGGTTCATAGAGAGTTTCCTCATTGGTTCTGCAATCGTGTTAGTGTTCATGACAAAATTGGTGATTGTGTTCCTTTGGTTTTTAATAAGAATGTGACTAATTGTATATTTTATGGTGTTTAGATTTGCAACAATCTCGACAACATTAGTGGATCTGATAAAAATGTTCTCGTTAGTCTTGCTCAAGGTCCTTCTGATAAAGTTAGAAGGTTCACTGCATTTAATGTCAATGGATTCAAATTTCGAACATTGGCATGAGACAATTTATTAAAAACTCAAAATAGTGGAGTTTTTGGCATGTTCGAAACACGAAGTTACTCAAGCAATAGTGATACCCAAATGAGATTTGGAGGGGTGTCTTACTATGGAAGATTGATAGATATCATTGAGCTTTCCTATGATGGCTTCAAAGTACCCATGTTTAAATGCAAATGGGGGAATACCACAAATCCAAGAGGCATTAAGACGGATAAGTTGGGTTTTACCTCTATAAATTTTGCAAGACTAATACATACTGGAGAGCATGAAGATGATGAGCCATATATTAAAGCGTTAGAAGCTCAAATGGTTTATTATGTGGATGATGAAAAGGAAAAAGGATGGAGCATACCTATTCATTTAAAGCCAAGAGACTTGTATGACATGGGTGGAGATGATGAAATTATGGCACCCATTGAACCATACCCATCTCAAAATTTGGAACAAATTTTTTCTAATGAAACCACACTTATACAATTGGAAAGAATGGCTATAGATGATGATCCTGAAACTTCAACTTTTAATGACGATTTTGATGACAACAATCATGATATGAATTTATGATTGTTAATAATCCTAGTTTGTTGTTTATGATATGGTATTCTTCAATCTATGTTATTTTTTTACTACTTTTTTTATTAATGTGTTTAATGTGCTCATTTTTGTTATTATGTTCGTTTTTGTGTTATGCATAATTATGACAGTAATCTTTGAAAATCCTATTTGTTTAGCTATTTGCATCATTCTAACTTGGTTGTCATCAATGTTTACAGTGTAAGTGTATTTGGAGTCTCAATCTTGTGAACAAAATGGAATCATCATATGAGGATATTCGGCGCAAAACAATTGAAGAGAATAAAAAATGATGGAGGCTCTCAATCTAACTCATCTCTCTCAATCCCTTCACAAATCTTCTTCTGCCATTTCAAAAACCTCACCGGTTAGTAATAACTAAAAATACTAACAATTTAAGATGTTTCTTATTCGTATGTGTTGATTTTTATTTATTTACATGGATAATAAATTATTGTAGCGTTTCAAGAAGGGCCGCTCGAGACTTATACTACCTGAAGATCTTGAAGTAGCCAAAATGAAGCACTTGCGGAGACATAGTTTACAACCAACAGTTCAAACGACAAGTCTGCCACTTGCCCAAGTGACAACACTGTCACAAATGCAACCGATAGAACCATTACCATCTCCGATGACAGCACCACCAACTGCAGTGCAACCGACAAATCCATCAGTTTCTCAAGCCCCACCTTCTCAAGCAACAACATTGCCAAAAGCACAAATGATAGAACCACATCATTATCCGTTGACAACACCACCAACTACAGAAGAAACAATTTTCCAAGAAACATCCTCTCACTCTGAAGATGTGGTAGAAGATGAGCCAGAAATTTCTCAAAAACGGAATTCTGTATATTGGGATGTAGAAGTTATTAGTATGTTATCTAATGTCTAATTATATTTATAAAATTTAATTGTTTTACTTGATTATGATATGACATATTTCTTTCAATTATGTGTTAGATGAGGCGAGACATATTTCAAAGACGCACTTAAGGGTATCAGACGTGCTTGGAGCTCCTCCAAATGTTTGTAGAATAATAACTAGATGGAATTCAACTGGGCAACCAGTAGGATCAGTTGCTGGTTTGTTAGGCGGTTTTTTGGGTGAAATTGCAAGGATGTTTAAGGATTTTCCTATAATGTACGACAATTGGAAACTAGTTCCATCGAAAAGAAAAGATGAAATTTTTAAGGATAAAATACAAGTATCAATGATAAACAATTGAATATTCTTTATTTATTGTTTTGATTGTTAACTAACTTTTTTTAATGATTATTCTAGTCAAAATTTGTTGTTGACGATGGAGACAACAAAAAATATATCCTTACGAGCCTAGGAAAGAAATGGCGGGATGCACGATGTAGGTTGTTTAAGAAATTTTATAAGTGAGATCTTTCTTTGGAGGAAAACCTACAAAATTATCCACGTTCTATTAATCAAGACCATTGGACTATTTTTGTCCAATACAGGCGTAAGAAGGATACAATGGTAATCATTCTTTTGTTACATTGCCATTTATTTTCTACTGTTTAGATTTTTGATGTCATTTGTTATCATTGCAGGAGAAAGCTGATAAAAATGCTGCAAATAGAGAAAAGCTAACAATCCTTCATACATTAGGCTCTAAGACGCTCGCAAGGAAGAGGGATGAGTTGGTAGGATTTCACTCAATCTACTATTGATTGCATATTTAATTGAACAAGTACTTATTACATGTGTTTACTTGTAGGAACTGAGAGATGGTAGAAAATACAGTAGGGGTGAAATGTATTCTATTTGTCATAAAAAGTCTGATGGGTCATTTGTCAGTGATGAGGCGAAGGAAAAATCTGTAAGTGTAAATAATAGAAGTGTTATGTCATTGTAACTATTTCTTATTGACCACTTTATAAATCAAAGATGCAATTGTTAGTTTTGGTAATAGTGAGTTGCAAAGCTATAAAGTTTCTTATTTGGTTGGTAATAGTGAGTTGCAAAGTTAGACATTTATGTTGCAAAGAGGAATTTACTTTGCTTCATCTGTTTGCGCAGGAACAATTGCATGCTGAAATTGGGAAAACTTCTTCTCCAAATGAAGCATTTGTTAATGTTTTAGGAAAAGAACATCCATGATATTTTCGTTGTATGGGACTTGGAATAACACCGTCTCAAATTACTACATCTACTTCTCACTCTGTAAGATCAATGTCTTCCTCTGAAGCTAATGAAAAGATGGAGAAAATGCAAGCTGAAATCGATAGGCTAAAGAAAAGGGATGCTGAAGTTGATACGTTGAAGGAGCAGATTGCTTTCTTGTTGCAAATGCAAAATTCTAAAGAAAAACAGGTAAATTTGTTTTCATAGCAAACCTATTTAAAAAATCATGTGAGAACTATTTGTCCTTAGTTAAAAATATCGATTGTGTAATGTTTATTTCTAGCTATATAAGAAATTCGGTTAATTAGTATTTGACAATATTTATCAATATTCATTGAGGTTAACAAATACTTTTTTTTTTCTTCAGGCAACAGACATTGAATCGCCAATAGAAGGTAGACGTTCATCTGCATCTAGCCACCAACCTGATGATCGTGGAACAACATCATTACGAACTTTTTAGATATTTGGATAAACTTCTATGTTTGATGGAGTTATTTTGTATGTTTAGTCACTCCACTAATGTTTTGAATATTTAAATAACTTTATTTATTGTTTCAGTTAACTTCAATGTATGAATTAGTGTTATTTCTTTTGGAAAAAATTATATAAATTGGATTTAGTTACAATTGTTATATAATTATGTATTTAAATTATGTGGATGATATTTATGAATATTTTGTATTTTAATTAATAAAAAATAGGAAAAAAATTATACCATATTTTATTATTTTAAATTATTAGGTTTGCGACGGTTCAAACTGCCTCCAAATAAATATAGCGACGGTTGATAACTGTCGCAATTTTTTACAAACAAATAAGCTTGAGTGTGTAAGGAACCGTCACAAACTGTAGATAGAGGCGGTTAGGAACCGTCGCAAATGTTGCCGACAGTTGGAACAACGGTTTTAGGAACCGTCGCAAACAGGCCTCGCGACGCACGGATCTACGACAGTTGCAGAACCGTCACAATCATCTTTTGGAGGCGGTTATAACCGCCGCAGATGTGCCCTACTACTGCCGCAAATAAATTATTTTTCTTGTAGTGGAGGACGTGGTCGTGGCCAAGGAGGAAGAGGAAGAGGTTTCAACCGTGAATCAAACTACGAAGAAAGAAGTCACTCATCACCAAGAGTTCTTGGAAGAGGAAGAGGTTATGGCTATAATCAAAGTGAAAGGAGGTATGACAAATCTAAAGTTGAATGTTATAACTGTCATGAATTTGGTCATTTTTCTTGGGAATGTCGTAATGCTCCTAATGAAGAGGAAGAAGAGGCTAATCTTATTGACGAAGATGAAGAGTCAACTTTGTTGCTAACACTCAAGGAAGAAGAGAGAGATGCTAATAGTTCATGGTACTTGGACAATGGTGCAAGTAACCATATGTGTGGATGCAAAGAGAAATTTGTGGAGCTTAATGAAAAAATGAATGGAAATGTTTTCATTGGAGATTCATCAAAAGTGAAAATTAAAGGAAAAGGTACAATTCTAATCTCTTCTAAAGATGGGAGCCATAAGTTGATTAGTGATGTATACTATGTTCCTAAATCAAAGAGTAATATTTTGAGTTTGGGTCAATTTCTTGAAAAAGGATATGAAATTCTCATGAAAAATAAATATATTTGGCTTAGAGATCAAAATAACAATTTAATTGCTAAAGTTCTTATGTAAAAAAATAGAATGTTTATCTTGAACCTAAGAACTATTGAAGCAAAATGTTTGAAGATGAGTGTCCAAGATGAAGCATGGCGTTGGCATATAAGGTATGGCCACTTGAACTTTAGTGCACTTCAAATTATGGGAAAAAAGGGTATGGTGAAAGGGATGCCCTCAATCAATCATCCAAATCAATTGTGTGAAGGTTGTCTTCTTGGCAAGCAAGCTAGAAAAAGTTTCCCTAAAGAAGCCACATCAAGAGAAACTAAGCCATTGCAACTTGTGCATACTGACTTGTGTGGACCAATCAATCCATCTTCATTTGGTAAGAGTAAATATTTCATTCTCTTTATTGATGATTTTAGTAGAAAAACTTGGATTTATTTCTTAAAACAAAAATCAGAAGCTTTTGTTGCTTTCAAGAACTTCAAAGCTCTTGTAGAGAAGGAGAACGGTCATGAAACCAAAGCTTTGAGATCTGATCGAGGAGGTGAATTCACTTCGAAGGAGTTTAATGAATTCTGCGCAACTCATGGAATTCGTCGTCCATTGACAGTTCCAAGATCTCCGCAACAAAATGGAGTGGCCGAGAGAAAGAACAAAACTATTTTGAACATGGCAAGATGCATGCTAAAATGCAAAAGGATGCCAAAGGAGTTTTGGGCTGAAGCAATTTCTTGTGCGGTCTATTTGGCAAATCGCTCTCCAACTTCAAATGTCAATGACCAAACCCCGCTAGAAGCATGGATTGGAAGAACGCCTAGTGTTAATCATTTGCGCGTCTTTGGGAGCATAGCATATGCACATGTGCCACAACAAGAAAGATCCAAACTTGATGATCGAAGCATCAAATATGTCTTTGTTGGCTATGATCCACATTCTAAAGGTTACAAGTTGTACAACCCATGCAACAACAAGGTAATGGTGAGTCGTAATGTTGAATTTGATGAAGATGTTACATGGAATTGAGAGGATCAAGAAGAAACAAACTATAATTTCCTTCCATATTTTGAAGAAGATCAAAAGGCCACAACACCAGTTCAAGATGCAACTCCACCTTCTTCACCTCCGTCTTCACCTACTTCTCGAGATGAAAGTTCAAGCAAGAGACCAAATAAGATGAAAGATATAGAAGACATTTATGAAAGGTCAACTAAAATTACTCTTGACCTTGAAGAGTTGTATTGTCTCTTGGCGGATAGTGAGCCATTAAATTATGGAGAAGCAATGAAAGATAAAAGTTGGAGACAAGCCATGGACAAAGAGATCAAATCAATTGTGAAGAACAACACTTGGGAATTAGCAACTCTTCCAAAAGGCCATGAAGCAATTGTAGTCAAATGGGTGTACAAGGCTAAAAAGAATGCTAATGGAGATATTGAAAAATACAAAGCAAGACTTGTTGCAAAAGGCTACAAACAAAAATATGGAGTTGACTATGAAGAAGTTTTTGCACCAGTTGCTCGCATGGACACTATTCGTTTGTTAATCTCTGTAGTAGCTCAAAATAAGTGGAAACTTTATTAACTTGATGTAAAATCGGCATTTCTAAATGGCTATCTTGAAGAAGAGGTCTATGTTGAGCAGCCAATGGGGTACGTGATTAAAGGACATGAAGATAAAGTTTTGAGATTAAGAAGAGCGCTGTATGGATTAAAGCAAGAACCAAGAGCATGGAATAGTCGCATCGACAAATACTTCCAAGACAATGGGTTTGCTCGTTGTCTCAATGATATGCTCTTTATGTTAAAATTTGTGATGATGGAGATATTTTGATTGTTTGTCTTTATGTGGATGATCTTATATTCACTAGGAACTATCCAAGTTTGTTTGAAGAGTTCAAAAAGGTCATGGCGCTTGAGTTTGAGATGACTGATATCGGGCTCGTGTCATACTACTTAGGCCTAGAAGTAAAGCAATTGGAAGAAGGTATATTTATTTCTCAAGAAAACTATGCGAAGGAAGTTTTGAAGAAATTTAAAATGTTTGATTGCAATCCGGTGAACACACCAATGAAGAGCGGATTGAAGTTATCAAAGTTTGAAGATGGACAAAAGGAGGACCTTTCTTTTTTTAAAAGCCTCGTTGGAAGCCTAAGATACTTAACATGTAGAAGACCTGACATTCTATATGCGGTTGGAGTAGTGAGCCGTTTCATGGAAGCTCCTACTACTACACACATGAAAGTCATTAAGAGGATACTTCGCTACTTTATAGGTACGCTTGATTATGGACTATTTTACTCTTCTTCTAATGAATTTAAATTTTTTGGATTTTGTGATAGCGACTTTGCGGGAGATATTGATGATAGAAAGAATACTAGTGGCTTTATATTTTTCATGGGAGACTGTGCTTTTTCATGGAGCTCAAAGAAGCAACCTATTGTCACACTTTCAACATGTGAGTCAAAGTATGTAGCAGCAACATCTTGCACTTGTCACTATTAATTAGGAAGCTCCTAGAATACGATATTAATTAGGAAGCTCCTAGAAATGTGTCTAGAGTTTTCTATTTGTACCTATAAATACCTACTTGTACTTGACATTAAGTATCAAGCAAATTGAGAGTTTTCTATTATAGATACCTCCTTTCTCTAACACCTACTTCATTTGACTACTTTTGCAGGTAATGCATGACTTTTTTCCATTGCAGGGTGTACGTGGTGCCCCACGTTGGCATGTATCTTTCTATTTCCACGACAACTGCATTTGCTAACCCTACATGCACTTTTTCTCCACTTCCTCTCCTTTGGAATTATAGTGTCTCAAGTAAATGGTGCTATAAATATGGAACTTAACCTTTGAGTAAAATTATCAACTTTCATGTGCTTTTTAGTGTCATTCGAGACCCCATCATATTCGTAAACCCACGTAGAAGTGAGAAATAATTGCTTAGCTCGTGTTCAATTGCTCTTAGATCAACTACACTAAATTCATTTGCATTTTGAGTTTGGATAACAACTTAGATTATTTTTTATGTAAACAAATGTCCTTCTACTTACTTTATTCGATTTATATGAATCATAAAATAGTTGATAGAAACCCCACCATAGTTAAGGATAAGGTGAATAAATCTAATAAAATCCTACTGTTTTGTTTTTATTGGGATAACCCAATGGTTCTTTGTTCATTCCCTATAAATAAATCTAGTCGATTCTTTAGGAGCTTCATTTTCTTGTTTTACTCTATTTGATATCTTGCATTCTTTCTCTCCAAGCTTTCTTTTGCTCTGGACTTAATCTTTCTTGTGTATTTTAGTTTCAGTTTTAAACTTCTTTCTCTGTCCTCTTATATTTTATGTGTGGCTCATTCTCGATCATCATTGTGAAATGTCTCCCCTACTTATGATATCAACAACTCATCCCCCAATACCTCAACCTCTTAGATTCCTAGGCATCTTCACCCTATCCACGAGAATCTTACCCTTAGTCCCTCTACATTTAGAACGACATTAGACAATGAGTTTATGAGCTTTTTCTTTTGTCCTCAAGGCTATCAGCTTTCCCTTGCTTGCAATTGGTTTAAAACAAAAAGGACTTCAGTTTATTTTAGAGTTGATATGCATCAAACAATTAATTATTTGAAATGGCTTACTTGCGTGAAAGCTAAGAAAGGTGATCAGTGGAAGAAATGGGATCTTTACGACATTATCATGCTTTCCAAGAAAGGTTTCAGGCTCAATGTGTTAACAATTTTTCCCCTAGGGTATGTCGACTCCAACTCTATTGGATGTAGCTGCCATACATGGCTTACCAATCATAGGCTATGAGGCTTCACCAACTCATGATGTTCCTATTTTTTCCTTTTTTAAGGCCACTTCAGGTTATTCAAAAAATTTACCCACCAATGCTAACCGTAAAACAATAATGGGATTTGCAACTTAGATTAACCAACAAAACAAAAAAACAAATAATTGCAGGGAAAAATCGAAAACGCAGAATGTTCTGCAAAACAGAAAACCAGAAAACGGAGAATGTTATGCGTTTATGCAGAACTGAAACGGAGACTGTTTATCGTTCTCCGTTTTCTGCAGTTTTGTCTAAAACAATTTTTTTTTCTGCAGTTTTCTCTATCAATACAAATGAAAATAAAGAAGGATAAGGGAAGAATAACACCAAGAATTTACGTGTTCGGTCTCAATTGATGAGACCTGCGTCACGGGCAAACAAGCAAGATTAATCCACTATGAATGATTAAATGTTACAAGATTAAAGCCTTCTCAAGATTGATTTCCTAGTATCTTTCAATGTTTATGACTCAGCAATACTAGCCTATCTCTCAATCTTTCTTTTCTCCCTTTAATCTTTTCTCTCTGATTTTCTTGGAGTCATGAATTGCATATGCCTCACTTAGTTTTTCCACTCTTGCGATTACAACAACACACACATTGCTATTACCACTACAACTCTATTATTACCTCTGCTACTATATTTTTTTCACTTATTGATGCAACTATATTAAAGCTTTATTTATAGTACACAAGAGCTAACTAACTAACCACCTATAATAACAAACATGGCCAAAGGTAGTTATAAGAACCACTAAAATTTAACCAACTTTAGTTAGATGATTTGAGGCACACATTCACAATTCTCCACCTTGACTCAATATCATAATAACTCCATCATTGTCATTGCTGCCATGGTACCAGCTTTATACTTTCCATGAAATAATATATTTCAGACATATCGCCACAATTCTCCACCTTGACTCAATATCAGAATAATTCATTCATATCCTTTGCTCTTCAAGAACATCTCAAGACATATTTTGATCTTGAATTGGACCTATGCTTATTTCCATTTGATCATTTCCTTTCAATTCTTCCTCTAGTTACATTCAGACTTTCAACATGATTATCATTCTTGAACTCAATTCTTTCATAACATTCCTCTATCCAGATGGAGGCTTGCACTTCTTCAAGAGTAATTGTTTGCTCTCTTCCTAACATTATAACATCCTTGAAATATTCATAAGAACTTGGCAGCACTCTAAGCAATATCAGAGTTTAGTCTTCATCATCTAGCTTGACTTCTAAATTCTCTAAATCATCAAGGATCTTGTTAAAATCAACAAGTTGCATTGTAACTGGTTTCTTTTCATCCATTTTAAAAGAGAAAAATTGTTGTTTCAAGAAGAGCCTGTTTGAAACTGATTTAGTCATGTAGAGAGACTCAAGTTTATGCCATAAGGCTGCTATTGTTGGTTCCCTTGCAACCTCCCTCAAAGCTTTGTCTCCAAGACACAATATAATTGTGCTCTTTGCTTTTTCAATCAGTTCTTCCTTTTCTCGTGCGGTCATTGTTGCAGGAAGACCCGATTCACCCTTCAACGCATTCACCAAGCCTTGATGTACCAGAACAACATGCATCTTTATCTTCCATAGACCAAAGTCGTTTGATCCATTGAACTTCTCAATGTCGAATTTTGTGGCTCCAACCATTGTTGCTCCCCTTTCCCACAGACGGCGCCAATTGTTAAAACAATAATGGGATATGCAACTTAGATTAACCAACAAAACAGAAAACAAATAATTGCAGAGAAAAAACGAAATCGCAGAATGTTCTGCAAAACAGAAAACGGAGAATGTTATGCGTTTCTGCAGAACTGAAATGGAGACTGTTTATCGTTCTCCGTTTTCTGCAGTTTTGTATAAAACAATTTTTCTTTCTGCAGTTTTCTACAACCAGTTTTCTCTATCAATACAAACAAAAACAAAGAAGGATAAGGGAAGAATAACACCAAGAATTTAAGTGTTCGGTCTCAATTGATGAGACCTACGTCACGGGCAAACAAGCAAGATTAATCCACTATGAATGATTGAATGTTACAAGATTAAAGTCTTCTCAAGATTGATTACTTAGTATCTTTCACTGTTTATGACTCAGCAATACTAGCCTATCTCTCAATCTTTCTTTTCTCCCTTTAATCTTTTCTCTCTGATTTTCTATGAGTCGTGAATTGCATATGCCTCACTTAGTTTTTCCACTCTTGCTATTACAACAACACATACATTGCTGTTACCACTACAACTCTATTATTACCTCTACTACTCTCTTTTTTCACTTACTGCTGCAACTATATTAAAGCTTTATTTATAGTACACAAGAGCTAACTAACTAACCACTTATAATAACTAACTTGGCCAAAGGTAGTTATAACAACCACTAAAGTTTAACCAACTTTAGTTAGATGATTTGAAGCACACATTCACAATTCTCCACCTTGACTCAATATCATAATAACTCCATCATTGTCATTGCTGCCATGGTACCAGCTTTATACTTTCCCTGAAATAATATATTTCAGACATATCGCCACAATTCTCCACCTTGACTCAATATCAGAATAATTCATTCATATCCTTTACTCTTCAAGAACATCTCAAGACATATTTTAATCTTGAATTGGACCTATGCTTATTTCCATTTGATCCTTTCCTTTCAATTCTTCCTCTGGTTACATTCAGACTTTCAACATGATTATCATTCTTGAACTCAATTCTTTCATAACTTTCCTTTGTCCGGATGGAGGCTTGCACTTCTTCAAGAGTAATTGTTTGCTCTCTTCCAATCAATATAACATCCTTGAAATATTCATAAGAACTTGGCAGCACTCTAAGCAATATCATAGTTTTGTCTTCATCATCTAGCTTGACTTCTAAATTCTCTAAATCATCTAGGATCTTGTTAAAATCAACAAGTTGCATTGTAACTTGTTTCTCTTCATCCATTTTAAAAGAGAACAATTGATGTTTCAAGAAGAGCCTGTTTGAAACTGATTTAGTCATGTAGAGAGACTCAAGTTTATGCCATAAGGCTGCTACTGCTGGTTCCCTTGCACCCTCCCTCAAAGCTTTGTCTCCAAGACACAATGTAATTGTGCTCTTTGCTATTGCAATCAGTTCTTCCTTTTTTCGTGCGGTCATGGTTGCAGGAAGACCCGATTCACCCTTCAACGCATTCACCAAGCCTTGATGTACTAGTACAACATGCATCTTTATCTTCCATAGACCAAAGTCGTTTGATCCATTGAACTTCTCAAAGTCGAATTGTGGCTTCAACCATTGTTGCTCCCCATTTCCACAGATGGCGCCAATTGTTAAAACAATAATGGGATCTGCAACTTAGATTAACCAACAAAACAGAAAACAAATAATTGCAGAGAAAAAACGAAAACGCAGAATGTTCTGCAAAACAGAAAACGGAGAATGTTATGCGTTTCTACAGAACTGAAATGGAGACTGTTTATCGTTCTCCATTTTCTGCAGTTTTGTATAAAACAATTTTTCTTTCTGCAGTTTTCTACAACCAGTTTTCTCTATCAATACAAACGAAAATAAAGAAGGATAAGGGAAGAATAACACCAAGAATTTAAGTGTTCGGTCTCAAATGATGAGACCTACGTCACGGGCAAACAAGCAAGATTAATCCACTATGAATGATTGAATGTTACAATATTAAAGCCTTCTCAAGATTGATTTCTAAGTATCTTTCACTGTTTATGACTCAGCAATACTAGCCTATCTCTCAATCTTTCTTTTCTCCCTTTAATCTTTTCTCTCTGATTTTCTATGAGTCATGAATTGCATATGCCTCACTTAGTTTTTCCACTCTTGCTATTACAACAACACATACATTGCTATTACCACTACAACTCTATTATTACCTCTACTACTCTCTTTTTTCACTTACTGCTG
>JBBPBT010000459.1:177455-213223 GCA_037974875.1 Cicer bijugum | reverse complement strand
TTTCACTGTTTATGACTCAGCAATACTAGCCTATCTCTCAATCTTTCTTTTCTCCCTTTAATCTTTTCTCTCTGATTTTCTATGAGTCATGAATTGCATATGCCTCACTTAGTTTTTCCACTCTTGCTATTACAACAACACATACATTGCTATTACCACTACAACTCTATTATTACCTCTACTACTCTCTTTTTTCACTTACTGCTGCAACTATATTAAAGCTTTATTTATAGTACACAAGAGCTAACTAACTAACCACTTATAATAACTAACATGGCCAAAGGTAGTTATAACAACACTAAAGTTTAACCAACTTTAGTTAGATGATTTGAGGCACACATTCACACTGACACTAGTGGACTATTCATTGATGCAGAGCAAAATGTGTTCTTATCGAATTGGTTCAACAAGTTCTTCATTTGTATTGATTATGTGACCCTAATCCACGATTTCCAGCTATATGTTGCTCGGCTTCAAGGAGACGGGAACGTATCATGTGGTTCTTTATTTCTCTCCGCTTTTTATTGTTCATTTTTTCATAATCTTAGAATGGATAAACCACATATAGGGTCTAAAAGCGTAAAGTAGACCTACACAGTTCTTTCAACTTTGATTTCATCTTTATTTTCCTGAATTTAATCGAGAATTTTTTTTTCCTCATCTTTAAAAAAAAGCCAATTTTAGGGAAACAATTGATTTTTTAGCTAGGGAATGCCAATTTTGCCTTTGATGCGACATAATGATTATTTTCCTTAATTCGTACTAAAACCAATTAGACCTCAACCATATTAAGAGAATGGGGTCTAGTCTGGTTTTTGAATGCAACTATTGGACAACTCTATTAATGAGCCCAAACAAATGTCAACTTCAATTGAGATATAGTTGTTAAACTAGGGACCTCTTTTGATGACTAAAAGTGAAGACTAGGGTAAAAACAAAACTCTATAGAGTGCTACAATCCCTAGTAAGTAGCAATGCAATTTGGTCTCTTGCAACATCTTCATTTCCACTTTGAAACATATGTAGTATTTTGACAATCATTTCATAGCCCCCTTGGAGGTTGGGATTCAAGCATTGGTACTCCCAAATAATCTAGTTAATCACTAATTAAGAATCCTCCATGACTGTCACTTGTTCAAGATCGATGGTCAAATCTACTAGTATGCAAAGCCCCATGATCAAAGTCTCAAATTTTGCTTGATTATTATAAAATTTAGGATCTAACAAACACTTGAATCTCGAAACTCTACCTAATCAGATGATAATAATTACTCTAGCCTAAGTCCCTTTTTTGGTGCTAAAGCCAATAAGCATTAAAACAAAAAGTTTCAGCTTGACAACAAGGTTAGGCTGGACTAATGAATCTTGAACTTCTAAACACGAGTGACCTTGATTTCCCATTTTATTGGTTGACCTTGTAGTACATGCCTATTACGCAAATATCTTACTATATCAATTTTAAACAAAACCAAAATCTATTTGGGCGATTAATAATATTCAAGTTTGGTACTACCATAAAACAAACACAAGCATAATTTCTCACTACGAGTCCTTCAAGATTCGACTAAGATAGTATATTTCTTTTTTTGTTCCATCAACAGTCGATAGACTCATTTTCTACAAATAAAAAAATATATACAATTAGAAACGTTTTCCTGGTACTAGTGGCAGTAATACTAGTGGATTTTACTAAAGCTTTCTTGATCTGGTCAAACACAGCTTACTAAATAGGTCCTAGAGTAGAGGTGAGAAAACCTTCATCTTGCTAGCCGAGTTAGATATGAATATTCTCATAAAATCATTTTTCCCTAAGAGACTCTACAACTATTTTTTATCCGTAAAAGACCTTGTTGCTCCCCATTCCCACAGACGGCGCCAATTGTTAAAACAATAATGGGATCTGCAACTTAGATTAACCAACAAAACAGAAAACAAATAATTGCAGAGAAAAAATGAAAACGCGGAATGTTCTGCAAAACAGAAAACGAAGAATGTTATACGTTTCTGCAGAACTGAAATGGAGACTGTTTATCGTTCTCTGTTATCTGCAGTTTTGTATAAAAAATATTTTCTTTCTGCAGTTTTCTACAACCAGTTTTCTCTATCAATACAAATGAAAATAAAGAAGGATAAGGGAAGAATAACACCAAGAATTTAAGTGTTCGGTCTCAATTCATGAGACCTACGTCACGGGCAAACAAGCAAGATTAATCCACTATGAATGATTGAATGTTACAAGATTAAAGCCTTCTCAAGATTGATTTCTTACTATTTTTCACTGTTTATGACTCAGCAATACTAGCCTATCTCTCAATCTTTCTTTTCTCCCTTTAATCTTTTCTCTCTGATTTTCTATGAGTCATGAATTGCATATGCCTCACTTAGTTTTTCCACTCTTGCTATTACAACAACACATACATTGCTATTACCACTACAACTCTATTATTACCTCTACTACTCTCTTTTTTCACTTACTGCTGTAACTATATTAAAGCTTTATTTATAGTACACAAGAGCTAACTAACTAACTACTTATAATAACTAACTTGGCCAAAGGTAGTTATAACAACCACTATAGTTTAACCAACTTTAGTTAGATGATTTGAGGCACACATTCACACTGACACTAGTGGACTATTCATTGATGCAGAGCAAAATGTGTTCTTATCATATTGGTTCAACAAGTTCTTCATTTGTATTGATTATGTGACCATAATCCAAGATTTCCAGCTATATGTTGCTCGGCTTCAAGGAGACGGGAACGTATCATGTGGTTCTTTATTTCTCTCCACTTTTTATTGTTCATTTTTTCATAATCTTAGAATGGATATACCACATATAGGGTCTAAAAGCGTTAAGTAGACCTACACAGTTCTTTCAACTTTGATTTCATCTTTATTATCCTGAATATAATCGAGAATTTTTTTTTTTGCCTCATCTTTAAAAAAAAGCCAATTTTAGGGAAACAATTGCTTTTTTAGCTAGGGAATGCCAATTTTTCCTTTGATGCGACATAATGATTATTTTCCTTAATTCGTACTAAAACCAATTAGACCTCAACCATATTAAGAGAATGTGGTCTAGTCTGGTTTTTGAATGCAACTATTGGACAACTCTCTTAATGAGCCCAAACAAATGTCAACTTCAATTGAGATATAGTCGTTACAACTAGGGACCTCTTTTGCTGATTAAAAGTGAAGACTAGGGTAAAAACAAAACTATATAGAGTGCTATAATCCCTAGTAAGTAGCAATGCAATTTGGTCTCTTGCAACATCTTCATTTCCACTTTGAAACATATTTAGTATTTTGACAATCATTTCATAGCCCCCTTGGAGGTTGGGATTCAAGCATTGGTACTCCCAAATAATCTAGTTAATCACTAATTAAGAATCCTCCATGACTGTCACTTGTTCAAGATCGATGGTCAA
The DNA here is from genome assembly GCA_037974875.1 of Cicer bijugum. Taxonomy (NCBI): domain Eukaryota; kingdom Viridiplantae; phylum Streptophyta; class Magnoliopsida; order Fabales; family Fabaceae; genus Cicer; species Cicer bijugum. The sequence continues at coordinate 209,793 of JBBPBT010000459.1, read as the reverse complement.
ATCTACTAGTATGCTAATCCCCATGATCAAAGTCTCAAATTTTGCTTGATTATTATAAAATTTATGATCTAACAAACACTTGAATCTCGAAACTCTACCTAATCAGAAGATAATAATTACTCTAGCCTAAGTCCCTTTTTTGGTGCTAAAGCCATAAGCATTAAAACAAAAAGTTTCAGCCTGACAACAAGGTTAGGCTGGACTAATGAATCTTGAACTTTTAAACACGAGTGACCTTGATTTCCCATTTTATTGGTTGACCTTGTAGTACATGCCTATTACGCGAATATGTTACTATATCAATTTTAAACAAAACCAAAATCTATTTGGGCGATTAATAATATTCAAGTTTGGTACTCCCATAAAACAAACACAAGCATAATTTCTCACTACGAGTCCTTCAAGATTCGACTAAGATAGTATATTTCTTTTTTTTGTTCCATCAACAGTCGATAGACTCATTTTCTACAAATAAAAAAAAAATATACAGTTAGAAACGTTTTCCTGGTACTAGTGGCAGTAATACTAGTGGATTTTACTAAAGCTTTCTTGATCTGGTCAAACACAGCTTGCTAAATAGGTCCTAGAGTAGAGGTGAGAAAACCTTCATCTTGCTAGCCGAGTTAGATATGAATATTCTCATAAAATCATTTTTTCCTAAGAGACTCTACAACTATTTTTTTTATCCGTAAAAGACCTTGTTGCTCCCCATTCCCACAGACGGCGCCAATTGTTAAAACAATAATGGGATCTGCAACTTAGATTAACCAACAAAATAGAAAATATATAATTGAAGAGAAAAAACGAAAATGCAGAATGTTCTGCAAAACAGAAAACGGAGAATGTTATGCGTTTCTGCAGAACTGAAACGGAGACTGTTTATCGTTCTCCGTTTTCTGCAGTTTTGTATAAAACAATTTTTCTTTCTGCAGTTTTCTACAACCAGTTTTCTCTATCAATACAAACAAAAACAAAGAAGGATAAGGGAAGAATAACACCAAGAATTTAAGTGTTCGGTCTCAATTGATGAGACCTACGTCACGGGCAAACAAGCAAGATTAATCCACTATGAATGATTGAATGTTACAAGATTAAAGTCTTCTCAAGATTGATTTCTTAGTATCTTTCACTGTTTATGACTCAGCAATACTAGCCTATCTCTCAATCTTTCTTTTCTCCCTTTAATCTTTTCTCTCTGATTTTCTATGAGTCGTGAATTGCATATGCCTCACTTAGTTTTTCCACTCTTGCTATTACAACAACACATACATTGCTGTTACCACTACAACTCTATTATTACCTCTACTACTCTCTTTTTTCACTTACTGCTGCAACTATATTAAAGCTTTATTTATAGTACACAAGAGCTAACTAACTAACCACTTATAATAACTAACTTGGCCAAAGGTAGTTATAACAACCACTATAGTTTAACCAACTTTAGTTAGATGATTTGAGGCACACATTCACACTGACACTAGTGGACTATTCATTGATGCAGAGCAAAATCTTATCGTATTGGTTCAACAAGTTCTTCATTTGTATTGATTACGTGACCATAATCCAAGATTTCCAGCTATATGTTGCTCGGCTTCAAGGAGACGGGAACGTATCATGTGGTTCTTTATTTCTCTCCGCTTTTTATTGTTCATTTTTTTCATAATCTTAGAATGGATAAACCACATATAGGGTCTAAAAGCGTTAAGTAGACCTACACAGTTCTTTCAACATTGATTTCATCTTTATTTTCCTGAATATAATCGAGAATTTTTTTTTTGTGCCTCATCTTTAAAAAAAAGCCAATTTTAGGGAAACAATTGATTTTTTAGCTAGGGAATGCCAATTTTGCCTTTGATGCGACATAATGATTATTTTCCTTAATTCGTACTAAAACCAATTAGACCTCAACCATGTTAAGAGAATGTGGTCTAGTCTGGTTTTTGAATGCAACTATTGGACAACTCTCTTAATGAGCCCAAACAAATGTCAACTTCAATTGAGATATAGTCGTTACAACTAGGGACCTCTTTTGCTGATTAAAAGTGAAGACTAGGGTAAAAAAAACTCTATAGAGTGCTACAATCCCTAGTAAGTAGCAATGCAATTTGGTCTCTTGCAACATCTTCAATTCCACTTTGAAACATATTTAGTATTTTGACAATCATTTCATAGCCCCCTTGGAGGTTGGGATTCAAGTATTGGTACTCCCAAATAATCTAGTTAATCACTAATTAAGAATCCTCCATGACTGTCACTTGTTCAAGATCGATGGTCAAATCTACTAGTATGCTAAGCCCCATGATCAAAGTCTCAAATTTTGCTTGATTATTATAAAATTTAGGATCTAACAAACACTTGAATCTCGAAACTCTACCTAATCAGAAGATAATAATTACTCTAGCCTAAGTCCCTTTTTTGGTGCTAAAGCCATTAAGCATTAGAACAAAAAGTTTCAGCCTGACAACAAGGTTAGGCTGGACTAATGAATCTTGAACTTCTAAACACGAGTGACCTTGATTTCCCATTTTATTGGTTGACCTTTTAGTACATGCCTATTACGCAAATATCTTACTATATCAATTTTAAACAAAACCAAAATCTATTTGGGCGATTAATAATATTCAAGTTTGGTACTACCATAAAACAAACACAAGCATAATTTCCCACTACGAGTCCTTCAAGATTCGACTAAGATAGTATATTTCTTTTTTTGTTCCATCAACAGTCGATAGACTCATTTTCTACAAATAAAAAAAATATACAATTAGAAACGTTTTCCTGGTACTAGTGGCAGTAATACTAGTGGATTTTACTAAAGCTTTCTTGATCTGGTCAAACACAGCTTGCTAAATAGGTCCTAGAGTAGAGGTGAGAAAACCTTCATCTTGCTAGCCGAGTTAGATATGAATATTCTCATAAAATCATTTTTCCCTAAGAGACTCTACAACTATTTTTTATCCGTAAAAGACCTTGATGCAATGATAAATTTAGCTTTGTTCTTATCCAATTCAATTCCTTTATTGTGTACCAAGAAACCTAAGAAATTTTCTACAAATACTTCAAACTCACATTGTTTGTGTTCTTCTTGAGACAGTGTACCCCCTTTTTTCCAAGGCATGTTCTAATTCCAACAAATGGTGTTTTAAGTCATTGGATTTTGCCATGCTTTTGCCATTGAGATCTTGGAAAATAGAATTCGTTGTTGTTTCAATATGTGGCCCTTGCACTCTTGAGCCAAAACAACATTACAATCTACACATTAATACCAAAATTTCCAAACCCTGAACTGAACTAATGCTCAAGTCTTCAATATTGTGTACACTTTTTTCTTCATCTCAGGTGAATATGGTGTCCCATCCTGAAACGGCTTCAAGTGTTCCTAGTTGATTAAGCAAATCCCTCAATTTTAGGGGTGTATTAATAATTGAACAACCCAAAAGATAACAACACCTCAAACATCTTTACCTCAATAGATATAACGCGTCATATTTTGATCTAAGACATTACTTAAAAATATATTATATTTTAAAAATGACAATATTTTTTTCCTTAGGTCTAATACATAAAAAGATAGTTAAAATAAAATAAATAAAAATTTGCATAAATTTATCTAAATTAGTATAAGACAATATAATATGTAATTTATACCATTTGAATTTAAAAGATGATTTATCACTACAGCTCACACATTTTACAGCGCTTTCTGAATAAGTGTTGTAAAAGGTACATCCATTATATGCATTATTATGCACCTTTTACAGTGCTTATATGAAAAAGCGTTGTAAAATACACATTATAATGTATATAATGGATGCACATTTTACAGCGCTTTTTAAATAAGCGTTGTAATATGTGCACCCATTATATGCACTATAATGTGCATTTTACAGCGCTTTTTCATATAAGAGCTGTAAAATGTGCACTAATTATATGCATTGTAGTGCGCATTTTACAGTGGTTTTTCATATAAGCGTTGTAAAATGTGAACTCATTATATGCATTATAGTGCACATTTTACAACGCTTTTTCAAATAAGCACTGTAAAAGGTGACCATCTACAACGCTTTTTCAAAAAAATGCTGTAAAAGTTGAAATTTTTTATTTATTTAAAAATGTTGTAAATTAAATTTTTTAAAATGTCTTTTTGGTTTTTTATGGCATTTTTTTAAAAAGCGCTGTCTTTTAATTTTGTCCCAAAATTATTTTCATCCAAAATCAGTTCACACAACAACAAAACATATTCAAATACATATTCAGAAAAAGTTAACACAATCAGTACACAAAAACAAAACTATATAACTTAACTTTATATATTAATTTACAACAGAACATTCAGATACACACACACACACACACACACACACACACACATATATATATATATATATATATATATATATATATATATATATATATATATATATATATATATATATATATATATATAACTTAGTTAACTAGATATACATATTCAGATATTGTATAACAGCACAAAATATAACTTAATTTACTACATATACATGTTCATATATTGTGCCCTATTCATATACATATAACTAACATAATACATAGAATATAACTAGCTACCATATATTCAGATCCCTTGCAGCGTGTTATTTTCCTCAGAGTATGTTGGACTGGAATTGTCAAAGTACTGTGAAAAATAAAAATTGAACATATTAAGTTAGAATCAAATATATAGATAATTGATATACGAAAATCATATAATGAAAATACCGTACCGTTTCTGGGATAATAGTTTTATTCATATCAACAATCTCCTTCATGAATCGCAATACATAGTACCCACAGTCGATGTTGTTAGTTTGACGAGGGCACTATAAAATAAAACATATAAGTCAATAAAATATTTGTGCATTGATCGCAAAGGCATATATATTTGTAAATGAAAATTTAAAGGCATATATTTTAAACCTTAATTGGAATCCATATGATGTTATTAGACTTTTGCTTCGACACTGTAGCACCTCTTTGAGCTCGAAAAACTTGTAAAGCACTATCGAATAAATAAATATGATTATTATAGCATTAACAAACACATTATTTATATATATATATATATATATGTAAGAAATAAATGAATATTACTTACGTGTCGAACATAGTCTTTATATCAGAGTGATTGTTGTAATTGTCATGCAAGGGATCCAAATAGTATATAACTTCAGAGGTCGCATTGATTGCAAATAGCACCCAATGTGCCCTACAACAATAAAAATTTGGTTAAGCAATTTTGTTTACACAATTAATAAATTAAGATTTCATAAAGTAAAAAAGATATAAATAAATAATATATAATTACGTACCCTGAATTATATGGTGCAAATAACAATTTATCCTTCTCTATATTTACTAATAACATATCTACAATGTAATTCTTTACATTAACTGGATCGAGTTTACACATCGACAGCTTATGCGGAGACAAGAATGAATATCTATTTGACAATCTGCGCGTGCACACAACCTTTTCATACAAAAACCTTCAATGAAAATTTCAAACTAGATTAATTACCAATAAATTTAATTAATTACCAATAAATGCAATTAAAAGTAGTTTTTACCTTATGTACAAGCTGATGACAGTAGCACTCAACTCCTTATGGTTGAGAAGTTCGTATATGTGCTTCTTTTTGAGAAATCCTTCATATTCATATCCAAATATAGCTTTATTCATGGTTATGATGCGTGAATCGTCGTTGCTGCCCATATTCCTTTTTACTTCGATGTCAAGACACACCCCGTATTTAGCAAGACATGGCTGACTTATTTTAGGAGCAGTAGCGACCGATTGTCCCCGATCTAGTTTTCTAGCTACAACTTTGGCAGCTTTAGAACCCTCCAGCTTTTATAGTTTGCCAGCTCTATTAGCCTCTAATTTTTTAGGTTTGCCGGCTTTATTTTGTTGTGCGGGTGGTTTATTTGATTGAATCTGAAAAAGTGAGGTTAAATGTTAGTTTATTGAATCTGGAAAAATGACAAACCTTAGCAAATAAATGTGATAAAACTCTTCGAGCGATGTAATTGATTTGTTTCTGAGAATCTTTTTATCATTCCCTTTATTCTTTTTCAAAATCTAAATATAAATATGAAAATAAAGTTAGGAGCGGAAAAAAATTAGCAATTAAATATACATATCAATTAAACATACATTTCAAATAATTAAATATACCTTATCGAGGGCAACAAGATGTGTGGGTCATGCCACGTAACTACCAATTGCTTAGCCCAAAAACTTCATATCTCCATCGTTGTCCGGTATCGGCAACGGTGCAGTTGGTTCCAAAGCAATAATTAGTGATACTTTGACATGGCCCGCAAGGATCGGTGTGTTGTGCAATACTTCTCTTGAAGTATTGTACAATTTTCCTTTTTCGTCCTTCGGACGAGTAGGGGAGGATAAGTACAGCACGCATGGAGTGACATCCTAAATCAATGGTTAAACCATAAGTATGGTTAATACATAAATATATTTAATATATAAGTAATTACATAAGTAAGTAATTAATTACCTCGGGAAGACTTTTGAAACCAATGTTGCAACTCGCGCTTTCACTCTTCATTTGTATTTCACAAGATATGACGACCCAACGGTTGATCGGATTGAGTGTCTTGTCACTATTCATTAAGATCATAAACAAAATATTAGTTAGAAACTATAGTTTATAATACAAATTACTTCATTATATAAAAGTGATGTTTAATTACTTACAAGTTTTTGCTCTAGAAGTGCATATCCCATACGTGATTTTTTGTATGAGTGTGTCAGATTTCTTGCCCTCTCGCGATTTGCCTTACTTATATTCTATATAAAAAAAAATAACAATCGTGTAAAAATTTAAAATACGCTATGAATATGAATAATAAAACACAAATGCTAATAAATTAATCACTTACCACAAACGCGGGGTCCGAACATTTTGATACAAATGCACTCCATTCATCATTTGATATATAATGTTTATATATTCTTGGAGCTTCAGCATTCGTATTTCCTTCTCTATCTTTTAGATAGAAATTAGAGAGGTGAGATCTAAAACCCCAGTGTATTTTCTCGGCAACTCTGAAGACATAAATCTTTTTCCCCTCATCAAGAACAAAAGTAGTCTACAAGCGAAATAAATATACAGTTTGAGTAAAGTATTTCATTGGAAAATATTATAAATGACAAAAGAGTGGATCAAATAAGTTACTTGTATGTCATTCCACAGTATATCTTTGGCATCCTTCAACACCTTATCTCTCCAATCATCAATTGTAATGTGGATATTTTGACGAACAACAACCCCAATGTAACTTACAAACATGGAGCTGTTGGGGTCAATTGGCTGACCACTCTCATTCCATCCAACCTAATAAACTCATATAGTAAGTACATGATTTTGAAAAGAGATAAAAAATAAACAGCAAACAGAGTATAGTATACCTCAAATTTAATGTCATTGCTTCTTGCTTTTATGACCTTTTTCATTATAGTTGCACCACGTTTGACTTTATTTTCGTAAGTCTTAGTGTTGACAACTTCTTCATTTTGACATTCTAAATCTTTAGTGGTATCCATTTATCTACAACAAGTTCAACATACAATTTAGTATAACTTCAACAAGCTCAACATGCAGTATTCTAAGTACATATCAATATCAGTATAACTTAAACAAGCTCAACATGCATTTTAGTGATAACAAAAAATTAATAACATCAATACCTAAATAATGAGGGTTCCAAGATATACGTTATGCACAAAAATGAGGGTTCACAGAAATACGATTCGCAGAAATATGGTTCGAAGAAATACGTAATGAGGGTTACGTATTTCAATGAAAAGATATTGTGTGTAATGGGAGAGATGATCGTGGATGGAAATAAGGTTCGAAATGAGGGAGATGTTCGTGGAAATAAGGTTCCCAATGGAAGAGATGATAGGGTTCGCAAAGGAAGAGAAAAACGATGAAGGTTGAGATGATAGTGAAGTTTACGTAATGAAATGAAACTGAAGCGGTTTACTATTATATATGAAACCCTTTTACAATGCTTTTTTATAATCCTTTTACAGCTCTTGTTAGAAAAGCGCTCTAAAAGGCCTAATCCTTTTACAGCGCTTGTTGGAAAAGCGCTCTAAAAGGCCTCCTTATTTTATTTTTAAAAAGGCTCTTTTACAGCACTTTTTCAAATAAGCGCTGTAAAAGACCTCATTGTTTTCTTATGTTATATGAATGTTTTTTTCAAAGCCTTTTACAGTGCTTTTTCAAATAAGCGCTCCAAAAGGCCTCTATAGTTTATTTTTAAAAAGGCTTTTTTACAGCGCTTGTTCAAATAAGCATTGTAAAAGACCTCATTATTTTCTTATGTTATATGAATGTTTTTTTTTAAAGCCTTTTACAACGCTTTTTCAAATAAGCGCTCTAAAAGGCCTCCTTATTTTGTTTTTAAAAGGGTCTTTTACATCGCTTTTTTAAATAAGCGTTGTAAAAGACCTCCTTGTTTTCTTATGTTATATGAATGTTTTTTTAAAGCCTTTTACAGTGCTTTTTCAAATAAGCGCTCTAAAAGGCCTCCTTATTTTATTTTTAAAAGGGTCTTTTACAGCACTTTTTTAAATAAGCGCTGTAAAAGACCACCTTGTTTTATTTTTATATATAAGGCTCTTTTTCAGTTCGGTTCAGTTTAGTTCATGTAAATTACTAATTTATATTTAGTTCAGTTCATGTAAATTACTAGTTTATATTAAATTACATGAACTTAGTATAAAACACTCAAATCAAGGTAAATATATGCAGAAAATAAATTAATCAGAAAATCAGATACATGGCTTATATAAAACAATTAAACATGTTCAAACAATTAAATTTACATTAACTCAGTTTAGATTACATGGCTTATATAAAACAATTAAACATGTACATTAAGATGCCCTTCTTCTTTTTCTGGTGGGATTTACATTTGTTTGTCCATTTACAATATGAATCGATGGATTAATCCAAATTCCCTCATCATGATCATCTCTAAGATATAAACCATCATCAGTTGATTTGGTGGTCACCCTACCTTGCCATTTGATTTGGTGGTTACCCTACCTTCTACCGAATCGGTGAAATGTAATACGGCTTGCTTGCAATGTCCGTTGATTGTGTTTGATATGAGATTCAATGTTGATTTGATTTGTATTCCCCTGAAGCATGTGGGAGTGATCCTTGGGATGGATTGGTTGTCAAGCCATTATGTTTTATTGGATTGCACTCGTAAGTCTGTGATATTCCCAGACCCAGGTGTTTCTCGATTCCTCGATACAAATAAATTGAACTTCTCTTTGCAAGGGGGAGTTCAAAAATGTGTTTTCCTCAACTCAGTCAGTATGAAGCTAGAGGTAGAGGTAGACGGGATACATGTGGTTGAAGATTTTCCAGAGGTATTTCCGCCGGATGTACCAGGATTACCCCCAGTTCGTGATATTGAATTCTCAATTGATGTGACTCCGGGCACAGGACCTATTTCTATTGCCCCATATAGAATGTCTCCGTCGGAATTGTCAGAGTTGAAAAATCAGTTGGAGGACCTTTTGTCTAAACAGTTTATACGACCGAGTGTCTCACCTTGGGGAGCACCAGTGCTCCTAGTGAAGAAGAAGGATGGAAGATCTAGACTTTGTGTCGATTACCGCCAGCTTAACAAAGTCACCATCAAAAATAGGTACCCCTTGCCACGCATTGATGACTTAATGGACCAACTCAAAGGAGCAATCATATTTTCAAAGATTGATTTGAAGTCGGGGTACCATCAGATTCGGGTAAAGGAAGAAGACATCCCTAAAACAACATTCAGAACTCGTTATGGGCACTTTGAGTATTTGGTGATGCCTTTTGGTGTCACCAATGCACCAGCTATTTTCATGGATTACATGAATCGTATATTTCACCCCTTCTTAGACAGATTTGTAGCGGTCTTCATTGATGACATATTAATTTATTCTAAGAGCCGAGAGGAACATGAAGTTCACCTACGTCAAGTTTTGCAAGTCTTGAAGGACAAGCAATTGTATGCTAATCTGGGAAAATGTGAATTCTGGCTAGAGGAGGTGAAATTCTTGGGACATGTCATTTCAAGGGAAGGTATCGCTGTCGATCCAACTAAAGTAGAGGTCGTGGTGGCATGGAAACAACCACAGACCGTTACAGAGATTAGAAGTTTTTTGGGCTTGGCTGGATATTATAGGAGATTCATTGAGGGCTTTGCCAAGATTGCAGCGCCGTTGACACAACTCACCAAAAAGAATCACATTTATGCATGGACAGAGGAATGTGAGAAGAGTTTTCATATGATGAAGGAGAAACTAACTACTTCACCGGTGTTGGTGTTGCCACAACCAGAAGAACCATATGAAGTTTATTGTGACGCTTCTTTACAAGGGTTGGGTTGTGTACTTATGCAGAACAAACAAGTGGTAGCATATGCTTCAAGACAGTTGAAGGTGCATGAGAAACACTATCCTACACATGACATGGAGTTGGCTGCAATAGTTTTTGCACTAAAGATTTGGAGGCACTATCTGTATGGATGCAATTTTGATGTATACAGTGATCATAAAAGTTTGAAATACTTGTTCGACCAGAAGGAGCTCAATATCCGACAACAGAGATGGATGGAGTTTATCAAGGATTATGAGTTTACGCTGCACTATCACCCAGGAAAAGCCAATGTTGTGGCTGATGCCTTGAGTAGAAAGTGAGCCCATTTGTCATCCATAACATTGAAAGGGTTAGAGTTGTTAGAGAATTTTCGTGACTTGGATCTGAATTTGGATTCCGTGTCGGGAAAAGTACAATGTGGAATGATCATCGTAGATAATAAACTAATGAATGAGATTAAAGCCCTACAAGCGACTGATGAGGCTATTCAGGCTCGACGAAAATTGGTTGAGACCGGCAAGGCTTCAGAATTTGAAATAGATCGAGATAACATTTTGTGGTGTAATAAACGTATTTGTGTGCCCAATAATGCAGAGTTGAGGAAAAATATTTTGGATGAGGCCCACAAGAGCAAACTGAGTATTCACCCTGGTACTACAAAGATGTATAAAGACTTGAAGCACAAATTTTGGTGGCCAGGAATGAAGAAACGAGTGGCAGAATATGTGGCGTCTTGCCTGACTTGCCAAAAGGCTAAGGTTGAACACCAAAAACCTGTTGGATTGTTGCAGTCATTAGATGTACCAGTGTGGAAATGGGATAGCATATCTATGTACTTTGTGGTGGCATTACCTAAGACTCAGAAGAAATTTGACTCCATTTGGGTGATTATTGATAGGCTCACGAAATTCGCCCATTTCATACCTGTAAGGACAACTTACAATGTGTCTAAACTTGCAGAGATTTATGTTGCTGAAATTATTAGATTACACGGGATACCATCTAGCATTGTGTCTGATAGAGATCCAAAGTTCACTTCCCGTTTGTGGGAAGCATTACATGAGGCATTAGGTACTAAATTGAGATTGAGTTCCGCCTACCACCCTCAAACCGATGGTCAAACTGAAAGGACTATTTAGACATTAGAGGATTTGCTAAGAGCTTGTGCATTAGATGATCGAGGAAGTTGGGATGATCTATTGCCTCTTGTTGAATTTACCTATAACAATAGTTATCATGCGAGCATCGGGATCGCACCGTACGAGGCTTTGTATGGGCGCAAATGCCAAACTCCATTGTGTTGGTATCAAGATGGTGAAAACTTGATCATAGGGCCAGAGTTGGTGCAACAGACTACAGAGAAGGTGCGTCAGATCCAAGAGCGGATGAGGACAGCACAGAGCAGGCAGAAGAGTTATGCTGATCGACATAGGAGGCCTTTGGAATTTCAAGAGGATGAACATGTATTCTTGAGAGTGACACCCACTACCGGAGTTGGTAGGGCATTAAAGTCAAAGAAGCTTACTCCTAAGTTTATTGGACCATACCAAATTCTTCGACGTGTGGGTCCAGTGGCTTATCAAATAGCTTTACCACCGAATTTGGCCAATTTGCATGATGTGTTCCATGTGTCACAATTGAAGAAGTACATGGCAGATCCATCCCATATTATTACGCCAGATGATATTCAATTGAAGGAGAATCTTACCTTCGAGGTCCCACCGATAAGCATCACAGACAGAACTACCAAACATTTAAGGGGAAGGGAAATTCCATTGGTTAAGGTGATTTGGAACCAGACGACTGGGGATGCCACTTGGGAGTTGGAGGAGAAGGTGAAGGAGCTTTACCCAGACCTTCTAGATACCTCTTAGTTTCGAGGACGAAACTATTTTAAGGGGGTAAGTATTGTAACACCCTTATTTTAATTAATTAAATTAAAACCATTAGTTTTGTTTATTCTTTATTGTTTTATTGTGACGATAATAGAATAATTATTCCTTAGATGTTTGATTATTTGATGAAGTAATTTTATATTAAATAATTATTGGAAATTTTTATTAACTAATTAAAACTCGTAAAAATATATGTCTTAGAGTGAACAATGACCAAGTCAATTTTGACCCAGTCAAAATTGAATCACCCACACTACTCTTGTGTCCATTCAAATGTGTAACTAACAATAATAAATACATGAATGCCAATTAATTCCTAACGGTTGGCCATTGAATGAGATTATTCCAATTGAATTCCGTATTCATGAGGGCAATTAAACTCAATGAAGGGAATTATTCCTTCTCTCTGATCAATTACCCACCTCCTTTATTAGTCACAAACACCTCTCCTTCGTAAGACACGCCATTACCAACATTACATTTACCTCAAATATTTTCTAAGTCACTCAAACGACCACCCCCACATTCCCTCACATTCGGATCGAGGTTCTAAACTTTTGTTCCTTCATCTTGTTGAAATTTTCGAGGACGATATAGTGTCATTTGGAAGGAAAGCACTCAAGGTAAGGGCTTTTCCCCATGCAGAGTTAGGCTAGATATTAAGTTAGCGAATCGTAAAATATTGATATGATGTATGGATGTATTAAAAGGAAAATATTAATTTTTATTTTGTCATAAAGGAATTAACTATAATGCTTTGTTTTTCTTTTTGGTAATATCCATCTTGATGAATTAATTATAGAATTATACTTTTATTATTATACCTTGATAAATATGTTTGTAGTGAAAATATTTAGTGTTTTACGTGTTTTAGAGTATTTAATTATAAAGTTATAATTTTTATAATGTTATAATTAATAATATAGTTATTATGATGTATTTGATTTTAATTCTTGACTTTGAGTATTTTAAATTTAAAACGTGATTTTTATGGACAATGTATGCCTTGAGGAAATTGATGAAAATTTTATATTTTTTATTTTAATAATGTGAAAGAATTTGATCTGGAATGATTTGTCTTTGTGATTGCCTTAGTGGCTGGTGATCTGGGTTTGAATAGTTTTTCTTTGTGGTGCCTAAGTGGCTGATTATTTGTGTTATAATTTTCCTTCTTTGTGGTTGCCTAAGTGGCTAGTGACTTGTATATTTTGAACATCATTATCATTATCATGACATGTCATATGCATCTTTGTGGACGCCTTAGTGGCTGGTTTAATTTTTCCCATTGGTATGGGTGACTTCTGTGTGGACGCCTTAGTGGCTGGCTATATCCGGATCATATATATTTAGGAGCATGCATAAATTGCATAGATTTTATTGTCATTGTTATTTTCATCCTAAAGTGAGTTATTCTTGGAGTGATTTATATATTTTAATACTATTCATACACTCTTGCGAATCATAAAAAAATTAATATTATTTCTATAAATCTTTTATTACAAAAAGATTTTATATTTTTATTTTATGGTTGTTAATTTACTGTTTGGTTTGATTTTGTTGTGGGATGAACTGACCCCTTACACCAACATTTAGGTACTAAAGATTTTGAAGAATTGCATTAATGACGTTTGTTTGGCGCGCGCACGTGGGAAAAATGGGTATTTTAATAAATAAATAAAAATAATGTTTGTAGTGATAAGATTGATGTGGTACACTTTTATTTGAATTTTTTTAGTTATTTACCTTTATGGCCGGTTTTAAATAGAAATGCGGAGGCGGGGTCCTTCCGCTAGGAAAAACCTAAATTATTCTATTTTAATAAGTGGACATTTTCTATAATTATTAAATTTTCTTTGCAATAATAATAATATCAAGTAAATTGCATTACTTTCTTTCTTAAAGTGAAATCAAACTATCTCCTAGTGAAATTTTATTATATGATAAAAAAAAAATTGTTTTGAAAGAAAATAAATATTTTTGAGTAATGTCTTGGATCAAAATCCGGGGCGTTACATAAATTACTAATTTATATTCAGTTCAGTTCATGTAAATTACTAGTTTATATTAAATTACATGAACTTAGTATAAAACACTCAAATCAAGGTAAATATATGCAGAAAATAAATTAATCAGAAAATCAAATACATGGCTTATATAAAACAATTAAACATGTTCAAACAATTAAATTTACATTAACTCAGTTTAGATTACATGGCTTATATAAAACAATTAAACATGTACATTAAGATGCCCTTCTTCTTTTTCTGGTGGGATTTACATTTGTTTGTCCATTTACAATATGAATCGATGGATTAATTCAAATTCCCTCATCATGATCATCTCTAAGATATAAACCATCATCAGTTGAATCAATTTCATGTGGTCGTTGTGATGTTGCAAATAAAAGATCATTAGCAACATCTACATCATTATTATCATCATCACTTATTTTATTGGTCGATAGGACAACATACCATTTATCATCAGCACGATCAGTGACATAAAACACTTGTTGAGCTTGCGACGCTAAAATAAAAGGCTTGTCTTTGTATCCCACCCTATTAAAATCGACAAGCAAGAACCCTCTTGAAGTTATATGGAAGCATCCTACTTTTGGTTGGATAATGTATAACTCTGATGAGCCTGCTAAGGGTAGTCCTTGCTTAGCTACTTGTGGGAGTATTTTTTAGAGATTATAGTGGTGTTGCTCTTTGTTGTTTTGCTCCTACAATTGGTCATTCTTTGACTTTTCATGTTGAGCCTATTGGTGGTATGAATTTATTGAACTTGCTTCCTCAAGAGAGCATAAGAGACTTTGGTTGGAAACAAATTCTTGGTTGATTGCTCTAACTTTCAAGTCTCCTCAAACTATTCCTTGGCAATTACGTCATCATTGACTGAATTGTCTTAAGATTATTAAAGGCTTCTCATTTTATCATTTCTCATATATATCAAGAAGGAAATCATTGTAGAAATAAGCTTATTAATTTTTCCTTCAATGATCAATGTTTCACAGAAATACCTACCGTTATTCAAGATGACACTTTCAAAATTACAAATAGTATATTTACTTTTTGTTTTTCTTGACTGGAGTTTCATATTTTCGTTTGTTTTTTCTTTTTTCTTTACTAGTTGCTTTAGTTTAGGGTTTGTTCCTATTGTCATTAAGCACTGCACTCTTTTTTCTTTCATAATAGTTATATGCTTTTGTATTTTTTTATTTAAGTTTTTTGACGAGACATATGTGTGCCCTTATGCTATTTCCTTCTATTAGGGTGTTGCAAAGTGATAGGTGGTAGTTATATGGTACTTATATATTTGGGATGTCGTATTTGTCATATGATGCTTTTGCACACTTATTGTTACTTTAAAAAAATATAAAATATAAATACCATTTTTTATTAGAAATATTATTCAACTTTGTTAGCCAATGGTATTATTCTCTATTTTTGTTTGGTCAGCCAATTTGTATGATATACATGCTAAATAATTAAATACGATTGTCAAGAATAATTATTTTTATAAATAAAATGATAAAAAAAAATTGTACATAATTTTAATATCTTAGATTTAAACTTGAGATATGATCTCCAGAAAATATATATATATATATATATATATATATATATATATATATATATATATATATATATATATATATATATAAATTATATTAACATGATAAATAATTATTTTGAAAGGCCCTATATAGATAGTTTATTAGAAATAATTTTATATAACATCAAGTCTCTTTAAAAATTTGGCTTAAGTCCTCAAAATCTCTAGACGCCCTGACAAAAGATGACGGTATTTCTATCCGTTTATAATACATATTTTTAAAGTTACAAAAAAAAATATCACATATTTTTAAAATGTAAACTTGAAAAAATTGAGCTGTTACATAGTTTCCTAAAATTTTGGTGCTCATTAAGATTAAATTTTAATTTAGAAAAATACATAACTATTAAGGATAAATTTATTTGGAAAACATATCTTATTAAAATTAAGAATTGTCTTTATATAAAAATATTATATATATGACGATTATCTTTTATTATTAAAAAATCAAGTAAATGAAAAATTAATGAGTGAACAAATAAGGAAATGTTTATTTTATGAAAATATTTTTTAATCAGTTTTTAAAATGTTTGTTCAATTTAAACTAATAAAAGACTCTATAATAAAGATGGTAATTAGATCAACTCATACTTTAAAAAGCTACCCAAAATGAGTAGGGTCACAACTAGTATAATGAATATAGGTAATTACCCAGCAAAATAAATGGTTATTGGGTGGAGTAGTTTGCACCCGCATAATATATATTATTTATATTGATATAATTATATAAGAATATTTGTATATATTTAAAGAAATTACAGCACAAAGATGTCCATAAAGATATATATTTTATTGTTATTAAGTTCTATTTTAATTGACAAATTGATATTATTAATTAAATTTCATGTCTTGTTTCGAGTTCGAATTTAAAACCTCACAGTTGTATGAATTTATAATTATATCAATTTAATTATACAAATAAATTACAACAAAGGTTAATCAAACCGCTCGTTAATTGTTTTGGTTGGAATACAAATATTTTGTAACTAAATAATGTGTAAAGTTAACAATAAATGTCATAAAATATGTTAACTATTTTCTAAATATTATTTTGTTTTTATTTAAATAAATCAGTGTTTAGTTTAGGAATTATTTTTATTTTAGTTTGTTTTATTAATATCACTTTTTTAAGTTAAAATTTTTTAAAAAGGAAAGAAAAACAAAAGCCATGATGCATAAATCTAATGCACTAAATAAAGAAAATAATAAGTGTCAAAAAGTGTTCATCAAATCATGCAGGTTTTCTAGTTCTTTGGTAAAAATATAATAGAGCTTCCTTTTAAATATTTTTTTGTCTTAAAAATTACATTCGTAAAATGTTCTTCACTGATTATTGTCTTTCTTCATTATCAATATCTTTTGTACGACATGTTTCATTTAAACAAATACTTTATAATATCTTGATGTTATGAGTAATCATAAAATGTAAATTATCGTCAGTAACGATAATATTTAAGTTGACTTGTAAAGCATAAAAGATTTAATGGTCTTGATCATTGTTCTCCTTTAACACTACATCTCATAAATAACTAACAATAAACATGTTAGGATAATAATAATCATCTCGTTGATAATTTGTGTTAGTTGAATTAGATAAACTTGGACTAAAACCCTATGAATTACACTTTCTATTGAACCACTTTAACATTAAATTTACATAAGGAAAAGCTATGACCAACACAGTGACAATGTGAACAAAAGAGTGGAAGATTCTTATATTCTGCATTAACAAGAAAAAATAACCTTCTATTTCAACCCAAATTCTATTTCTAATTTTAGTAGAAAGATCAATATGTATTAAAACTCTTGCAAAATGTCCCAAAGATCTATCAACGAAACTCTTGTAAAATCATCATTATTTACTGGAGTTCCAAGACTTAGCAGTAACAAAGAGGATCTTTGAACGCTAGTATTTTTGAGGAAGACTCGAGAACGAACCATACATTGAATAGTTGTTTGCTTATAATTATTTGGAGTGAAATTCATAGACCAAACAAATAATAGTTTGAGAAAGTCGTTGAGTAAAGGCCTCCAAATATTGGCTAATTTGGTATGCAAGTCGTTGAGTTTGAGAGCTGGATCACCCTTTGATAAACAATCTACCGGGTAGATGATTTTGACAATCCTCCAAACTCGTTTTATACTCCTCTTGGGGTATTTTAATATCACTAAATCAAAAAAAATATTTTTAAGATAATTTAAATACTTTAGCTTATTATTTTTCATGATTAAATATTGAAGACTTTAAATATTTTCTTAATTGTATTAAAATGATATAGTATTTTATCATTTAATAATTTATTTTAATTAAAATACAGATAATGGATACAGAGATCAAGGTTGTTACCCGTTAAGTAGTTTTTCAAATTGTGGGTACAGAAAAAAGTTCTATAGTACTGTATCTTATCTAGATTCTACTTATTGTCATTCCTACTCTATAACATAAAATGATAGTTAATAAAAATACATTTTCGAAAATAATGAAAATGGTTTTTGACATTTTCAATTTTTAAAAAAATATAGCTAATTATTTACTTCAAAAAATTGCTTCCTATCTTATTAACAAGTAAAATTCATACAAATTTAAATAAATGTTTCTTTCATTTATATCATGAACCAGAACAATAGAGAGAAACAAAAAGGATATTGAATCACTGATTAGAAAATAAATATGCAAGATAGTTTTGATACACAAAAGAACCATAAAACTCTAATCAGAGTTTCTTTTTAGTATCTAACTAACAGTGCATCTGATCTTTGCAAAGAGCAATAGTGGTACTTGTGGACAATAAAGAGTTTACAGCAGATCTCAACTCTGACTAAAATCACAAAGAAGAAACTATGAACTGATATTGTCTAATAGAAGTGAACATCTATATGCTACAACCGAAGATCCGAAATCAACGAAGACACCATGTTATAGCCCGTCCAATATGCTTGACCTTTTAAAATTGTAAAAGCATTTTTTTACTACAAAAAAATACCTTAATTGGCTTTTGCTTCAAAGGACCATTCACTTGCAATAGAGGATTGTAATGGTCAATGATGTATTCCCATACACACCAACTGGAACTACTGCTTGTGTGAATCCACATCTTCCACCAAGGTTTGAACTAGAAGTTCCAATTCATAATCAATGAAAATTGCATTGCTGCAATAAGGGATGAGAGTAATCAATATGTTTTTCCCATAAGGGCTTGTATTTCTCAATCCCAATCTTCAACCAAGGTTTGGAGTTCCCATTGAAGTGGAGTACAGCCCCTCTCTCTATCAACTGAGGATCAACGTTTGTGTAGCCAAAACCCAGTACATGCCACGATGGCTCCAAGGGCTCGGTTAATCCGTAAAATGTTAACAGTCCGGGTGGCAAGGTACCGAGTTTCCACAGCGTCCGATCTACATTCTTTTCCTGCCAATAGTGGTAGATGCCAGTTACATTCTTTTTCCTCCATTCAACCAAATCGAATACATTCATCCCGAATGCCCATCCACATGCATCAGGATCAAAATGTGCTCTTATAAGAGGATGAGAATAGTTCAAGTATTTATGGTATCTATGAAATGTCTCCATGCATGTCTCAACAGCACCATTAACATTCCCATTCAAATCAATTGAAAAAAGATCAGAAAGATCCTTCTGAACAACAACATCATCGTCCAGGAAAACGATCTTCTTCAATGCAGGAAAAACTTCAGGGATATAGAACCTCAGGTGGTTAAGCATTGACAGATATTTAGGGTTACGAAACTTGATAGGTGTCTTTCCATCATCACTGTTTCCAGAGAAGTAGTAGCTTTGTATTTCCGAGTCTTGAAGTTGCTTAAGCACAGGAACATACGAAGCATTTAACCAAGTGAAGTCTTCATACTTCTGAACTTCCACAGTCACCCCACGGAAATCGTTCATGGCAAACCACGCCTTCATTGCGGCATAATTTATTTCATCCGTGACAAGGTGAAAAACAATCATATTGGGATTCTTAGAATTTTTTGCAGTTGAATTGACCACGACCGAAGTTGCAATAATGTTGTCAGAGAACACGCAAAAATGGTAAAGATTTTTATCCTTAATTTTCATATCCACTTGCCTTTTGTCCTTCAATTTCTTTTGCAAATTAAGGTTTTTGAACCATTCTGTTGTCAACCGGACACCAAGACAGTATAAGCTTTTTGGGACTTCTTCAGCTGCTATTTGTCCATATTTTGAACTCTTTTCAGTTACTGAATTCATCTGTTCTTCAAGGGCTTGGATTTTTGCTTTGAATCTCATGATCATGGTTGCACTGTCATAATGGAGCTGTTGGGCCTGGTATAACAACAATGCCATATCATGGATGGCACTTTCCGATTCTCTTGTTGTTAAAGGAGAACGCCTAGTGGCAGCATTTGAGAGGAGAATCTGCGAGTTGCGGATCTGCGCACTTAGTTCCCAAGCAAATTGGAGATTGTTACTTTCTTTTGCAATTACAACAAAAGCTTTGGCTAAGGATATCTGATCATTAAGTTGTCTGGTCACTGAGTCCGAACTTAACATCTCATCGGTAATATTAAGGCCTTCCATAATCCTATCATTCTTGTAAGTTCTCTGCACAACAGGATACAAGAAATTATTTGCTAAACAAGGACAACAACGACCCAATCTCTCCAAAAATAAGTAAGATATAATACACTAGCTTTGAAATAAGAAGTCAAGCATGCCATGCAAGCTATGTTCCAATAACTTAATCAAGTTTAAGTAACTTTTGGTATGAGCTATGCATTACCTTTTAATTATTCTGTTACAGTTCCAATGTGATAAATTAAAATATGATGAAGATATATTATGGAAAAATTATTTTTTCTCTATAATAAGAAAATGAAATGTTTGTGACATAACTTAGGACAAGAGAAACATATGGAGGTATCACTATTCTGCCTATTGCAATACATTTACCAATAAGCTCTCCGTATAATTGTAGTCATTTTAAACAAATTATAACAATGTGAGCACAATGTAATAGCATGGTATGGATTCAAATCCAAAGATTATGTGAATTTTTCTTCATTACTATATGTTGACGATTTCCATGTTTTCAAAGATGTATAAGAAACTTGAAAAAGCAATGTCGCCGAGCCATGTTAGACTAACGATTATATAAATTAAGCAAGCAGTGATGTGATGTCACAATAAAACCAGCAGTTTAAAAAATCTGATCAGGCACACAATACTGCTATTCCAAAATATTAGCTGTTAAAATTCTGATTGATGTAAAAAAAGGCGTACAGTTTATAACCTATGAAAATTAAAAAAAGAAGTAGGATAGAGAAACAGAACAACAGTCATCGTTCCTGAAACACGTCTAACACAGAACCATTTGTTTCTCAGGAATACAGGTTATATTACGAATGCATCAACTGCATGAGCCCCAAACGACAAATAACAAAAATTAAGAATTAATCATATGAATCAACCCCTTTTACACACCCCAAAAATTAAAAGGCATGTAAAACAAATAAGCACAAAAGCCAGCTCCCAAAGACACATGGTATATAATTCCGAAAACACAATGAGTTTCCAACATCAGGACAATTGAAAGAGACTTTTTAAAGCTTATCTAGACTTATCTGATCGTACAAGTTCATGTATCTAAGTGTTTAGCAGAGCTAATAAATAACTCAGAGAACTTAAGTTTCAGTTTTAGCATCTCCCTAAATGTTGAGATTGTAAATAGCTTTTTAATAACATGGATATAGAAACATCTTATTGAGCTTAAGCGACATAATAATTTAGCTGTTTAATCAATTTTCCCTTAGAAAATAAGGCATAACAATAACTTGTATAAAGAACCCCATATCATATTAACTTAACAGAAAACAAAGCTTCCACATCCTAGACTATCATCCAAAAAAGTAATTAGCTGGGTTTTCACACAAATCAGCAAACAAGAACAGAAATCTAGAAAACGGGTTGAGAAAAAAATCAATACCTTGGACAAAGCCGGTCTAGACTCAATTTGAGTCCCTTTGGTAAGAATATAGATAAAAAGAAGAACCACTGCACAGCACAATGCCCACCACAACGCATCAGGAACCCTTCTCCGCACTGGCCTTCGAAAATCTGTTGCTCTTCGCCTCATTTTCCAAACTTGTTCAAAACCCCAATTTTCCCCCTAAAATTCAGGGGAAAAACAGAATCACAGATCGCGTGGTATAACCAAGATCTATGCCAATTGGGGTTTCTAGATTTAGATATTTAGGTTAAGAAGATTCGAACTTTGGAGAAATATTTAGTTTTGTCGGCATGCACCGGTGAAGAGCTTTGTGATCACTACAATGAACAAAAAATAAAAAACCGCATAAGACATTCAAGCGAAGTACCACACAACATATTAGTCACAACTTAACCCAACAGTAAAATACAAATAAAACCCAATCAAAAGTTATGGAAATTAAAACCTGATTTAAATTATTTATTTTTTATCGTATTTTATGATCTATTGTTTTAAAATAAGCTATCTAAACATTTTCCTAGATGATCATTTAGAATATTTAGTTGAAAATTCATTTTAAAATTAATCAAATTTCAATGGTCGTATTCTCAAATTATATATATCAAATTTTATTTTTTGTGAACATATTTGTTGACCTCACACAAGGAAGGATTCAATGAGAATTGTTAAGCTATTTGAACATTATCGCACAAAATCATTTTAGAAGATTTTGTTGAAGATTCGTTTTGAAATTAATCAAATTTCAAAATGTCATATTATCAAACCGTATCCACCAAGGTTTATTTTTTGTGAAGATCTTTGTTGACCTCACGAAAGAATGATATGCTCATAATTTAATTGGCATAATATTGAAACCTTAATTCTTTCTATATGAAGGGATCAATTATGAAGTAGAAAAAATAACACAACAACTCAAAAAACCTTATGTACTCAAAAGTCTCAAAGTATTCAGAATTCAAGATTTTAGTTTTAGCAAAAGCATTTGTTCAACTTTATATTACTTAGTACTATGTTTTAGTGTGTAGTTCATTTAATAAATCCGCATAGAAGAAGCAAAATATAATTCAATTTTACCCCTTGATAATCCAATCCAGTAATGACTATTCTTCCTCAACAACTTATAGGTTTTCAAGTTGGAAGTTGAAAAGATTTGACTTGTAGGGTCAAAGTGGTGTAGTGCCTTAACAACTTGTAGGTTTCAAACTTGAAGTTGAGAAGACTAACTTGTAGGGTTAAGTGTTGTAATTCAAGTTTTGAGTTAGTGGATAAATCATTTTGTGTGAGGAGACTAGATATAGCTACCACGTTGGTAGTGAAACAGTATAAATTTTGGCGTGATTTTCTATTCCATATGCTTTGTTTACTTGCCCGAGTTTATATCATTGAATCATATTTTAAGAAAAGAAGTCATTTTTAAATAAGGGAAAACACAATTCAACCCCCTTTCTCGTGTTTTTGCACCTTCAATTGGTATTAGACCATGGTCTCAAGCTTATCACTTAATTGTGTTTGAGAAAAGATCCACTTTTCAACATGTTTGGTTTTGGTGATGAAGCCTCAAGAGGAAACATCAACGTACTCCCTTTATTTCATAGAGACTACTTTGAGTATTGGAAGGATAAATTAGAAGTTTCTTTATTTCACAAGATCCTGAGTTTTGGGATTTGATGGAAGATGGGTACATTGCTCCTACCAACGAGGATGGTATTGAAGTTTCCATAAAACAGATGAATGTTTATTAGAAGAGATTGTCCAACAATTGGAGACCCAATATCATAACTAATCAACAAGAAAATGGCCTAAAAAATTTTCGTCTGAAAAAGTTAATCAACTCTCTTAAGTCTCACAAGATTGAGCTTGCAAAGGATGAACCCAAGAAGAAGTAGAAGACTTTAGCTCTCAAATCCAAGAATAAGAAAGCTCTAGGTGGGATAATGCTTCACTTGGAAAATTAGGAATTGAAATAGAAGACAAAAAATATAATCAAGTGTAATGGAAAGGAGAAAGACAATGACAACACAAGTCAGTATAATAAAGAAATGGATTACATGTTGTGCAAATATCCTTACAAAGAGGAATGGGAAGGTCATGCTCAGGTGGCACGACCGAATTCATGGTTGTATCATAAGAGAGTCTGCAATAGTCTCACGAACAAGTACAATAGAGGGTAGGCGACAATGATGATATGTTTGTAGTAATTAGAAGTTGGGGGATCAACCGTAGAGGTAGTTGGGGTCAAACTCAACAGGTTTGAGAGGAACAAGAATGGGAGGAATAGAGATAACTACCCAAGGACGTTCGAGATTAATTTCCTAAAATGGCTTTGTAGCTACATGAATTAGCTCAAAATATGATACAAACTCAAAAATGTAACATCAACTGATATAACGTATCATTGTAGTGCAAGAGAGTATTAACAATAACCTTTTTGGGACCATGTTATCCAAGAAAGACACACTTAAGCGATCAAGATGACAATTTGTTGAGACAAAGAGATAAATTATGAACAAAACACGTGGACTCGAAGACACAAAGAGGTAGTGGGTGAAGAGGGGTATGAGGAAAATAAGACCAAATGAGGGATATTGTCATCAAGGACAAAAGAGGGCCTACGATGGATAAGGTAGCATGTCATTAAGATTACATCCCCCAAAAACGGAATGAACATTACCATGGAGATGTAAGGTTTGAGTGGTTTCAATGAGATGCCAATTTTTACGTTCGGCTACCCCATTCTTTTGGGGTGTATGAGAACATGACGTTTGGCGAAGAATACCATTAGAAGCCACAAAATTTTGAAATTGATGAGAAAAATACTCCCAAGCATTATCACTTCGTAAAGTATGAATGGAAACACCAAAGTGAGTTTTAATGTCTTGATAAAATTGCTCAAAAATAGAGAACACTTAGATCTATTTTTCATTAAATAGAGAACAATTTAGATCTAAAGTAGTAAAATTACTCGATTAGGAAAATGACTACGAGTGTGTTTTCCTAAATGACACGGTTTACAATGTAAAGTGGACAACATAGAAAAATTTGACACAAACTTTTGAAGTTTGGGAAGACTTGGGTGTCCTAGATGAGCATGAATAGTATGAGAGGAATTTATGGCAAAACATGTCTTGGATGATTGATAAAGGTAGTAGAGGCTTTGAGACTCACACCCGATGTCAATCGTCAATCCCGAACTCCAGTCCTACAGAGTAACACTATTATTAGTAAAGGTAACAATACAATCATGGGAATGAGATAATCAACTAATTGAAAGTAAATTAAAATAGCATCCAAGTACATATAGATCAGGTGCAACTAAAATGGAAGGGATAATTTTGACAGTGTCAACACCTTGGGATCAAGTTTGGGAGCCATTGACATAAGTTATAGCAGGTAAGAAACTATATGTAGAGAGAAGAGAAGAAACCTTTATTACTAGTGACATGCTCACACACACCAAAATCAAGAACCCAAGGGCAATCAAAGTAGTAGAACCAAAGTTCAAATGAATTTAAATCCACTAGAAAAAATCTTTATGACTTGCTGGAGATCCATGTGGATGAGGTGTGGTTTGAATAGTGTTAGAAACATCAACTTGAGTTGCATTTGTCGACCACAAAAGGCTTACCATGCAACTTCCAACAATAATCAATAGTTTGTTCAAGTCGATTACAATGCTCACATTTGGGACGAGGCTTAGAGTTAGATGATCCTCTACGAGAACGAGTCTAATTGTGTATTAGAGATGCAACGACAACATTGTCACCCGCAATACGAGCAACAAAGGGCTTAATTGGATGTTTTGCTGGTACTCAAAGAAGGATCGCTAAGGTAGTAGACATATCTAGAACAATAACATACCCTAAAATTGGATCATGAGTTGTAGAGTACTCTTGGGCAATCCATAAAGTGCAAGAAGCATGAAGAATGTGTTGTGTTGATTCAATACCTTCCTTTGTTCAACTAGATTACTTGTAGTAGAATGGAGAATCTCATTAAAATCATGAAGTGCACTATGAACATTTCCAAGATATGCAGAAATCGGACCATTGATCGTCTTTGAAGTAATGATATTCAGCAAGCGGTGACACACTCTATAGTAACGTTGAGTGACATTAGTGTAGAGTGCCTTTTCCTAACTCCACATTGATTCACACGTGAGATGTGGATGGAAAATAGGTTTAATGTTTGGATGAAGTGTACACTTAAGGACACTGCAACCATCTTTTCAGGATTTTTAGTGAGATTATCCTTGTAACTTTGACCAAGCATCCATAATTTGATGTTGTTAAGCCAACTGTCATAATTTGATCCATTCAATTTTTCTAAAGAGTAGTTGGTGAAGATACTCTTTTTTTAGTAGTAGATAGGGACACCATGGTCCAAAAAACGCGTCCGAACCGAAGAAATAAAGGTTGTTTGAAGTGGAACATGTATATCCGTGACTCGAAACTAAAAAGTAAAGGCATATATGGAATCAAAAGACTGTGGTGAGAGCAAAAAGAGAGGTTGTGTTGTAAACGACAACCAAACACGGTGTCACACATGATGAAAAGAGACAACACGTGAACCTGACTCGTTATGGATGGTGAGCGCGTGCAGAGGGTATTGGTGTCACACATTGAGGAGTGGGCCAGTCTAGAGAAGGCGAAGGTGCTAGAATGTTGCTCGTCAGAAAATTCATTGGAGATGGCAGCGACAATAGGGCAAAGATGGCCGGAAAAGGTGGTAAAATTGGGCTATATTGAATCAACAACAACAAACGAAGGGAAAACTAGAGTTGAAAATACGATTTTCCAAAAAACATTCTCATCGGAGACAATACGTCCACTAGTTAGTTACAGATTGGGATTCTCTCTATAGGCTCTGGATTTCATGTTGAATGACAAGAGAAACTTTAGAGACATGTTGAAAAACCATATGTTTCAAATACACATAAAAAGTTCTTTATATAAATTATGAGCAATAAATATAAATAATAATAGGAATAATTATAAGATATTGTACTCCTAATTACACGATATTCTATTTATTTACACGATTTTATTTTATTTTCAACAATTTTGTTATCATCAAAATATCAATAAAAGAACCTAGCTAAAAACCACTTTTGCACTAATAATTTTGGTTATATTGATTCTTGCAATGCAAATATTTTATGATGAATTTTATGATTTTAATATTCTCATTAATTAATATTCTTATTCTTTTATGAATAATTTTATGGTTGCAATGCAAATATTTTAATATGTTAGATGCTAAAAAAAAATATGTTACACGATTTAGGTTCCGATTTTGGCAAAGCAAATCCATGTACAACCCATTCCTGTATTTTACCTAAGGGTTCGATCTTCAAAGGTAACCCAAAGTCATTCATTTTTAGAATACTTGGAAAAGAGCTTTGCTCTTTATTATGGAAAGTGTACAACTGGTGTAATCCATCATTCATGATATGCTAGCTTATTCTTTTAACATATCTATCAATGGCCTATCAAACTTCTCAAATAGTTATATGATTGGATTAGAAACTTCATTTGGAGTGGTGACATTACTATAACCAAAATTTACATAGTTTCTTGGCATAAATTGTCTTTCCACCTTGGAGGGGAGGTCTTGGTTTGAGATATTTCAAGTCCATTAATGTGGCTACAATGCTTAACTTTTGCCTGGACCTTTTTTTTTTCTGCTTTATAAGACCAATGGGTAGTCAGCTGTCTTATATATGTAGAAGTTAGTTTTTGATGAACAATACTATAATTTTCCATCATATTAGCTCTTCTTTTATGGGGTGGAATCAAATGTTAATTATTTGAGGTGGAGATCAATTCTAGATGGTTAATAGGTGATGGTGCTTTGATCAACTATGGTGGATAACTGGCTAGGTTCTCCCTTGGTTGAGTTGTTAACTATTCATCATAGCTTTCATGATTCTTTGGATTTTGTTGTGGTTGACATTGTGCATAATGGTAAGTCAGTTATCTCTCTCTGCATTGCCATGCACTTTCTTGCTCTAATAAATGATATACATGATATTACTCTACCTTCAATTCTTGTTTTTGACAGGTTGGTTTGGTGTAGTTCACTTGATGGTAACTTGAGCTATAATGATGCATATATTCACCTCATGCCAAATGCTAAGACATTAATTTGGGAAAAACTCATTTGGAGCCACTGTATTCCTCAATTGATATTATTTGTCCTTAAGAGATTGGTTCATGATTGAATGCCCATGGATGAACATTTCAGTTCTAGAGGTTGCATCATTGTCTTAGCTTGTAACTTATGTATTGGTTTTCAGGAAACCTTTCTTCACTTATTTCAACAATTTTCTTTTGCAGTCTCCATTTGCAATTGGTTTGGTGACATCAATGAGTTTACCTTGAATATATCTTCCCTTTTATTCCTATTGAAGGTTTGCAAAAATTGTTGGAGCCCTCAACACCAAGATTTGATCCTTATTGCCATTCATACTATTTGGTTGGATAGACATAGGGATTAGTTTATCAATGGGGTTCAGAGTGATTACCAAACAATATGCATGATCATTTCATTTGTAAATCAAAGTTGAAATCTATCTAAAGGTATCATATCCTCAAATGTTTCTGAGTTTAGTATATTGGAAGATTGAAGGTGATAGATAATCCTAGGACTTGTGAAAATTGTAAAGGATCTTTGGAAAACTCCCGCAGTTTGGTGGTTGAAAATTCTTATTGATGGATTGAATTTTGGAGATCCTCATTGTGTTACTTTGGGAGGGATCATTCGTGACTGTCGTGCAATATTTATAGGTTGTGTTTACTGCTATTTTGGGGAGTCAGATATCATTTTTTCTTGAGGTATGAGGAAAATGATAGCAATTGAAATGGAAAATGATAAGGTATGATGAAAAGTTAGATTTAGAGTGATTCAATTAATGTAGTATTAGCCTATTACAATTTTCATATTGTGCCTTGGATAATAAAAATTAGGTGGCTAAATTGTGTTCATCTGTCTGGTTTAATGATGTATAAGATCACTTGCTTGTCATGTCCATTTAAACAACGATGTTGTTTGGTGGGATTACCTCCATGATTTTCTTATGCTAGAGTTTTTTAGGGACTACTTTAGACTTCATAATTATTGTTTCTCTTAATTTTCGTTGGGTTTGGTCTCGTTCCCCAACTTTGTATTCTTTTTATTTTTCTATTTTTATGTCAATTATGAATGTGCTACAAACGATTATTAGGGGTGTGAGATGCCAACTTGGTTGGGATTTCCAATATAAAATCCTTCCACCAGCTT
Organism: Cicer bijugum; assembly: GCA_037974875.1. Classification (NCBI taxonomy): domain Eukaryota; kingdom Viridiplantae; phylum Streptophyta; class Magnoliopsida; order Fabales; family Fabaceae; genus Cicer; species Cicer bijugum. The sequence continues at coordinate 180,588 of JBBPBT010000459.1, read as the reverse complement.
CCAATCTTTGTTGATCGCGATGGTTGACCACAAAATATTAGTTTACCATTCAAAATAGCATGACATTGACTTTCAAAATTGGTGATAATATGTCTACAATGAAAAATCAGAGTCGAGAATATGCACATATTTAGGAAATTCATAACACATAGTCTATAATGAAAAACTTTGATTAATATTATATATGAAATATATATGTTATCATGTGCTTATCTTCGTGATTATTTTCAATTTGAGTCTAAGTTGTTGTATTGTAATTAATTTCAAAATCGAAAGAGGGAAATATAGAATTACAATTAAATACTTCACCAATTAAGATTTGCTTGTTGTGTATTCATATAGGGTAATAAAGAATAAAACTAAATGTTTCACTTTTGCTATTAAAGGTTGTGCTCTCTAAACATATATAGGTGTTTTTTTCCCAACAAATCAACTATGGGTGATTGTTATAACCAAATTGGTTTGAAAAACTATGATCCTTACTTGTTTTAATAATAACAATATCATTTTGTGGGAACAATTTAAAGTACTAATGTTTTGATTAAAGGTGCAGTTCTCAGATCAAGTAAATTTTATAGGATATTATGCCATACTCTCTAATGATTGGACTAAGACAAAAGAACAACAAGACTTCACTTCACTCTGCTTTTTTAAATCTAGTGAAAGTGCTTTGACACGCACATTTAATTATGTAAGTGACACTCTATTTCGGTTGCATCCAATAATGCAAGCAATGTTCTGGTTCTAGTGACTATGGAAATATATGATATATTATGTCTTAGTTTATTATGATGAATGGAGTTGTGATTTGTTCGTTTGCCTCTGGTAAGTTTGGCAACCAAGAGACTGTATGCATCTGGTAATCACATCACTGCATCAAGTATCTGATCGTCTAACTCTAATTTTATGATGTATGCACTAAAAGAAGTCAACGCTCTGATGAAAGTCAACACCTCAAATAAGACAAAGCATTTGTGCATTCTCTAATGAACATCCTGAATGTGCTACTTGTTTGAATGTCTATAAAACATGCTATGATCATTGTATCCTTTTCTTTTCCGTCTATATACCAAGATAAGCTGAATCAATTACAAGGATTTGCTTTGGAAAGTTTTCGATGGAAAATCAACCTCAAAAGATTTGATATGAAACTTCATGATTTATGCTGATTTTTATCAATCAGGACAACGACCAAAAACCCTAAACAATCTCTATAAAAGGATGTGTATTCCTCACTAAAAGAACAAGAAATGCACAAGCTATAAGCACATACAACATCCACTCCACCCTTTCCCTTAATCATTCGTTTTTACTTAAGTGTTGAGATTAATTTACGAGAGTACAACTTTGTAAACACTCTCTTGTGAGAGTTTTTTCAAAAAACCTAACCTATTCTCTTGTAGCCTAGCCTAGTAGCGGCTGCCTTCCTCAACAACTTGAATGTACTAAGCTAGAAGGTTGAGAAGACTTGAACACAGGTAGTTTGACTAGTAGTTGTTTAGTGGAACTGTAAGTCTATGGTGAACTGGTGGATTAAATTCTTCAGGTTGAATGGATTGGGCATAGCTACCATGTTGGTGGTGAACTAGGATAAATCTTTTGTGTTATTCAGTTTTGTTTATGTTCATAGGTCTTGTTTCCTTTATTATAGCTTATTTACATTAAAAATGCTTTAAAAAGAAACACAATTCAAACCCCTCATTTCTTGTGTTTCCAATTCTACAATTGGTATTAGAGTTCAATCTTAAAGTTGAGAACTTAACCATGTTCAAGTAAAAATGTGTTATTATGACTAACTGTGATGAAGAAGTTATAGGTGGAAATGTGAACCTTTAGTGGTTTCTTTGGTAGCACCATTACAACCTCTTATGTGCATCCCACAGATTGAAATACGCACTCTTAATGCTCATCTTGTTGCTACTTTAGGGTCTACAAATTCTACTTCTAGAAGTCTCTCTACACTTCATTTTGGCCCCACGTTTGATCCCTCTCAGTTTGTGGAAACAAATTAAAGTACTAATATTTTGATTAAGTGTGCAATTCAAAGATCAAGTGAATTTTGTAGGATCTTATGTTATACCCTCTAATTATTGGACTATGACAAAGGAACAACAAGACTTCGCTTCACTCTACTTTTCTAAATCCAGTGAAAGCGCTCTAACACTCGCCTCTAGATACAAGCGACACTCTATTTCGGTTGACTTCAATAATGCAAGAAATGCTCTAGTGACTCTGAAAATAGATGATATGTTTTGTCTGAGTTCCTTTTGATGCAACTATGCTATGTTAGTCTTCATTTGTTTTCTGAAGTGAAAGTTCTCCAAAAGAACTACACTACCACCAACCACGTCAAGAAGATCCCTAGAAATCTTTTCGACAAGTGAAGATTAAGATTACTAATATTATATTAAGATTAATTTATTTATTTTTCTATTTATTGATTTAAATATTCACTCTATACTTAATGTTGACCTTATAATATTTAAGTAGTATTATTATACTATCAGTAGTTAATATTTATAAAATAGTGTGGTTGGATATTGTAATTTTATGAACAGTATTTTATTTAAAGAATTATAAGAATGTGATTTTTGGCTAATTATATTTTATTTATTGTAACTCAGAATGTATCACAATCCATTTCTCTCTTTCTAGTAAACATCTGCGCACAGCTCCAATATGTTGCTGTTGCATGCACACAGCTATTACTTTTTTTTTAATAATAAAAATCGTATATATCTCTTTCTTCTTTGTAAAACACGTAATTTATTTATATTAAAAATTAGAGTTTATTGCCTAATTGTACTTTGTATTATTTATTTTTTCGTTTGTTTGTCGTTTATAGTATCTATTTGTTTGTAAAATTTGTTGAAATTGTATTTGATTTACGAATTAATCCATGAATGAAAGAAAGATTAGATGGAAAGTGGTGGATTAATAAAATGTTTGGAAAATCATAAATATTTCGTTACCATATACGGATTCTTTTATTATCATACCAAAAGTCATAAACATTGCATTTTAAAAATAAGTCTACATAGAAACCGCCACAATTTTTGGTTTATATCGCCCACCACGATCGTCTTTGGGAAACACGTACAATGTTTTGGAAGGTTTTTTTTTTTTTTTTTTT
>JBBPBT010000459.1:157346-177012 GCA_037974875.1 Cicer bijugum | reverse complement strand
ACTGTGTATGAACGAAGAACAACAACAGTAAATGGTTAAGAAAATATCAGAAGAACTAAAATAAAATAAAAATCTATTTTAAAAAATAAAATAAAAATATAAGAAGTGTAGATTTGGAGAGCAATATGTAAAAAAATACAAGTGAAAAACAAAATCTAGGTCAACACAATTGATTGATCTAAAAGAAAGAAAGAGAAAAGAGAGAATGAGAGAGAAAGACCATGGATGAAGATGAAAAGAAAGAGAGAGACGGTAGTGTTTAATTTGATTTTATTAATAAAGAGAGAGTAATATAGGTGTATTAATGAAGAAAGAGAATATAAACGTGTATAAATATGTACAGCGTATAGATATACAGTAGTTGTGTGCGTATTTGTGTTTAAAACTGTGTTTAAATAACATTTATCTAATAATAATAATAATTAAATTAAATTATATCAATAAAATAAATTACGTTAAATTGAAAAAACAAAATACATTAAATTAAGGACAAAAATCCACAAATTGGAAACTAAATATACACCAACTTTAAATTAATGATTTCCATCTAAATGTCCTTCAATTCCACATCTAGGTTGTCGTTGAACTTGTCTAGCTCTTTGAAAGAGTTGAGGTTATTCTAGTTGATCATCATTTTGATCATTATCTTCGTTATAATTTGTATGTGGATTAGAATCGTTACCACCTACCTCCGTATAATTTTGAGTTTTATAGTTATACATGAAATCAAAAACTGTATAAGCCGACTCAGGAGTTGTCAATAAGTTCCAAATAAATTATAGAAAAACCATATCTCTGTTGGATGAACGGTGGTTGGTATTTCTGGCACTGATGGAACATAATATTGAGTCGGTATATCTGCAGATTCATGTAGATGTGGTGGTAGTGATGGACCATAATATGAAACTTCTGTAGGGGCATGCAGGTGAGGTGGTGATAAAGACAATTATGGTGTTTGGTGCATGGTTTGTTGTTGTGGGATTGATTGAGGGTTGAGTGCACATGAGGATATGATGAAGGTTGCAAATGTAGATCATGTAGATATTTTGGAACTCTTGTTTAACGGTTTTAATTTCTTCCATTAATTTGACGAACTAGGAGCCTCCGACTCTCTTGACGATTCAGAAGCAAGTACAAAATCCATTAATGTTTTAACAAAAGATCAAAAACTAATTTTTGATATTATAAAACAGGTTGAAGATACAAAACTTCAAAAAGAAATAATAGGAAAACTGTTAAATACTTTTGAATCAAAACAAAACCAACCTTCTACATCCTCATCAAAATTACTTCCTAAGACCACATATGACCTAACAAATATCTTAGGAAAAGGAACGAAGACACAAGCTCATGTCACAATTCAATCCCTTCAAGAAGAGATTAAAACCGTTAAACAAGAGTTAAAAACTCTTAAACAAAAACAAGAAATTGATTCAAACATTCTTCAAAACCTTCTTTCTCAGGTTCAAAATCAAACTTCTTCTGACCTAGAACAGGATGAAGAAGAAAAAGAAAATGAAGAATATTCTAACAAAATTGAAAATTTAGAAGAAATCCCAGAGGACTTCTTGTTCGTTTTAAGAACTATAACAACAAGAAAATATTTAATTAAAATTAATTTAATTTTTTCTAAAGATTTCAAATTCGAAACATTTGCACTTTTTGATACTAGAGCAGATTTAAACTGCTTAAAAAGTAGCATTGTACCAAATAGATTTCTACAAAGTCTAATAAAAACTTGTTGCAGCTAATAACTCCAACATGGTTATAAAAAGTAAAACTGAAGCTTCCATTAAAAATGGTAATGTTTCAATCAAAACCCCTTTTGTTTTATTAGAAAATATTACTCATACTGTCATTTTAGGGACTCCATTCATTAACATGATAACTCCCTACTCAGTTAATTACGACAGCATTTCCTACAAAATAAAAAAGGCCAAAATCATTTTCCCTTTTATTGAAAAACCCAGGACAAAGAATTTAAATCTTCTGAAAGCTTGTTTTGTTTACAAATCTGAATTAAATTGTTTAATTCAAGGAAAAGAAAAACATTTATATTTCTTAAAACAAGATGTTTCTTTTCTAAAAACTGAACAACAATTACAAAATAATTTCGTAAAACAGAAAATTTTAGATCTTCAAAAGAGAATTGAAAACGAAATATGTTCAGATTTACCAAATGCCTTTTGGAATAGAAAACAACATATGGTAGATCTACCATATGAAAATGGCTTTTCCGATAAACAAATCCCAACTAAGGCTAGACCTATTCAAATGAATTATGAACTTGAAACTCATTGCAAAACAGAAATCCAAGACCTAGAACAAAAAGGTCTAATTACAAAATCTAGGTCACCTTGGAGTTGTGCAGCCTTCTATGTGAATAAAAATTTTGAAATAGAAAGAGGTACACCGAGGTTGGTCATAAATTACAAACCTCTAAACAAAGCTCTAAAATGGATTCGCTACCCGATTTCAAACAAAAAAGATCTTTTACAAAAATTACACTCTTCTTCTGTATTTTCAAAATTTGACATGAAATCAGGATTTTGGCAAATACAGATTGATCCAAAAGATCGTTATAAAACAGCTTTTACAGTCCCTTTGGGTCAATATGAGTGGACAGTAATGCCTTTTGGATTGAAGAACGCTCCTTTAGAATTCCAAAGAATTATGAATGAAATTTTTAATCCATACTCAAAATTCTGCATTGTCTACATTGATGATGTCTTGATATTCTCAGAGACTATTGAACAACATTTCAAACATCTTAAAACATTTTTTATGATTACTATGAAAAACGGAATGGTGGTTTCAAAATCCAAAGTCTCTCTTTTTCAAACAAAAATCTGTTTCCTAGGACATTACATCTCTCGAGGCACTATTACACCCATTGAGAGATCCCTATCCTTTGCAGATAAATTTCCTAATAAAATCCTTGAAAAAACGCAATTACAAAGGTTCTTAGGATTTTTGAATTATGTATTAGATTTTTGTCCTAACATCAACAGGATAGAAAAACCCCTCCACGATAGATTAAAGAAAAATCCTATCGCTTGGACAAAAGAACACACAAAAATAGTCCAAATAATCAAAAAAAACAAGTGAGAGAAATACCTTGTTTACATCTAGCTGACCCTTCAGCCCAAAAAATTGTTGAAACAGATGCATCAGACATAGGATATGGGGGTATCCTTAAACAAATAACAAATAACAAAGAATGCATTGTACAATATACATCGGCACATTGGAATGATTGCCAAAAGAATTACTCTACCATTAAAAAAGAAATTCTTTCAATTGTCATGTGCATTACAAAATTTCAAAGTGATTTACTTAATAAAAAATTTTTACTCCGAATTGATTGCAAATCTGCAAAAGAAGTTTTACAAAAAGATGTTCAAAACATTGCATCAAAACAAATTTTTGCCAGATGGCAAGCAATTCTTAGCATTTTTTATTTTGAAATTGAATTTATAAAAGGAGAACAAAACTCAATTCCAGATTTTCTAACCAGAGAATTTCTCCAAAGTCTCTCCAACGGAGTCAAAACCAAACAACAATCTCAAACAAGTCATACAATACAATGATGGTATGGTAAAATTAAGTTTTTCAAGAACTTCTAGTGCCAGATATTCTGATGCTAGCTCATCCAGGCCATCCCCAATCATACAATTGCCTCAAAAATTAGAAAATTTTACAAAACCGCGTTTCTCATGTTCCAACATACCAAGTGCTTCTTTTCAAAACGTTGACCACTCCACAAATATACCTCATCAAATTTACACAGCACCTCAAAACACCAATGAGGAACAACAAAACATTTCTCCACCAACTTCACCTTCTTTCTCTGCCATAACTGAAAATGTTGTCAATGAACTTAATGTTATAGAAAAAGAATTTGAAGTTAATAAAACTATTCTCCATAATGATTTCTATGCTTCCAAAAATAGGGAAAAAAGAACTTGGTTCTTCAGAAACTTTCTAAAACAAAGGCATGACATTCAGAATGAGTTTTACAAGTTCATTTTACAAAACAAATCCCATATTCTATTTTTTGAATGGTTTGAAAGTTATGCTAAACAAAACCATATTTCTTACCCCTTCACACAAAACCTAGATTCTATTAATAAAACTATTCTCCATAATGATTTCTATGCTTCCAAAAATAGGGAAAAAAGAACTTGGTTCTTCAGAAACTTTCTAAAACAAAGGCATGACATTCAGAATGAGTTTTACAAGTTCATTTTACAAAACAAATCCCATATTCTATTTTTTGAATGGTTTGAAAGTTATGCTAAACAAAACCATATTTCTTACCCCTTCACACAAAACCTAGATTCTATTAATCCCATAACAACCAAAAACAAAACTCCAGAATGGGATTTAGCAACTGGACAAAAAATCCAATCTGAACACCCACCTTTAAGACAAATCATAATAACACACCCAGAAAAACCTGTAGATGCTGCCCCCTTCAAAATCCCAAGTGACAGTTCTGAAAAGGATATTCGAAATATCCTTCAACAAAATAACTTTACAAATTTCCATCTTAGTACAATAGAAAAACAATAAACAAAGATAGAAGAAAGCCAACAAAATTCCACTATCTCTCCGATGGAGACAACTGATCCAAAATTGAAAAACCCAGTTTTTAAACCATTCCAAATCTCAAAAACAAGCTAAAAGTTGTTTATGGAAGGCAAATCAGAATTCACCCAAGCCTTACGTGAACAACTCAGTAGGATAGAACATTCCTCTACCTCCACCCCGATGGTAGCTAAAAATACCTTTGACAAGACGGTCACAACTCTAGACCAAGTTTCTGAAACCGAACAAGAAACACAAAACTTGTGTAAACTTCAGTGGCAAAAGGACCAACCTTTGGCCATAGTTACATCACCTGACTTAGATATTGAAAATAGACCTAATGTCCTTTCTCAATCCAAATACAATGTCAACACTGTCTATGAATGGAACATAGATGGTATGTACGAATACAACATCTTAGGTCTCCTCCAACAAATGACAATGGCATCAAATGCTTATAAAACCCAGGCCAACACACCTGACAAAGCCATAGCTGAACTCCTAATAGCAGGATTCTCAAGTCAGCTCAAAGGATGGTGGGATTACCATCTCACGCCCCAACAACACTTAGAAATTTTAAACGCAATCCAAACGACCGAGGAAGGAATTCCCATCCTCGATGAAATAGGAAATCCAATACCTGATGCAGTTGCAACACTAATACACACAATTAGCCTGCACTTCATAGGTGATCCGTCACATTTAAAAGAAAAAAATGCCGAACTCCTATCTAATCTCAGATGTAAAAAACTTTCTGAGTTCCAATATTACAAAAACACTTTCCTAACCAGAGTTATGCTAAGGGAAGACTCAAATCAACCTTTCTGGAAAGAGAAATTCCTTGCAGGACTCCCAACCCTTTTAGGAGAAAAGGTTAGAAATAAAATCAAAGAAGTTTATGGGGTAAACCAAATCCCATATAACCATTTAACTTATGGTGAGTTGGTTAGTTCACTCAAAAGGAAGGCTTGAAAATCTGTCAAGACTTAAAACTCCAAAAACATTTAAAATGGGAAATGAGAAGAACTAGACAAGAACTAGGATCTTTTTGTAAACAATTTGAAATACCCACGACTAATATTTCAAAAACCTGTGAAGGATTTTGTTCGAAACCTTATAGAAAACCTTACAAAAAGACTTTCACCAAACCAGGAAGATTATAATTCTACAAAAGATCTAGACCCCAAAATTCTTACAACCAAAGAAAACCCAATCTTTATAAGAAAAAACCTTTTCAGAAGAAGTTTGAACCCGAAACTTCAAAACAAATAACTTGCTATAAATGTGGCCAAACAGGACACATTTCAAGATATTGCAAGAGAAACAAAAAACTCCATGAATTAAAAGGTTTTTTCATTCAAATAACTTGCTACATGGAGTTTTTAATTCATGGAGTTTTTTGTTTCTCTTGCAATATTTTGAAATATGTCCTGTTTAGCCACATTTATAGCAAGTTATTTGTTTTGAAGTATGGGGTTCAAACTTCTTTTGAAAAGGTTTTTTCTTATAAAGATTGTGTTTTCTTTGGTTGTAAGAATTTTGGGGTCTAGATTTTTTGTAGAATTCTAGTCTTCCTGGTTTAGTGAAAATCTTTTTGTAAGGTTTTCTATAAGATTTCGAACAAGATCCTTCACAGGTTTTTGAAATATTAGTCGTGGGTATTTCAAATTGTTTACAAAAAGATTTCGAACAAAATCCTTCACAGATTTGCCAATTGTTTATATATATATTCTTACCTGTGGCGTAAAACACCTTCTACAAATTGACTTTCCAATACATAATTTTCACGTTTATTCCAATGTTTAATCTCTTATTTCTAAACCCAAATCCAATTATCATCAATGACACGTCTCATGTTGACATTATGATAGATTTTCATATCCTCTAATGGTTGTGGAATTTGTTGATGGAAACCGAATTGAAGTGTGACCTTATTTGTATGATATTTTTCGACAATATGATAACAATATTGATAGGTACATGCAATCCATGTGTTAATCTCTTGTTCGAAAATCTAGTGTTGGAACCCGAGGTACGGTTGCCAACAAAACTGATATGTTAAAAATAGGCTAAAGTAAATATTAAGAAGTATAAAAAAAAAATTAAAAAATGCAAATAAATGTGAATGAATATATTACTTCTTAAAACATCATGAGATCGATTGTTTTTTGGTATTCTTCTATGTTGTTATGAGGAACTTTTCTGAAATTTAGACCACCAAAATTAAATCTTTCAAATATATCAAAAATATGAAAAAATTAGTAATATTGTAAGTAGTTAGTTTTAAAAGAAGAAAAATATATCAATAACTGATATAAGAGGGACACAAGAGAAATAACTGATAAAGAAAAATAAATTAGTAATATTGTAAGTAGTTAGTTTGGGTGATTCTGAAGGGACACAAGAGAAACGATATCATACCAAATTTTGCAACACCAATGCACATCCTATTATAGACATTACACCAGGTTTCGTAGCAAAATACAAATGTCTATAAAGTGTTGTTAAAACTGTTGAACCCCAACTATATTGCTTTACATAAAAAAAAGTTACAACTCGACGACAAAGTCACAATAACTGATATAGTTTATCGACACCTTGTCTTCTTTGGTAAAAATACAACAAGATTTGAACTAATGAAGGTTTGTGATTACGAAGATGTTCAACTGATGTTTATGTACAGTGGTCACAACTCAACACCATCAAATTATATGTTACATTTAAGGATGGTCCTACATCAACAAACATCGGTAAATTGAATTTGCCTCATACATACACAAACTATGCAGTGTCACAAGATCATCAGAAACTCGATTCTGACATGGTATGTACAAGCGTAATGCAAGTTTTGAAAGTAGACCCTTCAATCAAAGTGAAGGTTATTATTACTTAGATTCATGCTTTGCACACATACACATCAAGTTATAGAAAAACTTGGATAGGAAAAAATATAGCGATTTAACAAATTCATGGCAGTTTGGAAGAGTCTTACAATCAACTCCCACAATGGTTGTTGGTTATGCAAACGTTTGCACCAGAAACCAAAATAGAAATGGAAACGATTCCAACTTATCATGAGAATAGTTTGATAAGTGGGACAAAGATACTTTCATCGACTATTTTGGACTTTCGTTTTGTGCATATCTGCGTTTAAGTTATGCAAACCAATATACAAGTTGATGAGACTTGGTTGTACGACAAGTACAATGAGGACTCCATTGAAAGAAGTTTCACATGATGGAAACGACAATGTAATTCTTATTGCTTATACTCTTGTGGAAGGTGAGGCAAGAGAGTGTTGGAGTTTCTTTTTGAGAAATTTGAGAAAATATGTCACTCCACAAGCCGACCTTTGTTTGATTTCATATATACATGAATCCATTAAAAGTGCTTATAACAATCCAAATAATGGATGACAAAATCCTCCGTCAAAGGACAATCCGACATATTTTACAAAATTTCATGACGGAATTTAAGGATAATGCATTGAAGAAAAAAGTTATTGCTATGGGTAATAATTTCATTCTTACTTTTTATAATTACTATAATTTTTAAAAATTCTATTGGTAAAAATTTGACACATTTCCTATTGTGTAAATACAAGTTACTCCATTAATGAGCCTACATATAAATACTACTGTAGAGAAATCGACATAGTAAACCCAAAGACTATAAAATAGTTAGACAACATACCGTGGAAAAATTGAATTAAAGCATTTGATGGATGTAGTCGTTGATAGAGGTAGCCGTTGGGATCAGATGACAACCAACTTTGTGGAGTCGATCAACGAATTATCAAAAGGCATGTGCAACCTTCTTATCATTGCTTTGGTTCAATCAACTTATTATAAGACAGAGACACTTTTCCAACAATGGGAAAACTACATGCATCAACTTTAGTTGTTGGTCAAGCATACACAAAAAAATGTATAAATTTTATAAAATTCAAAATACGTAAATCCAATGGTCGTAAAGTCGATAGTTTTGATTGGAGCAACTATACTTTCATGGTCTATGAAATGGTAAATCGAAGGGCAACAATTTGGTCATTTAAGTGTAAACCTTCCTAACAAGTGGTGCGGCTGTGGGAAATATCAAGCTATACATATGTCTTGTTCACATGTGATAGTAGCATGTTCTAACATAAAATACGATTATTGGAGCCTTATACATGATGTGTACAAGGTGGAAAAGAGACTAAAAGTCTACGACACGTTTAAACTATACCAAACAAATGATATTGATTAGAATATGAATGTGTTAAGATATACAATCAAGCAAAGATAGTTTTTAGGACAATAATCTAAAGTATACAAATAGAAAATACACTGGGGCAATGACATCTATCAAACACCACTCATACTCTTGGGGTATTCTTGGCAGACACCTGCACAGAAGTACTGTTCCAAAAAGTCCACTTTCAAGGTATGTTATAGATATAGTCGTCCCAAAACAAAATAAGTACAATCACCAAAAGAAAAACACCAAGACCTTATACAACAAAAAACTAATTTGATCATCCACTAACAACTACAGTAACAAGGGTGAACTCCACACATTGCACAAGTTCCTTCTGATGCAGTAGCTCTCACCGAATTAACTTATTCCTCCTCATGAGCCATAAAGGGACCAATCTCCTCAGAGATTAGGTCCACCCACGAGATTGGTGACTTCAACGACGCTAAAATCACAAAAACAATTCACTACCTCAGTGACCGTCAATAGAGGATCATTCACCATGAGTGGAAGCTTTGACTCGACCCGCCTAGACGGTCATGCAATATATTTTCTTGCTAGCATCGACCTCTTATCCTTCTCTCCACCCCCAATTATCAATCATGAATGTATAATCACGTCAATATTAACCATCACATATTCACACATCAATCACACATATATGGTCCCTATGTGCAAACTAAACATTAGAAGGAGCCTTTACTTCAATTATAGCTTTTTCAATAATTATCGCTACCATAATCAAACACAACGAAAATCTCACTCGTGGCAACACCTGCAATCAAATAGTGTTTAACTGAAGGTATGATGTACTACATTTTTAAAGATTAAATGTTAAATCAAAGTATTTACCTCATAACAACATAACCACATCAAAAAATATCAATAAATATGTTTTTAGTTTCAAAATTCTAACTCTTTAAAATAGTTTCATTCGCTTCAAAATTTATTATTTTTTCTTTCTTTTCTTATCAACAAAGTTTGTATTTTAATTTATGAAACTTAGAATCTTTAAAAAAATGAAATTACAACTCAAGTTTAACCTTTATTTAAAATATAAGTTCAAAGATTTGATAACCACATATATACATTCTTGATCATCAATCATAGCAACTATTTTTGAAAGGCATAAACTAAGAAAAATTATTTTTTTTAAATCACCACAACAATATTAATATTTCAGAGTTCTCTCACTGCTAACTTGATGTCAACGATCTTGATTCCTTTTCGAGACCCAATGAGCGAACTACATAACCATAAAGATTAATAAAAATGTTCACCGCCAAAATTTATCCAACCACATCACAATTTCAAAATTAAATCTTTTTATCTTTCAAGTTATATAATTCAATCATTAGAGCACAAAAATTTTATTTAATAAAGTACTCTAAACTTTTTCTTTAAACTCAGTTCAAAAGCAATTAAAAGAGTAACATTTTTAACACTAAATATTTTAATTTCAATCTAATTTTTTGCTCAAACTCTTTAACTTTGTTAATATTTGAACTGTTTTCACAACTTTAACAATTCTAAATTTTCTTGTAAAGTTTCAACTTCAGTTAAAACTCATTTATTTGAAAACAACTTATTACATAACTTAAACACATCAAAAATCAATTTTATTTTTTAACCATTACTAACAACATCAACAATAATGATTACATTTTTTTTCAAAACACCAATAACCATAACAACAAGAACACAAACATGAAGAATGATTAATAACACAAGAACGAAAATCATTTATTTATGGACAAGAAATTTCAAACAAAACACTCAATAAATTTTATATCATTTCTATTTAACACCAACACCAAAATAAAAAGAACATATGACCCCGATTTTTTGAAACTATCAATATTTTGTTAAAGAACTAAAAATTTCCTTTTTTTCCCATAACAATCAGGTGAAAGATTTATGGGTCACATATGTAATTAATTAATAAAGTGTGTTAGGGTCATTATATAATTAGCCAATAAACTAGGGGTCAAATAATATATAATAGTTTATGGCTAAAGAGCATAATAGTTATGAAAATTAATAGTATAGATACCAGACAATTTCTAATTTAATGAGGGGCTGAATTAGAAATACTGCAATTTGAGATATAACTAATAATAGTTATATATAGGGGTAATGGTCCCCAAGGCAAACACAACAAGACTATTCAGTTTCACAAACCCTAAGGAGAAAACTCTCTGGTTCTCTCTATCCCCATCAAGAGAGCAAGGTCTTCAAGGTGTTTTGTTGAGGAAGATCACCCAACCCATTGGCTCTATCATCATCATCCCAGGATTTCATCAATGGCAATTCCCACAGGTACGCTTCCGCCTTTGGTTATTCATCATGTAATTGAAATGGATTGTTGAGCATAACGTTATAGGGTTTTTTCAACAATTGGTATCAGAGCCTACCATGTTTAATTCCTGATGAAATTCGGTTATTGTCTTTGTTTTTAAGGATTCAATTTGGGAATTTTGACATGATTGAAATCTTAGGGTTTGTAATTTGGGAATTTGGATATATAAATTATGGAATCCATATTTTTTTTTGTTTCTGGTTATAATTTTTTTTTTCGTGTTGATGTGCCATTGATGGTTTACACGCCGCATTTCTTATACGAAGTTTGTGACTGTGCGAATTGTTAATTATCAGTGACTTTCGTATGTGCTGCATTTGTTGTAAGTTTGAGTTTGCAAGTTTACGGCTCTACAGTGCAGTGAACGTCACTGTATTTATATTTATTTATTTAATTTTTTGTGTGAAGATATTTGGTTGATTTTGTTGCTCTGGGGTTCAGACTGTATTTTGGAATATGACTTTCTGTTATGATCGTTCAACATTTTTATCATATATATTGGGTAATAATGTTGAGTTGCATGATTTTTACATTTTGTTATTGATTAACAGTGTTGGCTAGTCGTTTGTTTCTCTTGAATTTGTATGTGTTGACTTTAGCATATGGATTTCTTCTTGCGTGATTGTGTGTGATATTATCTGCATATAGAGGGAAAACTTTTTGCACTTGCAGGTTTTTATGTTGTTTGTTAATTCTATAACATTTATTGGAAATGCTTGTTGCAATTTAACCTTCTTCAATGTTGTTATGTGTTGATAACACATTTGGCTACATGAATACAATAAAAAAATAAAAAATGAAAAGGAAGATCATGGATGATAAAATGATTTTATGTATGATAAAAAGGAAGATCTATTATTTATTTGGATTACAATTTACAAGTTTTTGTTTTAATTTCATTGCTTTCCTATAAGCAATGGGTTTCCTTTCATGTTTTGAAGTTTTGGTTCACTATTGAGTGTTGACCAAGAACTGTCAGACCCAATATGTGTTGGTTGAGAACACCAGTTATTTGTTTATTTTTGTTTAAATCAAAGGACGAATTTTCAATAAATTCAATTCTTAAATTAATATAACTCAAACAAGTTTCTTAAAATGTGTTTCTTCTAGTTTTGAAATTTCATACACAGTTTTTGATAATTATCAACTTTTTTTGTTTTGATAATTATCATTTTTTTTTTATAAAACAATAATTATCAAATACTAATGAAACACAGTTTATATTAGTGAACAATTTTTTTTTTTAAATATTGTTTATTTGGATATAAGAAATATATGTTCAAGTCAAGTTTGACATTTCGAATGAGTTAATTGAAACTTGATGTCGCCAAAGTGACCTCTCTTGGCTAAATTGCTCGTGAAGAGTGTCAAATAGCTGAGTATATGTTTATTCATGCGGGTATTGACCGGCCCAAAGGAAGGTTAATATTTGGCAGAATTACATGTACACCTGCGATGATAAATGTGTGACAATTATTTGGTATACATGTGAGCAGTAAATCGGCCCGAAGGAAGGTTTATTGTTTGACATGTCTTATTGTCAATATTTGATCGTTGCAGCTGGAGCTGTCAATTTGACAAGTCCCATAATTATTGACCCCGACCCACATTTTGAAGGGGCCAAAAAAAGTTAATAATTTAAAAGGCCCCTAAAAGCAAGGCCCCCTAAACTAAAAGCCCCCTAAAAATTTGGGGGCCTAGGAGGCCCATAGGCAAACTTTTTTAAAAAAAGAATCGATTTATTTTTTTCGATAAAATATGTTCGATTTTTTTTCTATAAAAAATTTCTGACTTTTTTCGGTAAAAAATTTCTGATTTTTTTTCGATAAAAAATTTCCGATTTTTTTTCGATAAAAAGTTTTCGAATTTTTTTCGATACATAATTTCCGATTTTTTTTCGATAAAAAAGTTCGATTTTTTTTCGATAAAAAATGTACGATATTTTTTTCAATAAAAATTTTCCGATTTTTTTCGTTAAAAAATTTTCGATATTTTTTCGATAAAAAATTTTTGATTCTTTTTTCGATAAAAAATTTCCGATTTTTTTTCGATAAAAATTTCCGATATTTTTTGGATAAAAAATGTCCGATTTTTTTTCGATAAAAAATGTCCGATTTTTTTCGATAAAATATTTCCAATTTTTTTCGACAAAAAATGTCCGACTTTTTTTGGATAAAAAATGTTCGATTTTTTTTTTCGATAAAAATTTCCCATTTTTTTTGATAAAAAATTTCTGATTTTTTTTCGATAAAAAATGTCCGATTTTTTTTCGATAAAAAATGTCCGATTTTTTTTCGATAAAAAATTTCTAATTTTTTTTTCGATAAAAAATGTCCAATTTTTTTCGATAAAAATTTTCCAATTTTTTTCGATAAAAAATATCCGATTTTTTTTGGGTAAAAAATATTTGAGTTTTTATCGATAAAAAATTTCCCATTTTTTTTCGATAAATAATTTCCCATTTTTTTCCGATAAAAAATTTCCCATTTTTTTCTATAAAAAGTTTCTGATTTTTTTTTTTATAAAAAATTTAAAATTAACAAAATATTGGGGGCCTATGGACCCTTAGAGCCCCCTCCCTTAGGCCCCATGAAATAATGGGCCAAAATTAAGAGGCCCCTTAAAATATCATTTTAATAGGGGGCCTAATAATAAAAGAAAAAAACTAAGGGGGCCTTGTAGTTTGGGGGCTTTTTTGACAGCTCTAGTTGCAGCAAGAGTACCACTAGCAGTTGGTGTTACTGTCCAAAGACTTGACATCAATGGTGCACCGGGTATCTTGAGATGGGTTAAATTCCATGATTTGAACATATGTATTTATTTATTTATTGATTTATTTTCCTATAATGTGAGTTTCTAAGTTTTGTTCTTTATTTAATTTTCAGCATCTATTGCTTCCATATCTGCAAATTTGAGTTCTATTCCTGTCCTTGATGGGACAAATTTTAAGGAATGGAAAGAGAACATTCTGATCGTTCTTGGCTGCATGGATCTAGACCTTGCATTAAAAACGACCCCCTACTCCTAAGGACTCTAGTTCTTCTGAGGAAAAATTAGAGTATGAGAAATGGGATCGCTCAAATCGCATAAGTCTTATGATCATAAAGCGTGGCATTCCTGAGGTCTTTAGAGGTGCTGTCTCGGATGAGATAGTTACAGCTAAAAATTTCCTTGTTGAGATGGAAAAACGCTTTGAAAAAAGTGATAAGGTTGAAACAAGTTCTTTGCTTCAGAATTTAATTTCCATGAAGTAACAAGGCAAGGGAAATATAAGAGAGCACATTATGATGATGTCCAACATTGCTTCTAAGCTTAAAGGACTAAAGCTTGAGTTGTCAGATGACTTACTCATTCATTTAGTATTGTTGTCTCTTCCTTCGCAATTCAGTCAGTTTAAGGTGACTTATAACTGTCAAAAGGAGAAATGGACTCTTAATGAGCTCATTTCATTATGTGTGCAAGAAGAGGACAGGCTGAAGCAAGATAGGACTGAAAGCGCTCACTTTACTAGCATCTCTAAAGACAAGGGCAAAAGGAAAAGAATTGAGGAGCCCAAGAACAAAGCTGCTACTAAGGGTCCAGAACAAAAGAAGCAGACTAAGGACAACAACTGCTTCTTCTACAGGAGTCCTGGACACGTGAAGAAGGATTGTGCCAAATATCACGCTTGGCGTGTTAGGAAAGGTATGATTATGTCTTTGGTCTGTTCTGAGATTAATTTAGCTTCAGTACCGGGAAACACTTGGTGGTTAGACTCTGGTGCAACTACTAACATCAGTGTTTCAATGCAGGGTTGCCTGAACTTCCGAAAGCCTAGTGATACTGAAAGATGCATCTATGTAGGAGATGGGAAGAAGGTAGAAGTTGAAGCCATAGGAAAATTTAGATTATTATTAAGTTCTGGTCATTATTTGGATTTAGAAGACACTTTTGTTGTACCGTCATTTAGACGGAATTTGGTCTCTATTTCTTATTTGGACAAATCAGGATATTATTGTTCATTCGGGAATAAAGAATTTACTTTGTCTTTAAATTCGAATGTTGTTGGATCCAGTTTACTTTCTGGTTATGATAATCTTTATTTGTTGGAAATTGTGGCTAACTATAATGAAACCTTGAGTGTGGAATCACGTGGTACTAAGCGAAAAATTGACAATTTCAATTCAGGAGTGCTTTGGCACAAGCGTCTAGGTCACATCTCTAGAAATAGAGTTGAACGACTTGTGTCAGATGGAATTTTAGATTCCATTGACTTCATAGACTTTAACATTTGTGTAGCATGCATTAAAGGAAAACAGACTAAAGATAAGAAATTAGGCGCATATAGAGCTACAGACGTCTTAGAATTGATACATACGGACATATGTGGGCCATTTCCAACTCCTTCTTGGAATGGTCAACAATATTTTATATCATTCATAGACGATTATTCTAGATATGCCTACCTTTACCTAATTCACGAAAAGTTTCAATCAATAGACGTGTTCAAATCCTTTAAGGCAGAAGTTGAGAATCAACTTAATAAGAGAATTAAAAAGGTCAAATCTGATCGTGGTGGTGAATACTACGGCAGATATGATGGTTCAGGTGAACAACGTCCGGGACCGTTTTCCAAATACCTAGAGGAATGTGGAATCGTCCCACAATACACTATGCCGGGGTCACCCAGCATGAATGGTGTAGCTGAAAGACAAAACAGGACTCTTCAGGATATGGTAAGGAGTATGATTTGTCATTCCACCTTGCCAGAGTCACTCTGGGGAGAGGCATTAAAAACAACAACATACATTCTTAATAGAGTACCAACTAAGGCAGCGACTAAAACACCTTATGAGCTTTGGATTGGGCGTAAGCCTAGTCTGAAGCACCTTCATGTTTGGGGATGTCCAGTTGAGGCAAGGCCTTATAGGCCGAATGAAAAGAAATTTGAACCCCGAACAATTAGCAGCTATTTTATAGGGTACTCAGAAAAATCAAGGGGCTATAAATTTTATGATCCTAATTTGAGAACAATTTTTGAGACGGGAACGACAACGTTCTTTGAGGATATTGAGTTTGGGGGGAAGATTAAGGTTAAAGATTTTGTCTTTGAGGAAGAATCGGTAACAATTCTAGAACTGATTCTTCCACCAGTTGACTTTCCCATTATTGAACAAACTCAAGATGATCTGGTTGTTCAGGAAGAACAAAATCCAGATCAAATTCAAGATCCTCAAGAACAAGTGCCTCAAGAGCCAGCTCCATTGCGGAGATCCACTAGAGAAAGGAAAAATGCTATTTCGGATGATTATGTAGTATTTATCAATGAGGTAGAGGAAAATGTTGGCATGACGGAAGACGACCCAGTCAACTTTCATCAAGCCATGCAAGATTCCCATTCAGATAAGTGGATCGAAGCAATGAATGAGGAGTATAAGTCAATGCAAGACAATTCAGTTTGGGAACTTATCTCATTACCTGAAGGAGTGAAACCCATTGGTTGCAAATGGATTTTTAAAACCAAGCGGGATTCCAATGGTAATGTGGAGAGATATAAGGCACGTCTTGTGGCTAAGGGCTATACTCAAAAGGAAGGGATTGATTATAAAGAGACTTTCTCTCCGGTTTCATCGAAGGACTCTTTAAGAATAATCATGGCTCTTGTTGCTCACTTTGATTTGGAGCTTCATCAAATGGATGTAAAGACAGCGTTTCTCAATGGCGACATTGATGAGACGATCTATATGGTGCAGTCAGAAAACTTTGTGTTAGGAGACCCAAAGAATATGGTGTGCAAACTAAGAAAATCCATTTATGGGCTAAAACAGGCTTCTCGTCAATGGTACCATAAATTTCATCAAGTAATTCTCTCATTTGGTTTTGAGATGAATACAATTGATGATTGTGTGTATCATAAGTTCAGTGGGAGCAGACATATTTTCCTGGTCTTGTATGTTGATGACATACTACTTGCCACTAACAATATAGGCATGTTGCATGAAACTAAGAAATTTCTATCAAAGCATTTTGAGATGAAAGATCTTGGTGACGCCTCTTTTGTATTAGGAATTCAGATACACCGAGACAGATCTCGAGGTATTCTTGGATTGTCACAAAAGAGCTATATCGATAAGGTTCTCAAAAGGTTTGGGTTATAGGATTGCAAACCAGGGGACACCCCAGTTGCTAAGGGAGACAAGTTTAGTCTCAAACAGTGCCCTAAGGGAAGTTTGGAAATTCAAGAAATGCAAAAGATCCCTTATGCTTCAGCTGTAGGGAGTCTTATGTATGCCCAAGTATGTACGCGTCCAGACATAGCGTTCATAGTAGGGATTTTAGGCAGATATTTAAGCAATCCAGGTCTTGACCATTGGAAAGCAGCCAAGAGGGTCATGAGATATTTGAAGAGAACAAGAAACTACATGCTCACATATAGGAGGTCAGACCAGTTAGAGATCACTAGGTACTCTGACTCGGATTTTGCGGGATGCCAAGACAGCTTAAGATCAACTTCAGGCTATGTCTTTCTGTTAGCTGGTGGAGCAGTTTCTTGGCGTAGTGCCAAGCAAGGTCTTACTGCTTCATCAACCATGGCATCAGATTTCGTAGCAATTCATGAGGCATCTAACCAGGGCATTTGGCTGAGAAATTTTGTCACGGGGCTGCAAATAGTTGAAGGTATTGAAAGACCACTCAAGTTGTATTGTGACAATAGATCAACAGTCCTGTATTCTAACAATAATAGGAGCTTAACCAAGTCAAAACACATTGACATTAAGTTCCTAGTTGTTAAAGAGAAGGTACAAAGTGGACAGATATCCATAGAACACTTAGGGACAAACTCCATGATTGCGGATCCGCTCAGTAAAGGTCTACCACCCAAGGTCTTTCATGAGCATACAACTCACATGGGTGTGTTACAGTTTGAGAAATCTTGATTTTAGTGGGAGTTTCGTCCATTATGTAATTTATGTTCAATGTTTAATTGTAAAGTACAAATACATTGTATTTGGATTTTCTGATCAGAAATAAAGTTTAAAGTATTGAGTTTTGGTTACTTTGTACATCTAAGTTATGGTATGATCTCATTCGGTAAAGTAGGACCAGTTGAAAATTGACATGCATTGACCAACTTCATGTAATTTTCATGCTACACTTTTCATAATGGGTCTATGTCATTTAGTTGTGTCAGTACGGGTGATCATTGATGGGTTTAGTTATGCTTATTATGACGAAATCCTCTTTGGTTCCATGTGCTGATATGATTAATGGACGGGAAAATTTGGATTATGCTCAAGGTAATTATAATGACATTTTTGACGTCATAAAGTCTAACAGACTCCTAAGGATACATGTGTGACCAGTGGGAGATTGTAAGATTTATGGGTTACATATGTAATTAATTAATAAAGTGTGTTAGGGTCATTATATAATTAGCCAATAAACTAGGGGTCAAATAATATATAATAGTTTATGGCTAAAGAGCATAATAGTTATGAAAATTAATAGTGTAGATATCAGACAGTTTCTAATTTAATGAGGGGCTAAATTAGAAATACTGCAATTTGAGATATAACTAATAATAGTTATATATAGGGGTAATGGTCCCCAAGGCAAACACAACAAGACTATTCAGTTTCACAAACCCTAAGGAGAAAACTCTCTGGTTCTCTCTATCCCCATCAAGAGAGCAAGGTCTTCAGGGTGTTTTGCTGAGGAAGATCACCCAACCCATTGGCTCTATCATCATCATCCCAGGATTTCATCAATGGCAATTCCCACAGGTACGCTTCCGCCTTTGGTTATTCATCATGTAATTGAAATGAATTGTTGAGCATAACGTTATAGGGTTTTTTCAACATCAGGATCACTATTTTCATGTAAATGGGGAATAGAAAAAAAAAAGTTTACTTCAAATAAATTTGCTTGAAACCTTTACAATGAAGAGGGGAAAGGTTTTGATCTTGACCACAAATAGAGGCTTGTGTGTGTGTTTTTTTACAAATCACCAACACTATATTATTATTTTTTTCACGAACACTATATTATAATTTTTTTGCTAAGAAAAGAAAGAAGAATGACAGGAAGAAGAATGAGGAAAGATAAAAGGAGGGTTAGCTGGCTTTTAAAATATATATTATAATTAAATATTTAGGTATATTACTAAAATCATCATTATATTATCTAATCATTCTTACACACATCACTTACTTCTCAATCTAATTTTATAAAAATATTTACTATCATCGTAACTCAATAGACAGATGAATTTATCAGTAACATGTGACATCTTAGAATTTTTATTGATAATAAATTCTTTGTAACTTAGTTAAATAACTCTCCGATAAATAATTTTAATCGGGTCTCTAAATATATATATGTATTTTAAACGTATTACTCACTCTAACAAAATCTATTTTTAGTATTTAATTTCATCAATTAAAATTGGGCTAATACTCTAAGAAATTCAACACAAAAAATAATAAAATTGAAAAAAAATTA
>JBBPBT010000459.1:93218-156870 GCA_037974875.1 Cicer bijugum | reverse complement strand
TAAATTGATGGGAATATAACCAACATAAATAAATTCTTTTTTTTAGTTATGATATATATTATATCTTAAATTGTCCAAGAGGGCTGATCTGAGAATAAAAAAAAAACTTTTGAATAATAATCATTTGACTAATGATTCACTTTGGTTTCTGATTTTTTTTAAAATATTCAATAAGTCTTTAAAATAATTAAAAACACATTTTAGTTCTTAAGAAAAATAAACCGGAACAATTTAGATATTCACTTAATATTATTTTGAAATTAAATATATTGTGTTGAGTTGAAAACTTATGTGATCTAGACGTCTACACGTGAAATATTTGAAAAAGGTAAAAATAAAATTTTGTTGCAAAAAATATGTCCCTTGAAAACTCTAGCGTTATTTTATCTAAAGAAACCATAAGTTTAATATATAAATCCTTTTAATTCCGTAGAGATTTGAGATTTTGAAGGTGTGAGTTATGTCGTCTTTGTCGTTTGTTTTAGAAGTTACATTTTCTTTTTCATTCTCACGTTTTCTTCTTCGCGTTCGCGTTTCTACAGGTGTGTGTTATTGATCTTCCTGCTCGTATTTTGAAGGTGCGATTTTATGTATTGTTCATGCGATTTTTGCTTTATTGTTGCTATCTTATGTGAATATGTTATTTAGCTTTTGCGATATGTGAATATTTTATTTATCGTTGATGGGATTTTCAATTCTTACTTTTTATTTTGTGGTATTTGTGTTCTTGTTTTTTGCTGTTTTATGTGAATTTCTTATTTTTACTCTACAATATTTGAAATATAAAACATAAGTTATCAAATAGTCTAATTCACAAAAATATTGACACAAACACGACACTGACATTGACACGTCAACACATATAATAATTTGAGAAACTGAGTGACTTGTCCAAAGTGCAGAGAAACTGGACATTATGAAAAGACCTGCAAAACCGAGACCAACCAAGATGAATAGAGTTAAGAAAACTACTAATCATAGAATCAAGATACCACTATATATATATAGATGTTTCATTTCAACTATCAACTATGATTCACATATACTTTTTTGGACTTAATTGTCTATGTTTAATTATTGTCAAGAACTTTATTGTTTATATATATATATATATATATATATATATATATATATATATAGAAATTACAAGTGAGGGAATCAAGTTGATGAGTCATCGGACAAGTATAGAACAAAAAACTTAATTTTCTAATTGTGGTTCACATAAGAACTAATTTGACCTGATTTATTTTTCTTAGGGACTAAAAAGTGTTTTTTTTTCTCAAGGACTAAATTGAGTCTCTCAAAATTTCTCAAAAACCAAAATCAGTCTTTACTCTATTTATTTATTAAACTCTCATTATTAGATATTTTTTAATTTATAAAAAATTTTGTTAGATGTCTTGCCATTTGTTCTCTTGATGTATATTTGATTGTGATATATATATAGCAATCATTTCGTGTACTTAAATAGCAAAGGGAAATGATATATATAACAATCATTTCGTGTATTTTAAGTGCTTGTGTCTAATTGAGCACTGTACGAAAGTAAAGGTCCAAACCACTAGAAAATCTTGAAAGCTGATTTGATTTGTCTTGTATTGTCAATTCATTCCTAATTTTTACTTGTGTTTCAAAACCTCTTTTTAGTTTTATAAAACAAGAAATGATGTTCATTTTTGTTGTTTACTCAATATTCTTTGATATTTTAAGTAATGCCTTACAAATCTCATTACTAAGAAACTTAAAACACTCAAAGAGAGAACATAAATAGAAAATAATTATGTGAACAATACAAACTTAACATTCTAATCTAGACGTTGAACATGTGATTAAGTTTACAATATGGTTAGAAGTTTGATTAAGTTTCAAAGATCTATATTTTTGGTTTTATGATTTTTACTACTTTTGAAAGTATTTTTTAAAACTTGTCTATGAAAATTGTGAATGGTTCAATCCTTTTATTTAGGAAAATGAATTAATCAAAGGAGGAATTTAAAAACTAAAACTGAAATTATCCTATGATAAAAATACGTTTTAGAATACATAAGAGAGATTGATGCAACTCATATTATTATGAGAATCAATTATTTTGACTAACCAGGAAGAGAGAAGTTCTTACAAATTTCAATGATTGACATTCTCTTGATGTTTAGTGTGTGTAGGTACACACCCTCAGAATACATGTTTAAAGAATCTGGTGTATATAAGAGAACAAGAACGTGGTCTACAATATTATACTATGATCCACATGGATGTTTTAAAAGCTCTTCAATTTGTTCAACCTTAAAGATCCATCAGAGGATAATATCTTGAAGATACATGGAAATATCTACATGATTACACTGACTAGATGAAATCGCCATTGTGCCCATGATCCTATCTCAACGTACTAAAGGATTGATGCACACTCAAAGTCTGATGATTAAACTCATCGTCTGGGGATCATACAATTTGTCTGGTGACATAATCCTTGGAGCAAGTATTGCAAATATTTTGACTCCAATTAATAAGTTCATCTAATAAGTATTGCAAATATTTTGAATCCAATGAATAGTTCGTACAATAGTATTTTTACCTTTCCTATTTTTATTTGTCTTTTCTCAAATGTTTTTATCACTTTAAGATTTTCAAACTCACATCTTGGCACACAAATTCAAATTTTACTTAGAAAATTTTTAAACATGAACTACTCAGGAAAACTGTTCTATTCTTCCAATCTTTATTGAGTCTTCATTTTTTTTAATTGATCCTCCTCTCGGAAAATTTGAAAAATCTTCATATAACATAAACTTTTCAATAAATATATTTTGTTCAGAAATCTTAAATTCATGACCTCTAACCACAGTTCCCGATAAGATAGATTATCTAGAGACCACTGATTTTTGTGTTCTCTTATCCTAACGATTAAGATTATATCAAGGATGTTGATTCAATGGAAGAACTCTGTCGAAAACCAAATGAATTGATGGAAACATTCTTTTTTGTTTTTTATAATTAGGTTTCTCTTCAACTATTGGGCAAAGTTACAATATAAATAAAGTGTCGCAAAATACAAGATAACTCTTTGAAAGTGGATTGAATTTAAGCTCAAAATATAAATGATAAGCCGTCAACAAAAATTATTTTGAATACAAGATCACTTGAATACAGTCATAGTTGCATTTTTCAATGACCCGTGAGTACTTTTTATAGTATTGAGAATGACAGTGTTGCATTTCTAACCGTTGCATGCACACAATAGAGTACGTTGTTTATAACTTGTGCGATCTTGTTTATAACTTGTTGTTTATAGCGCCACAAGTTATTCTTCAACATATTCTCTTATTCAAAACGATTACAGGTGATTGTTCTTCAAGGAAATCACATCAAATGAAAAGATTGAACTATCAGAGAAATGAATCACTAAACAATCCACACATTACGCTGAAAGTTACTTTTTGCAATGTTACTTTGATAGCACTTAAACCATCAAAGAAAAATAAAATAGACATAGAGGGTATGTTAAAGACAAACTCTCAAATTAAAGTTTTGATGAAAATAAACAAAGGTTAATTAAGAATGTTAATTATGATTCTAAAATGTTATGTTAATTTAACATGTGTTTTTGAGTGAATTAATTTAAAGATAGGAATCAAGCAAAGCAAAGAAAGTTAGATTAAAACTAAACAAGAATATTCTAGAGAATGATCTCCAAGATCAACACTGATCAGTACAGTCTAAAGATCAAATGATTTACACTGGTCAAAGGAAGACTTTGTCTCTAAATTTTATTCTAAGAGTATCAGTACTTGACAAGGAACGAGTAGGATCCATTCCAGTCAAAGAAGGAATTCGAATTATTAAGATAAAAGGTCACGAATCAAGCTAGTTGAAATAAATCTGAAACATCTTCAAACAAACTGTCAAGAAAGTTAATTAATCTTGATATGTACAAGACATCAGAAAGTCATCTAGAATGATCAAATTGAACCTACAGACTGATCATCAATCTTTAGAAAGTTCAAAGACTAAAAGTTCAGATTGTTAATCAATCTACGTTTCTACAGAAGTTCAGTATCAATCTCCTTTGTTCTGCAGAAGTTCATCATCATTCTTCAAATTTTTTTGGACAAAATCAGGTCTCAAGATTGAAGATATAACATCAACAAATACATGCGAAGCATAAAGGATCATTAAACACAAAGACAATATGATCAAGAACGAATAAACTAGCCCAGTCAAACAGGTTTCAAAATTATTCAAATGCTGAAATATTTTTATTCATTTATATTGGTTTTGGTCAAAACTGACAGAGCATTACCAGTAGCTCTTTTGACCGTTATTAATGGCTCCAAAACATCTATAAAAGAAAGGCCAATGCCTAGGAAAATTGTAGAAGTTCAAGTGCTATCAAGTCTCATAAATCATTCACATTCACTTACTTGAATTCTCTTTTTCACAAGAAAGATTCAATTATGATTATATATCACATCATATTATTATTACACTAAATTCTTTGTAAAGAATCGAATCTCAAACAAGAGTTGAGATATATCAGACTATATCAAAGCAATCTCATCATTATTGTAAAACTCAAACTGTAAGAGTTTAGTATAGTTTGGATAGATTGTAAGAAATTCTATCAAGATTGATAGGTGATTAATTTGCTTTCTAGGTGGAAAGAAATAGAGCTTGTAACAGATCAAGATTGATCTTAGCTAGGTGCTGTAAAACCAAGAAGGTTATTTGTTTTGAACACTTAGTGGAAAATCTCACAGTTGTGAGGACTGGACATAGCCCAAGTTGGGTGAACCAGGATACATTTTTGTTTGGTATTCTTTCTCTTACCTCATTATTTACTAAGCTTGATTTATTAAATGAATTAAAACATAAATTGAATTTCTATTTTTTAAGCTAATTAAGAATGTTCTCCATTTTCTGTTTTCTTAACCAAGATCCTTCTTGAGTTGAATCTTTAGGTTTTTCAAGAATTATTAAAAAGGAATATTTATAATTCAAACCCGTTTCCTTGTAAATCGGCATTGCTATTTCAATTGGCATCATAGCACGGTCTCTAGAAAGATAAAAAAACACCTAACAAGTGCTAGAGAAAAGATCTAGAAGAAAAGATGTCGAAAGCTAAATACATTGTTGAAGGAGGATCTTCAAACAGACCACCTTACTTTGATGGATTTGATTATTATTTTTGGAAAAATAAGATGGATGGGGTGCATCATTACAGATGGATATTTCATACCAAGAGTTGATCAAAATGACTCAACCTCCACAGCTAAGAAAGAAGCAGACTGGACAGTGGATGATACAACTAAGGTACTCCTAAATTCAAAAGCTTAATTATTCTTATCATGTGCCTTAAGCAGGGAAGAAAGTGAAAGAGTAGATGAGTGCACAATTGCTAAACAGGTATGGGATACACTGCAAACTCATCATGAAGGAATAAGCCATGTCAAAGAAATAAGAATAGACATTGGCATAAGAAAATTCGAATTGTTCGAAATGCAAGAAGAAGAAACTATTGATGAAATGTACTCAAGGTTCACAACAATAGTAAATGAAATGTGTTATCTTGGAAAAGCATACACAATACAAGAAAATCATGAGGTGTCTTCCAATCATATGGAGACCAATGGTAACAGCTATAAGCCAGACCAATAACCTTGAATCACTTCCTCTAGAAGAATTAATTGGAACCTTAAGAGCACATGAAGTATTGTTGCAAGAAGACAAACCAGTTATGAAAGGAAAGACAATAACACTAAAAACATCTCAAGAAAACATCATAGTACAAACAGAGGAGGAACTAAAAGAAATTGAAGAAGAAGATGTTGATGAAGAAATTGCTCTTCTCACATGAAGGATACAGAGAATGATGAGAAGAAGAGATCAAATCAAAAGGGATTTCAATAGAAAAATCCTAAAACAGAAATAGACAAGAGTCAAGTCACATGTTATGGATGTAATAAATTGGAACATTGCAAAGCAGAATGTCCGTTAAATAAAAAACCACCAAAACAATTTTCTTTCAAAAAGAAATCAATGATTGCCACGTGAGATGACTCAGAAGAATCAGAAACAGAAGAAGGTGAGGAAGCCAACATATGATTGATGGAAAAAATAGAAGAAGATGAGGTAACAAACTCTGAACCTTGTTTATTATGTGAACAAATGGGAAAATAATTTGATAATTTGTTAAATGATTTAAACTTTCTTATTAAAATATGCAGTTCTTTGAAAGAGTGTTTTCAAAAAGAAAAAGAAAAAGCTCAAGTTAGGAATAATGTTCTCAACAATATTATCCAAGAACTAAAAGAAACACAGCAACACAATTTTGAAAAGGCCCAAGAACATTCTGCAAAGAAAACGGAGAACGATCTCCTTAAATCTGAAAATGAACGTCTTAAAAATGATTTGTTAAATTTCATTAAAGCTACTAAAACTTTTCAAATATCATGGGATCTCAAGTAGGAATCTTTGATAAAGTTGGTCTTGGTTTTAATCAAACTCGAAAAACAAAAATGCATGAAAACATTTTTGTTCTCGAAAGAAAGGAAGAAAAATATAAAACTAGATGTTCATATTGTAAAAAACATGGTCATCAAGAACTTGCTTGCTACTTTAAAAAAAGGGATAAAAAGATTAAAAGCAAAAAGCTTTTTAAAGGACAACATCGTCCTACTAAACCAGTTCTAAAGATTCTGCATAAACGAGAACATTCTCCATACTATTTTCAAAACAGAGAATGTTCTCAAACAAAAGCTGAACTTTCTCCAAAAAACATGGAAAAAAGAGAACGAGATGGAAGTATTTCAAAATCTATATTATAAAATCAATTCCAAGATCAACAGTTAAATGTTCACATTGTCTCAAAAATGGTCATGAAAAATCAATGTGCTATCTCAAGAGAAAAGAAAACTTTAAAACTAACTCTCAAGGACCCAAAACAAAATCGGTACCTAAGGTTGAGATAGCATCTTATGCAGGATGAATTTCCAAATGTGAATAGAAAGCCTTGGTTCTAGGAAATTGGTTGTTCTACACACATGACAGGAGATAAGAACTGCTTCATGACATTCATCACGAAAGATGGAGGATCAATTACATTTGGAAACAACAATCAATCTCTGCTATGTGACAATGGGTGTGAAGTTATTTTCAAACCAAAAGTATGTGAAATCAAAAAACTGAAACTGCAAGAACTCCACAACAAAATGGAGTTGTTGAACGAAAAAATAGAACATTACAAGAAATTGCAAGAACAATCTTAGAAGAATCTAATGTTGAAAGATATATTTGGGCTTTGTTAATACCTCTGGTTATATTTTAAATCGTGTAACCATAAGAAAAATCATCAACAAAACCCCATATGAAATATGAAAAAAATAGAAAACTAAACATCTTTTACTTTCACATTTTTGGATGTTATTGTTATATTTTAAACAACAAGGATGTTATTGGAAAATTTGATGCAAAATTAGACAAAGCAATATTCCTTGGTTATTCAATTGACTCCAAAGGCTATAGAGTATTTAATTTAAGAACTAAAGTTGTAGAAATTAATATGCATATATTATTTGACGAGTTTGACGATTTGGATATAAGTAAAAAAGGATGAGGAAGAAGAAAATCAATTTGGTCCGCAACAACAGCCCAGTCTGTAGGAAATAGAGACCGATAAACAATCTTTGTTTCATTCTCCACCAAAAAGCTGGAGAACAATTGAAGATCATCCTCAAACACAAATCATTGGAGATACAACTAATAGGATTCAAACAAGAAAATCGTTCAAGAATGACGAAAACAACATGGCAATGATATCTAAAATGGAACCAAAATCAAATAAAGAAGGCATAGTTGATCAATCTTGGATTGAAGCTATAAATGAAGAACTGTTGCAGTTTGAGAAAAATGAAGTCTAGACCTTGGTACCTGATCTGTGCGATCAATCCATCATTGGTACACGATGGGTTTTTAGAAATAAATTAGATGAAGAAGGTCTGGTTATAAGAAACAAAGCACGATTAGTTGCTCAAGGTTATAATCAACAAGAAGGTATAGATTACGATAAAACTTTTGCTCTAGTTGCATGGTTAGAAGCTACTTGTATATTTCTTGTATATTCATCTCATTAAGTTATTTCAAATGGATGTTAAAAGCGCATTTTTAAACAGCTTCTTAAATGAACAAGTTTATGTAAAACAATCTCTTGGGTTTTGAGGATCAATCTTAAACCAAATCATGTTTTCAAACTTACAAAAGCTTTATACAGATTGAAACAAGCTCCAAGAGCATGGCATGAAAGGTTAAGTTCATTTTTAATCAAAAATGGATTTTTAAGAGGAAAAAAAGACACCACATTATTTAAGAAAACTGAGAAAAATAACTTACTCATCGTTCAAGTATATGTTGATGATATCATTTTTGGATCCACAAATAAAAAAATGTGTGAAGAATTTTCAAAATTCATGCGAAGTGAATTTTAAATGAACATGACGGGAGAATTAAGGTACTTTCTTGGATTAGAAATCAAATAATATGAAAATAGTATTTTTATTTGTCACGAAAAATACATTAAAGATTTGTTTGATAAAATACAAAATGAATGAATCAAAAATCATGTCTACTCCCATGCATCCATCCTCTTCTTTAGAAAAAAATGAAAATGGAAAATCTGTTTCTGAAAAGGAATATATAAGAATGCTTGGTTCTCTGCTTTATTTAACTGCTAGTAGGCCTTATATCGTATTTGCAGTAGGATTATATACTATATTTCAATCAGCACCAAAGGAAACTCATTTAACAGCCGTAAAACGAATTTTTAGATATCTTGTTGGAACCACTAATCTTGGTATTTGGTATATAAAAGGTTCGCATTTTGATCTTACAGCTTATTGTGACACTGATTACGCTGGACATAAAATTGAAAGAAAGAGCACTAGTGGAGCATGTTAGTTTTTAGGTGAAGCATTGATAAGTTGGTCCTGTAGAAAGCAAAATACAATAGCCCTATCAACCAATGAAGCTGAATATGTCTCAGTAGCAAACTGTTACTCACAATTTCTTTGGATTAAAAATTAACTTGAAGACTTCTATGTAATTTACTCAAACATTCCAATTCATTGTGATAATACTAGTGCAATCAATTTATCAAAAAATCTAATACAACATTCTAGATCAAAACACATTGAAATAAAGCATCGTTTTATTTGTAATCATGTCAACAAGAAAGATATCGAATTAATCTTTGTTGATACTCAAAATCAACTTGTTGACATCTTTACAAAACCTCTAGTCGAGGATAATATCAACTTGGTCAAAGAAAAATTGAAAATTATGAAAAATTCAGAAAATTTTGGTTAAATATGCTTATGTAGAAAACAGAGAACGTTTATCAATCTCCTTTTTCTAGACAAACACTCTTCGTTTATTCAACCAACGTTCTCCTTTGCATAATCACTTTTCCTCTTTAATAAAAAAGGAAAATCTTGGCATTTAATGCATGTGTCTCCCTGTCTGCAAAAGAGACTAACACACTGAAGACATTCCCGCTCCCAAAAAACTTCATTCTCCTTCCCAAGATTCAAAATAATCATTGCCTTTTTCTCTTCATAATCAAAAATCTGTTTGAAACTGAAACACTCCCTTTTTTTCACAGAAACAACAACAACCCTTCATCTTTCTTCTCAAATCTCTCATATCTCAATCCCTCTCTGAACAAACCAATACTAAAACCAACACTTCAGCACCCAAAAATGCCTTTCCCTATTAACCATTCTCATCCTCTCCATCATCCGACTGTGAAATTCATCATTCACCCTCTCCTCCACTAGGACCAACTCCACCACACATTTCATCTAATACAATATTTTTAGATTACCTCTCATCTTCCCCAGAGAAAAACCCTAATTCTATCAACCAAAATCCTTTGTCTATTTAACTTCCACCACTCTATACATGTCCCCCTCCCAATCTTGCTCAAGTTCTTCCACACTTAAGAAACCCTACTCCAGCAAAAAGTCGGTGTATGTGCATTATATCTGGCATTAGAACTTCAAAAACCTCAAATTTCAAACCATCATACTTCATCATCTCTGATTCAGAGGCAGATGAATCATCTGATACTCCTCCTCAGACCACTCCTACATAGAAAGCAACTGCACCAACAAAATCAACTAAACCCATCACACCATCAAAGCCTTCATTCTCCTTTGAGCCATCTCAATCAACTAACCCAAATCAAAAAAGGAGATTGATAAATGAAGTTTTCTCTTCTTCCCAAGAACCATCTCAACCTTCCTCTCAAAATAAAAATAAAAAAAACCACCACCACGTTCCATAAAAATTAAAAACACCATGACCATTGCCTAATTCCTAGCCAGAAACAATCTTAGAAAATCCCCAAAGAATGAAAACACATGCACCCAAATAGAACTTTAAAACCACTAAAACCACCTCTCCAGAATATTTTCATATTCCACAATGTTCCCCAACCCTAACTCCAGAACTTTCTCCATGTCCAGAACATTCTCCAGTTTGTATGCCC
The DNA here is from genome assembly GCA_037974875.1 of Cicer bijugum. Lineage (NCBI taxonomy): Eukaryota > Viridiplantae > Streptophyta > Magnoliopsida > Fabales > Fabaceae > Cicer > Cicer bijugum. The sequence goes on along the minus strand of JBBPBT010000459.1, from coordinate 146,330 downwards.
TATCCTTCCCAAAATCAAGAACGTTTTTCAATTCAAGAACATTCTCCTACTAAACCACTCCCTCCTATATATCTTCAAGAACATTCTCCAATTTGAGACTCTTCCCTAGTTCATACACCTTCTCCCTTACCAAAATCCAAACGCTCTTCCACTCCAAAACGCTCATCATCCTCAACATATGAATCCACTCCTCAACCATCCCCTCCCTCCAAAAAATCCTTACCCAATGCTCTTCCTCTTATTCCTTCCAAACTCTCCAATGTCTTCAAAGACAAATGGGCTCAACGCCCTATTGGAATAGACAAAGTTTTTGTCTTTGACTAACACATTGTAGATGGCAATGCTATTAAGCATCATACTGAAGCTCTAGGCTGGACTTCTTTCTTACAAACATCTGAACACTATTATCCAGATGTTGTTCGAGCCTTCTACTACAATGCCAAAATGTTCTCTGATAAATCTATGATCATATCCACCATTATAGGAATAGAGATACGACGGACTCTTGATATCCTAGCCTCCATCCTCCAACTTCCAACAGAAGGACCTTCTATCTTCGAAAGCAAATGGTATTCAACTTTGAACCTCAACTAGACTAAGATACTCTATGATATGTTTCAGTAAGGATCTAGTAGGTATCTTTCAACCTATCTAAAATCCCTTCCCAAAGTTTTCAATAGCAGGGGTCAACAAACCATTATTCCTCACTATGGAAGTCATGAGTATGTCTCTGACAATGATGCTTTGTTTATTTATCACCTTCTCAATTGTAAGCACCTTAACCTTCCTCATATAATCATTCATCATATGATCTCCGCTAACACCAAAGATTATAAGAAAAATATAGTTCCTTATGGAACGATCTTAACCAAAATCTTTAGGCACTTTGAAATTTCCCTCACAACTGAAAAATTGCTCATCAAAATTTTCCACCAAAAACCTCTCCCACATGAGAAAAACGTTTTTATAACAGCCTACTCCCACAACCTCTCATTTTCCATCTTCCATAAAAAGAAAAAGCTTAGCAAGGAGAAAAGTTGCCCCTATGCTGGTCCCTTTCTCACAACAAACATTTAACTACTCAGCAGATGCTTCAACTGAAATTGCACAAGAACGTTCTCCTCCAAACCGTTAACGTTCTCCATAAGCAATCCCAAATCCTCCAACTTTCTCTGTTTTTCCCCTAACCTTCAACCTTATCCTCCACAGATTTTCGGTCTTACTCTCAAATTCTTCACTCTCTTCCTCATGGACTTGACACTTTATTACCCAACCATCATATAAGTACCATGTCACCACCTTTTGTTTCTCCAAAAAAAACCAGCTCTTCCATCTTTGGAATAAACCAGTTTTTAAACCTTCTAGAAACTACATCCCTCCACCAACCATCTTCATCTGACACCTTTCCCTCTATGGCAACTTCCTTTGCCACTACTCCATTAGTCTCCGTTTCCCCCATTCCATCTGACACAATTGTTGTTGTCACCTCTCAACCTTCAACTCGTCCCCCTACTCCTACTCGCATGGATGAACCTTCCAACTATGATATAATGGTAGCACTTCAAACCACCATGGCACGTCAGCTTCAGCAAGATCAGGAGACAACCTTGTTAAGAATAGGCTCACGGATCAGTTGGCACCTAAACTGAGAATCCCGCCTCCTCCTCTTCATCCTGCTCCAACTTCTCCGCTTGTCCCTAATCCTGCAAAATCTTGGAGAATAGATGTTAAAACTAAACAAAGAAACAAGAACAGGATGAAGGATCCTCTCCGCTTGGTCAGTATAGCCAAAATCCTCTTCTTCTGACAAGCGGAAGACTGGTCAGTATAGCCTAAATCCTGGAGAGGATCCTTCAAAATAAGAAAAGCAAAGAAAGTGATATTAAAACTAAACAAGAACATTTTGGAGAATGATCTCCAAGATCAAGACTGGTCAGTATAGCCTAAATATCAATACGTTTTACATTAGTCCAAGGAAAACTCTGTCTTTGAATTTTATTCTAAGATTATCAGTACTTAGCAAGGAATAAGTGGGATCCATTCCAGTCAAAGAAGGCATTCGAATCATTAAGATAAAAGATCATGAATTAAGCTAGTTGAAATAAATCTAAAACATCTTAAAACAAAATGTCAAGAAAGTTAACTAATCTTGATATGCACAAGACATCAAGAAGTCATCCAGAATGATCAAAATTGAACCTACAGATTGATCATCAATCTCCAGAAAGTTCAAAGGCGGATAATCCATATTGTTAATCAATCTCTGTTACTCCAGAAGTTCAGTATCAATTTCCTTTGTTCTGTAGAAGTCCATCATCATTCTTCAAATTATTTTGGACAGAATCAGGTCTCAAGATTGAAGATATAACATCAATAAATACATGCGAAGCATTAAGGATCATTAAACACAAAGGCAATCTAATCAAGAACAAATAAACCAACCCAATCAAACAGGTTTCAAAATTGTTCAAAGGCTAGAATATTTTTATTCATTCATATTGGTTTTGGTCAAAACTAACAGAGCACTACCAACAGCTCTTTTAACCATTATTAATTGCTCTAAAACATCTATAAAAGAAAAACCAATGCCCAGGAAAATTGCAGAAGTTCAAGTGCTATCGAGTCTCACAAATCACTCACATTCACTTACTTGAAATTCTCATTTTCACACGAAAGATTCACTTTTGATTATATATGTTACTTTGTTAATATTACACTGAATTCTTTGTAAAGAATCGAATCTCAAACAAAAGTTGAGATATATTATATTTTATCAAAACAGTCTCATCATTATTGTAAAACTCAAACTATAAGAATTTAGTATAGTTTGGATAGATTGTAAGAAATCCTATCAAAATTGATAAGTGATTAATTTGCTTTCAGGATGGAAAGAAATAGAGCTTGTAACATATCAAGGTTGATCTTAGCTAGGAGTTGTAAAACCAAGAAGGTTATTTGTTTTGAACACTTAGTGGAAAATCTCACAGTTATGAGAACTTGGCGTAGCCCAAGTTGATTGAACTAAGATACATATTTGTGTGGTATTCTTTCTCTTATCTTCTTATTTACTAAGCTTGATTGATTAACTGAATTAAAACATAAACTGAATTTATGTTTTTTAAGCTAACTAAGAAAGCTCTTGGTTTTCTGGTAAAAACTAAGAATGTTCTTCGTTTTCTGTTTTCTTAACCAATGTACTTCTTGAGTTGAATCTTTAGATTTTTCAGGAATATGTACAATTCAAACCCCCCTTCTTTGTAAATCAACATTGCTATTTCAGGGTATACACAACATTTTTATGTATTAACATGATCTTAGACTCAAATTTTAATAAGTGCCAAAAGTTAAAATGTGTTTTCATAATGTTTAATAACATAAAATAAATAAAATAAAAAGAAAAAAGAAAACCAAGGCACAAACACTTAATTATCTTCTATTGACACTTGAGAGTCATCATCTTCCAAACTATAACACAACGTCTCCTTCCATTGTAGTATGTTGTCGTCATTGTAACTACATCCCTTTCCTTTGCAGCATGACACCACCATCACTTCCTAGTCTCATTTTTTCGCAGGCACAACCATCTTAAACCAAGAAATTGGGATTTTAGGGATTACTTCATTAAACCCTAATCTCAAGAGCGAAGAACTCTATGAATGGAGGAATTTTGGTGCATGATGAGAGTAAATGTAGTAATATTAGATAGATTCTTCATATCGCAGAAGATAAGTTTCTATTAGAACCAAGTTGGTTTGGAGAACAAATGACATTTAATTCTTATTTTGATGATAACAAAAATATGTGAGAACAATTTTTGTTTTAATGTATTTTTTCTAAGTGTGCAATGATTGTCCAAGTAAAAGACTCTATTTTCACTCCTCTTCTATGCATTTCAACATTCACATTCAAAGAAGATGTCAACACTTCAACATTCATTGTCTCTCACTTGACCTAAGTCAAATCATTTATTGGAAGTTATCCTCCTATTTAAGCATCCTCAACAATGTGATGAAATCTTCTAACGCGTACATCCTCTGATTTTCTTAACTTAATGATCAAGATAAATTGAATCATTATAAAACTAAGAAAGGACAAAGAATAAATGTGAAGACTCAAGACAGATGACTAACTGTACAGCTGTTAAATTTCATACGAGATATGCACAACAATTCCTATAGTTTCCAGAAACCCTAATGGCATCAAAATTCTCTATATAAAGAAGTCAGCAACAATACAAAGATACAGATAACAAATAAAACTTTTTTTCAATAATCCTTTGCAATACATAAAAGAGAAAGTTATTAAAACAATCTTAGTGTTTTGTTGAGTGCTTACATTACAATACCCCCTTGTAAGAGTTATCCATAAACATTTCAATCCTTCATCTCTATAACTTGAACCAATGGTGGCTGCAACCTCAAAAGCTTGTTTGTACAAAGCTAGAAGTTTGAGAAGATTATGACATAATTAGGAGATTAGTAGATGTTGTAGTGTTTTTGAAAATCAGTTTGATTAAGTGGATTAAATCCTTTAGAATGAAGGGATTGCACGTAGCTACTGTGTTGGTGTTGAACTAGAATATATTGGTTTTGTGATCTCTCTTCCTTATATCTTTACTTTTGGTTTAAGTTATTTTAAGTTTCTAACTAAAACTTGTATTACAGAAAGAAAAAAAAAATTAAAAAGAAAAACACAGGACAATGCATATTGCCAAGGACCATGCTTAAGAGGTAACAATACCCTGTCCCTAGAGTACATCCTAATCCTCGAGGATGAATATTGCCAAGGACCATGCTTAAGAGGTAAAGTTTTTCATGTTGACACAAGCTGAAATTGTAGACATGGTATAGATTGAAGTGTAATTTAGGCTCCCTGCAACAATTTCAAGATCAAACCTCAAAATTTGTAATGACTTGAGTAGAATAATCATCCTCTGAAAAAATCTTTCCTATGTAAAATAGCCATTGTTTCAACCAGTTTGAAAATTGACAGAAGACAATATTGTGACAGATGGAACATTAAATTTTAACTTTAAGACATAGCTTCAACAGAAGTACTTGAAGCAAGCCGATTATATTTGAATTAGAAGGGGATATTGTGGAACTACTCATTGAGGCGTTCTATTACTGTACATAGTCTTTTGTAAATTGATAACAAATCATATAGGATTTGTTCCTTTTATTAATGGTCAACACTTAACAATAATTTTGCATAAAATCTCAATTCCTTTTTATTATCAATTTCAAATCACAAACACAAATATATTATATAATTTAATATACATTTGTCTTATTTGAAAATGGAATCTAAATTGGATTTGCATCAAATGTATACTTGTGTATCCAAAACTCATTAAAATTTACTAAGTTGCAGTATTATCTATCTCATGATTAATTTATAAACACCATAATAGAGTTTTTCATAAAATGTAGATGCTTACGTATTTTTGCATTCAAAACTCATTAAATTTTAACAATTTATATTATTATTCATCTCAAAATTAATTCTACAAATAAGAGAAATAATTAACGATAGAACACAATCAAAAGTATATATTAAAATAAAATAGGTGGTATATATGCCTCTTAAAGTCCTACAAATAAAAGATTCATCACATCTCTTTGTAGTCTTGAATATTCCTCAAATTATTTTTCTGGATCGAAGAAGTGGTTTTGGATCTTCATAACTCCCACCAAATCGCACAGTTACTGTAGCATCATATTCTAGCCAAGTGGGATATATTTGGAACTTACTCATCATATGTAGTAGAGATGATTTGATCGAAATTCGACTGCTTATGTGTTATAGTCTCCATATTGAAGCACCAAAAGCTTGGCTCTAATACCAATTGAGCCAGGAAATTTGGAATTTAGGGATTACTCTATTAAAACTCAATCTCAAGAGTAGAGAACTCAATAAATGAATGAGTTTTGGTGTATAGTAAATGTAAAAATATTAGAGAGTTTTCATACAGAGAAGAAGATAAAGTTTTGTTGAAATGTAAGTTGTTTTTCTTCAAGATAATTGGGCTAGCTATATAGCTAAGACATTTACAAAGTGAGCTAAAGGAATTGTGACAAATGCTGACATGGTAAAAAAACCTTAGAAGCTCCTCAATATTGTCCAATAGTGTGTAACAATGAAAACCTTAATTCAGGTTAGTATATGCTGTTTAAGTTTGTAAAAATGAAAACATGGTTAAAATGGCGTAGCAATGTCTATTGAAGATCTTCTAATGGTAAGATTTGTGCATCCCATATTAGGTGGTATTAGTTTTATGGTTCATCATATTGTTTCTCAGCTTCAATAGTTCTCTTCTTGGATGTAAATTTTGAATTTTAAAAGCATGTTAAAAGCCATTGAGAGAATTACTATACTAGCTTGAATGTGGTTGGAAGATGAAGAAGACATGAAATTAGGATTTGAAATTCAATTTTGCTTCCCACACCCCTAAAAAAATTTAAACCCAAAATACCCTTCCCTCTTTATTCAATTAAACAACATTTCTAACTTCATCATCTTCATCTTCAATCAATCAAGTAAGCCATTGTTGTTTTTTCGTTTTTGGGTTAACTCTATGCATTTTGGAATTTTGGGTTTAACTCTCTGCATTTTTAAATGAATGGTTGTTGTTGAATGAAAATGTTTTCTGGGTTTATGGGTGTTTTAAGGGTTTTTAGAGTTTGATGGTATTTTTAGGTGATGAACGTGAACTCATATCACGTACAATGATGGTGTTCAGCTACGTAAACTGAAATCCAATATGTGAACTCATATCACGTATGTTGACGTGAACTCAATTCACGTAGGTTGATGGAGTTCACGCGTACGTGAACTCAGTTCACATAAGCTGGTTTTTTGTGGAGTTCACGTACGTGAACTCGGTTCACGTAGACTGATGAAGTTCACGTACGCGAACTCAGTTCACGTAGGTTGATCGTGTTGTTATGTTGTTGGACTTGCATAAATGTTATATTGTTATGTTGTTTTGATAAATATTATGATTTGTTTATGCAGAAATGGTGCGGACAATGTTTACTGATATAGACGATCGTGTTATACTCGACAAAGGGCCTGATAGTCGTCGTGTTAGACCAACTGCTTTTGCATGGGCTCACCATGCTCAGCTTGAATTGCGTGAACAACGAAGATTACGGAAGCAACATCGGAATAGGCGCAAGCAGAACAGGGGCAAGCATAAGAGGCCCAAGCAGATAAGGCTCAACCAGAAGAGGTCCATGTGGATGAGGCCCACTCTGAAGCAGATGACGGATATCCTAGTGGTCCGGTTGATAGGTCTATCTTAAGGACATATGGGGATCATGTTGTGACACGACTTGTTTGGTTAATTTATTTCAGGATCGCAGAGAGTTAAGGGTTTTTAGCAATGGAAAAAAATTAAAAGTAGTTGTCATTGAAAATCAAGTGGTTGAGGAACTTGTTAAAAGTTCTGGTTTATATCCATTGCAAAAATGCAGCTACGAGATGATCGACAAAGATATAATTTATGCCTTTTTCGAGAGATGGCGTCGCGACACCAATAGCCTTCATCTTCCAATTGGAGAGGTGACCATTACTTTGGACGATGTCTCTTCACTGATGTATATACCCATCACCGATGCATTCTTTAGCGTTAATATATTGAATAAGGATGAAGCTGCATAATTATTGGGTGAGCTTGTTGGGGTTAGTCTGGTTGATGCATACGTTGAGTTTAACTTGACGCGGACAACCACTTCTCGGTATAGTTGGTTGCTTGACGTATACCATCAGCGATGTGCTGATCAGCATTGGCAGATGGCTGTGAGGGCATTTCTTTTATTTTTGATGGGTTGCACCTTGTTCAGCGATAAAAGTGCCTTTGAAGTGAGTGTTTCCTACCTTGAATCCTTCAGAGACCTCAACTCATGCGACGTATATGCATGGGGTGTTGTTGCGCTTGCTTACCTATACGACAATCTTCGAGAAGCAAGCATGCATCAGAGTAGAACGGTAATCGGGTATCTGACACTATTATAGGTATTTGCGCAATTGTTTTCCTTGTTTGATTTATTTCCTGATTTTGTGCTTTGTTGCTTTATTGATTTATGAATATGTTATTATATATGTCCAGGTGTAGGTGTATGAGCATTTTCAAGCATTGTGTGCGAATTATTGTCGACTATCTCAGATTTATGATGAGGAATATCTGAGAGCACTTAGATGGAAGCCAAAATGGGATAAAGGTTTGGTTATTCCATTTAGGAAAGCACTGGACGAGATTGATGTTGATGGCATATGTTGGACACCTTACATAGAGCATAGACTGTAACGACCATTTGAGGTTGGTTCATTATTTAGAGGGTGGATACGTTGGGGTCTCAAGATGTATGCTCACTTACCAGATAGGGTATTGCGTCAATATGGACATGTTCAAACCATCCCTGGTTCACCTTTGGAGATAGTAGGTCAGACGACCACACCAGAGGAAATGAACATCATGTTTACGCAATACGTTGTTCATGTAGTTGACGTTGGGGCAGTTGTACATAGACCTGTAGACTGCGCAAATGAGTACATGGACTGGTTTTGTTGGATTACTCATCCATATATCATTCGTAGAGAACCAGTCTATGTAGCTCCTTCGGTTGCAAAACCTGCCGATGATGATCATGTTCCAAATGTCACAACGATAAATTCATTTAACTTTAATTTATAATTTTATTAAAATTATTAATCATGTAATTAATAAATGTCTTTTTCAATGCAGCGTCGAGCAATACAAATTGCATAGGAGCTTCTTGATCGACAACTGGTATTACCTGATGGCATCACACTCGTCAATGAATTAATTTTGGTATTGCGATCTCAGAGGGGTGGTGGCAGAGATTGGACTAATGTAGTGCCATATTGTAGGAGACGTAGGCAGACTTAGGATTTGAATTTGTAGTTGGTATTGAATATTTATATTGGAAATGTATTTTGGATATCAATTTTGAATTTGGATTTTGGATATCTATTTTTGATATGTATTTTGGATTTGTATTTTGGATATCTATTTTTTATATATATTTTGGATTTGTATTTTGGATATCTATTTTTTATATGTATTTTAGATATCATTTTGGATTTGGAAAAAAAATAATTAAACAAGTTAATTAATTAAACAACTTCGTTAAATGTCAACAATTCAGTTTACAATAACTTCATTTATAGTTTATGGAAATATCTGCAACCAATGTTGCATGTGATCCCTGTAAATATCCTCCCATTGTCGTGCTTCTTCATTGCAATATCTTTTCCACAAATTACTTGGTGGTATAGGGGAATCTGACTTTAAGTAAACATGTTAAATTACATAAAATTATAAATCAATTATCAATTATCAACTATAAATCAATTATCAACAATAAATCAATTATTATAAATCAATTATTAATTATCAACTATAAATCAATTATCAATTAACACCTGTATGAAATGACAGTTATTAACAAATGCAATAACAATCACACGATGATCTGACATAGATGTTGTTGGTGGACTTCAAAGTGGAAAATATGTTTGCGATTGGTTATGTGATAATGCGACGACAACCACGTTAAACATTGAAGCAATCACATATCACATTTCTAGAAGTGTCATCAAATTATCCTTCGATGCAACTTGCTCAACATACACATTGTGTATAAGTTGTCGAATATAATTTTCTCCACCAAATAGTATCTCGTAATGAGACATGAACTCTTGAAGCTCTATCACACACTGTTGCCTTTGAACCCATATAGGTATACCTTCTGTATTTTGTTCATCACTTTCTCTATAGATAGTATTTTTTAGCTGATTCTTTTTCCATTAGAAACTAGACATAATTACCTTCATAGAGGAACTTGAGTTACAAGTTAGAAAAAAATCTATTGTTCCATTTTTGCACCTATATATACCTTATTTTATTAGACTATATTAACTAAATGTCTATTATGTAGGATACAAATAATATTTATAATGCAAGATACAAATAATATTTATAAATTAGATATCTTATACTTTCCAAAATGTTATCGTTTATTCAAATCAAATATCGTTTGATATTTTAATTAAATTGTCAAAGTTATAGTGTTTTCTATAGAAAATGATTATGACATAGCTGAGTTAAAATAGGCATAACAGAAGCAATAAGAATCCGTTTTGAGTGAAATCAATTGCGTCTAAAAGAAGACATATAGTAGTTTCATCAAGTTAAGATTTATGGTTTTTATAAATATAGAAATCACTCAGTAGTATTGTAAACACAATTATTCTGTCATGAGATTATTATGTAATGTTGTTAACTTTAAAACACCATAACTTGAGTTATATAGATTATTTTTGGGTGAGACTAATTGCATTTAAAAGTTTAAATATAACAACATTTTTCCTGAAAGTTTGACGCTAATACATGGTGTGTGTTTCTGTGTGTGTGTGTGTGTGTGTGTGTGTGTGTATATATATATATATATATACATATATTCTAGTTAGATGATATCTCCATCTATATATGACGAGAGTGAGAATAAGTGGAACATCACTTACGTACTTGATTATGTCGAATCTTATCAAAAAAAGGTTATTAAAGTAGAGGGCATTGCGTGAGACCAATGCAATCTTTATGACTTACTTATTATGCAGAGTTTAAGTCATTAGATAATTTATGTCTAATGACTTAAATTGTTTGAAAGATTTGAGGCTAGAGGTAAAAGAGGTACCTGAGTATAGTTTACGAAAAAATAGTATTTTATTAAATTGAGGTATAGTTTGTCGAGAGGATTTTTCATGCTTAGCACCCCTGCATATGGTTGGGAAACATTAATTGTTTTTGTCAAATCTACGTTACTAAATTTTATACTCACTATATTAGAAGTGATATTTTCTATGTAACAAATAAATATTGAAAGTATAAAAAGTGTCTGGATTCCTCACCAGTCATTCAATGTCAGGAGTTGGAGATTGCTTAAATAAACTTACATTGCTGGCACATTGCTTTCCCTTTACTTGTTGGGTTTGTATAATGAATGAATGTATGTATGGCCACATTTTGCATTTCTTTGATTCAGCAAAGCTCTATTCTATTTGTGTTTGTTGTTCTTTGTCTAGGGCTTTAAGACCAAATTGTCAATTGTTGTTGTTTTAGTGCGGAAAGTGAATGATATATAAAGGCTAATATTTCTGAAATTTTATTTCAGCGCCACTTGTTTGAAGCGCTCTGATTTTCAGCTTTACTTAAGACAATTATGGCTTCTTGTTTCTGGCTTGTAGTGGCAGCTTCATATCTATTATCAATTGGTGGATCATCTATAGTGAGTCATCCTCCTTCGCATCCTCATTACGATGATGATTTCGACGATCTGTCGCTAGACGAACTTTGATCTCATGGTTATTTTTACTTTTTGTAGTCATTGGTTGACAATTATGTATTAAGTAACTTTATTAAGTTGTAATTTGATACTATGTTATTATTTTGTAGTTTCAGAATAAATGATACTTTGTTAAGTTGTTATTTAATACTATGGTGCGTTTGTTATGTTGTTAAATTAATGATTTTTAATGTATCTTAAGTATCAATTATTTTATACTAATCATTTGTCGATTTCTCAATGTTGACCACTAGCGTCGGCTAGGTCGACGCTCTATTATAAGACTTTTATTTGACAGTAGTGTCGGACATCTGACGCAACAAATTTTTTCAGATGACGTGTCAACGGGTATAACTAGCATCAGATGTTCTATGTTTGTTGATAGCGTTGGCTTAGAGTAGACCGTGCCTACACTAGTATAGCGTCGGATAGCATTTGGCTGACGCTATGTATTAGTTTCGACCGTTTTAGCCTAGGCCAAACACCAACGCTAAATCAACGTTGGCGTCGGCTTTTGGCTTATTAGCGTCGATTTTTAACCGACACTAAATTCAGTTTTTCTAGTAGTGAAATTGTTTTAAAATTTATAAATATTTTAGTATCCTTAGTAATTTCAAGAATTTAAAAAAAGAATTTTTATTTATTTGCAAACACTTAGTTACTTTTGAATTGAAATTTTTGTGTGTATATTTTTTTTTTAGATTTATAATTAAAATTAAAGTATTACAAAAAAGGTGTTGAAACGATCTTAGGTTTGTATGGCATTCAAAGATTCAAAAGAATCTGAAGATAACCATGCCTTAAGACGAAGAAAGAAATCTCAACATTCTCAATTATATATTTATGTAATCTTCTTTTGATTAATTAAATTATTGTCTATTTCGTTTTCAGTTAACAATGGCCTATTTGTTTATCGATTATTGATTATAACGATTATTTTTCAATGTCTAATAATAGCTTTATTAGTCTTATTTATGTGTTTATTGTTGTATTTCTTCTTATCAGTGTACATTTCTTTTTTTTCCTTTTGTCTTTTTTGAGATATTAATTGCTTTAAATATAGTTTCTATTTTGCTTACTAGTAATCATGTAGTATTTTGTGGTAGATTATATTAGTTAGCAGCATTCTCTAGTAGTTTATTGATATCTGCATCTTTAATGTCTCAGTTCTCTATAATAGCCTCATATGTATTATAGTTAAATATTGGTTCGATCTAATAGTCTTTTGTTTCTTTTCTTCGATTGGTATCTTAGTCTGTAATAACTAATAGTATAGTAATAGCTCTAAATAGAAGAATCCAGTAGTGTTGTATTTCTTCTGTTTCATTTGTCTTACCCAAAAGGGGAGAAAAACAAAGGACAAATAAAGAGAGAAAATAAGACTTTGTACTTAGTTAATTTAATAGTGTTGTACTTGCATCTGCTTGATATTTGTGTCTTCTTGATATAGTAGTATTTATACTTTGTCTAAATATGGTCTACCTCTAATGTGCATCTCTCTGCCAATATCCTTTCTTGTTTAGTACTTATTGTATTGTCTAGACAACTCATTGCATTCATGATGTCCCTTTTCTCTGGTCTTCTGTTGTCAAGCAAAACATCTTGTTAATACTATTGAGTTGATTAGTAATCTGATATATACTTGCAATTCACTCTTGATTTAAAAGGTTTAACATCCTCAAAATACATAGATTGTTCTATTATGTTTAACATCCTTAGAAAAATCTGAACACTACATATTGGCATCCAAAAGATGTGTATTGGAAATCACAAGATATAACCACAAAGAGACCAACTGCTTTAATCGTGTGAATTCTAAAGGAACTAAGAGTCCCAAGGAATTTTCCTAAGTCAAGTGAAAAGTATAATTGCTTATAACAAAACAGAAAAATATTTGTCCACTATCTGACAAAAGTAACATAAGCAATGATAATTATTTATGTTGCTAAGAACAAGAAATACATTATCAACTAATTAGCAAATAAACATGTTCACTAATTGATCAAAATGTTTTAATACACTTTTTATATAGCATTGTACTTTGTGTTTGTGTTTTTAGATGTGTGTTAGGCCTAATAACAACTTTTTACCATGTTTTTATATCTTTGGGTCATAATTGGGTTTTAGTGAAATTTTTAGATGATTTTTGGATTTTGTTACATCATGACTCATTCTACTTTTGTAGGCTACAACTAGGGTGGTACTTATCGAATTTTAGTGATTTTGGTGTCGGTGGAAAGCAAAGAAACACATCTACAACTCATATGTTGAGGCCAAAATCCACTTTTGACCTTTTTGAATAAAGATTGATAGAATCTATGATGCTTAATTATAGATTTGAATGAATTCGGTTATTAGATTACCCATGTTTTGTGGCGTTTGTTCTATATTCATAGTTATTCGAACTATGTGAACCCTAATCGAATAGGATGATTAAGGTTGACTTACCTTGTTACTATATAAACTGTTCTTGAATTAGTTTGACCTATGTATGATACCATATCAAATTGAATATGATCTAATGACAAAGATAATCAACATCACATTCACTAGCAAGTTTTTAAGGGATTTATCTTCTTCAAGAGTATTATATAATTCATCTAGATCAAATTCCAAGGAATATTGTTGGAAGTCTTTTTCATACATTTACTTAAAATGAATTTTTGTTGCTTAGTTCCTCTAATAGTGCAAAAGGTTTTACATCGTGCAACATCTTGGTGGCCTAAATTTCCATGATTTGAAGAGTAGATTGGACACATTGTTGAAGTTGCATTGTTGATGGACGGTGGAGAATAACTTTTCATTTACTTCATGATTTCTTCTAAATAAGACTCTGCATTAGCTTCTAATGAACTAATTTTCTCTGTAACACAACCTCATTCATTATATCATGACGAATCAATTTTTTCATTTTGTTGAAACTATTGATATGACTAAATAGGTTGTTCTTTTGGATATGAACTTTGTTATAAATAATATTGCTCTGAAAAATCACCTACAACTTAAGACAAGTATCACTATCATGAAATCATAAAGAGCAAATAATACAAATCTCAAGTATTATTTTATTCATGAGATTAATAAGATAAATATTTTATATTAATAAGCCAAATGGTCCAAAAAATCCCATTTTATTTTAATATTTTATATTAACTACAAAAATAAATAAATAAAAAGGATAATAACATAAAATAAATGGGGAAAAAAATCTTATTTAACTAATAAAGATCAAATGGATGTAGAATTTCATGATTGAATCTAATCGAAGATATGAATATAGCACAACAAATCAGAAAATATCAATAATGTCCTAACACTAAAATAAGGAGAAAATTGACAAAATATATCAATAAAACATAAAAATAGCACCAGAAATTTCTAAAAATCAAATAAATGTACCTCAAATTCTTTCTAATTATTTTAAAGATGTGAAAAATTAAAAGAAATTTAAACAAAGGAAATTCGGATTGTGAGTCTTATTATGGTGCATTTACTAGGGCATCTCTATGCCACACGTGTGACATGAGCACATACCTATCTCTTCATCCTCTTGTTTGTATTACTCCTCTTCTTCTTCTGTTCTCATCTCTTCTTTTCTTCTTCCAATTTCTTTAATACTCTCATTTCTTTACTGCCATTCATTTGTCTACTCTTCTTTTACATTTTTCTTCTTCTTACTCTCTTATCTTTTTATCTTGTTGTTACTATATATATCTTGGTATATGAAATTTTTTTTTAATGCCTACTCTTATGTTTGGGTTTATGATGATCTTGATTTATGGGAAGTTTATTATTGCTTGTCCTTGAGTTGTCATCTACATCTTTTGATTCATTGGAGGTTGGTTTTGTTGGTTCCTCTAATAATTTTGATTCCTCTATTGTATGTAGATATGCAAAATCTAAATCTAGTTTTGACTTCTTATGGTCAAGCTTTTTTTAATCAAACTTGACACAAATTGATTCATCGGCAATTAATGTTTATTTGTTGTATACTCTATAGGCTTTAGACCTTTCAAAGTATCCCAAAGAGGTGCACTTCTATGATCATGAATCAAACTTGCCAAGATTCTTTTTGGTATTCAAAATATAGGATATGCAACCAAATTGATGAAAGTATGAGATGTGGGTTTTATTCCTTTCCACAATTCATAAGGAGTCTTAGTAAGAATAGTTTTGATATAGATTATATTATGAGTATAGCATACAGTGTTCACAGCTTCTGTCCCAAAGTGGTTGACAACATTCATTTCGAAATTATGAGTATTGTTTTCTTTCTACAACACAATTTTGTTGAGGTGCTCTAGGAGAGAAAAAATTATGTAAAATTCTATTTTTTTCATAGAAATTTTCAAAAAGCATATTTTCAAATCAACCTCCATGAGCACTACAAATTGTTACAACACAAAAACCTTTTTCATTTTGCACATGTTTGCAGAAGATAGTGAAAATTTTATGTGACTCATCCTTTTGTTTAAGGGACTTTATCCATGTCCATTTGGAATAACCATCAACAATAACAAATCCATACTTTTTACCAATGACATAGGCAATCCTTACAGGTCAATAAATCAAGATATAAAAGTTCAAGTGGTCTAGAAGTGGAAATAATATTTTTTGAAGAAAAAAAGATTTTGTTTGTTTCCATTTCGGACATGCCTCACAAAGAGCATATGATTCATATTAAAGATTTGGTTCTTCAAATTGGAAAAGGAGTTGGCACATGGATGATTATTTGTTTTGGCCCATCAAAAGTTGACTTGAGATCAAATTTATTATTGAGAATCTCCAAAGGCTTTGGAAAAGTCACATTTCTATCTCCTTTTAACTGAAGGGTCGATATATTTCATCATCTCTCCATAAATCACTTGTACCAAATGTCTATCCAAAAAATCTTGAAGGATTTGCACCCCACACTTTTGTATACATTGGTTGTCATTAGGATGAAGTTTACATGCGTCTTTCTTATCATATCCTTTTTCAATAATGTCAAATTTACAAAGTTCAATGTAGAGAACTCTAAAAAAGTACGAATAGGAAATGGATCTCTATGACCAGGAAATGGATCTCTATGACCAGGAAATGGATTACTACCCACGTTAGGATTGTCCTCCTTAAAAATCATCCATTTGGCATTGATCAAACCTTGAACCACATACGTTAAGGTTTTGCAGTTCTCAATCGAGTGACCTACTACTCTTGTATTAAACTCAATTGGCATATCGATTATACCTTCTTGGGAAGGAAGGTTGTAATGGTTTCATCATGTGTGGTGCAACCAAATAATTCATGACGGAGTGGTGAAATAAATTTGTGTAAGACATTGGACTAGGGTCAAATTGGGTAGCTTTTTTGTCTTGGTTGTTGGGGGAATTTGGTCAAGGCTCCCTTGAGCGTTTGCTTGAGGGGATGCAATAGGTGTTGTTTGTGGTTGTACAATAGGTTAGGGTTAAAAAGCATTCTTGATTGATTTGGACAAGAGGATGGGTTATGAGAAGCTGCGACGACATATGGAGAAGGAAATTAAGGGTATTAGAAGAGTTGTGGGTGGTAATGAGGTGGTCTTCCTTGGGTATGACCTCCCTATTGCATTATTACATCATTGGTTTCTCCCTCCTTTTTTTTCATGATCCCACTAGGAGGCTTCTTGATATTATTTGTTCCAACGTGATTGTGAGAAATATTCTCGCTCCTTATCCTATTTTCAACTCTTTTGCTTATAATGACTATATCCGAAAAGTTTGATTATACGTTTCCTATCATTATGTTATAAAAGGGTGATTAAGAGTATTAATCCAAATTTCCACAATTTCTTTTTCAACCAAAGGTAGTTCCACTTGAATTGTTAATCCCCTTTATTGTTTGGGAGTATTCCTTAAATGTTTCATTGTCTCTTTTCACCTTATTTTGCAATTGCACTCTATCAAGAGTCATATCAATGTTTTACTTATATTTGTTTCAAGAAAACATCCACCAAATCTTTCTAAAAATAAATATGAGTACTCTAAGGTACATGTACCAACTCAAGGAAGCTCCAAGAAAACTATCTTGAAAGAAATGGATCAATAGTTTCTCGTCATGTGCACAAAAGGCCATCTTCCAACAACACATGATTAGATGGTTTTTCGGGAAATTTGAATTTTGGGGGAATTAATATATCATAAACAAGGCACAAATCTAAAGCATCGAAACCATGATTTCTTCCTCTTTCAACAACTCTCAAACATTCTACCATAACTTCCCACTTTTTTTAGCTTGGTGGTTTTTCAATGGTAAAGAGGCAGCAAGTTGTTGAGGATCATAATGTATATTCAGTACCACAGTACCACATGTGTGGCCCTTGAAATGGCTTCTTGTGGTCTTAAAGTAGCGTGTGGGAAATGACCTTGAGGGCTCACGTTAGGACCAGAATCTTGTGGAAGATAAACGTTTGTAGGATTTGTAGTCGCAATCCGTATGTTAATATCCATAGGTGGCATGTTACCTAAGGGTAGTCCATAATATGGGAATTGTTATGTGAGCTGGTGGAGTGAACCCCGGAGGGTGAACAGGAGTCCCTAGTGGTATCATGTTTTCCTTCGAAGCATTTTTCTCATTCCTAGTGTCGAGCGTTTAAGGATTTCCTTGATTTTGGTCATTTGACCTTTTAGTTGGTTTACATCCTCCTCCATCTCTGCTTGGCCCAATTCATCCATGATTCTAGATTGAGAATGTGTCCGATAACGATGTCGAAGAACCAATTTGTTTCAAGTTTCTAGTGATTAATAAAAAAAATGGTATGAGTTTGCATTAAAAGACTGATATTTGCATGATTTTTGTATATTTTATTTTAGGGAATTACATACCATTGCTATATTATAAAAATCTAAAAAAACATTAAATTTTCAAAGAATCTAATGGAATCCAATGAAAATAATTAATCCTTCATTAATAGGAAACAATATTCAATTACAATAGGGATTTCACTTTTTCTTAATAGGAAAACCTGCATTTTCTTTTAACTTTCCTATTAGACTTCTACAATATTCAACAAAGAAAAGGGGTATTTAGAGATTGCATTGTTGTTTCAGCCTTCCTCAAATGCCTAACGACATTTGTAATCGTGTAATTACTTGCAAAACGATCCTTCCAATATAGGCCATCGTTTCTTAACTATTGAAATACTTCTTGACTTTCCTAGTGGCTAGCGAATTTTGTAAGCCGATCCTCCCAATACAAGCTTTCATGTTTCATGTCATCATATATTTTTTCTTGACAGACAATGTAACTTTTCAATTCATTTAAATAATCTTGTTCTCTTTTTAGTGCATCTTGATGCTTCAACAAGTATCTTTTCCAACTCAATGTTATCTAACCTTTCAGTTTCAATTTTATTATTTAACTCAACCACCACCTTATTAAAGTGTGTCTTAATTCCTCAAGCTTCTTTTGCAAGTTCTTTTCAGCAACTATGGACTTAGTCCATAATTTTTTCCACATATAAGCATTATATATAGCTTCATCTATTTCTCGATTGCACATTTTTAAATTTTCATTTGCACATCTCAAACAATCTTTAATGTCAACCTCTCAAACATTTTGAAAGTACGGCATTGATAGATCACCCTGTTCACTTGTCGCCATTTTGGATACCAATTAATATCCTTTTCATTAAGACTACTCAAAAATTGTTCCCATCCTTGGTTGCTTTTGGGCTTAACAGAACACCATTTGAAATCAACAATAGGTCATGAAGTCTTAAGTCCAATGTAAAAGGTATTGGTGGTGAGCCATACATCGAGCGCAGGAAAACAAAATATTTTCTTATTTTTCTTCTCATGACAAGAATTAAGAGTATAATCGCCTCTGTCTCTTACACCTCGGAAAACATCAATCGCTGCAAAGTCAACATGCTCGTCCACATTTGGAAACAAAATTGTTCCAAAAATGGTAAAGGCTAATACATTTGTAAAGGTGGCCCAATCCTCTTTCTCTGAAAGTAACTCTAATCGTTCTTTTAAGTATGCCAGTAGAAAACCATCGACACTATTCAGACTCTTCACATTTTCCTCCAACTTATCTTTGTTGATCTTTACAATTGAAGCAACTTTTTCAAGAGAAGGATAATTCCCTATATAGTGTAGGGTTTAGCATCTTCCAAAGTGTATCCTATAATTTGTTCATATTCTTCTAAGATTGGTGCCATTTGGAAATCTTGGAATGTAAAACATCTGTATCGAGGATCATAAAATTGAGCTAATGTTGTAATGGCTTCCACTTGTACATCGACCTCTATAAGGCAGGAATTTTTCCATACTTAGCATTAAAATCTATGCTTATTTTTCCTTTCAACAATTTTTCGATATCTATCAAACTCCGAACTAATGTCATCCTCGTCTTTACATGTATGAGCTTTTTCGAAATTGTTTCATTATTTGATCCCATGATATTTTGTTACAGATACTCAAAAATTATGGTGCTTACGATTCCCTGACAACTTATTCAATAATGAAATGAGATGATGATGAATGCAATGTGCTATATTATTGGCATATTTTTATCATGTAACAAAGAATGCATGAGAATGTCTAATGGTGCAATTATGATAAAATAAATAAAAGAACATGTTTGCTACCTTTTAGAGTAATGTTGAATGATAGAATGTCTAAGTTAGTGGATGAATGCCCTAATTATTTTAAGGGTAAGGATGAATAATCGAAAATGAAGACTATCTCTAGATGTCTTAAATAAAGTCAACTTGAACTTTCAAGTACTCTTTCATAATGAAACAGCACTAAGGAAGAGGATCATACATGAGGTCATTCCTAAAACAGTCACTCTAGATGAGGTTCTTGTGATACCCAAATCAAAAACAGATTTGAAGTGATAATCACTAACAACTTCTCACTCTCTAAGTTGCACTCAGGCACGGGTATATCAATCCTTCTATTGAAATTTGTGCTTATGTGATGATTCTTGGCTAAAGGGATTTTACGCTCTTGAGATTGATTTTCAAAGAATTTTTAAAAATCTATCTCTTGATTTCCTTACAATTATCAGTTTTGATGTGTATGCATTTGTGCAGCAATTGTTTTATTACAGGTTGGATTTTTCTTAATTTAAACTCTACTGTAGTAGCTTTAATTCCTAAATTTTCTAGTGTGGATAGCCTATTGCTTTGGCTAATTTTCAGTTTAGGGTAATTACAAAGGTTCTTGTGGATGGTCTTGAGCTCATTTCCCTAAATTCATCTCTGAACAACAGGAGGTTTTGTCAAGGGTAGAAATATTTCAGAATGCATTTGTGTTGCTTCTGAGGCTGTAAACATGTTGGATATATATATAAACAACGAACTTGAAACCTCATAATTAAAGCTCCTTCAATTTCTTTTAATCCACCAACTGAAATACATTTGCGGAACATACTATATTTTCTTTATTTACTTACAATCAAATCTAATGGTTGATCACTAAAAACAATCAAGTGGTTGTACAACCATCGTAAATTTATTTCCTAATCAATTTATAAACAAACTCGTACCATGGTGGTGGCTGTGCAATTAAACTGCAGGGCCTCCACTAAAATTGCAAATAAATCTGGATTTGTGTATTGTTTCGTCGGAGTATGGGGCAGTTGGTGCAACTGAAGTTGTATTTTTGTGACAGTTCAGTGGTTCTATCATTTCACATGTTGTGTGACTATGAAGATTTGTGAGTTGTGACCACGAAAATTGTTT
Source organism: Cicer bijugum (assembly GCA_037974875.1). NCBI lineage: Eukaryota > Viridiplantae > Streptophyta > Magnoliopsida > Fabales > Fabaceae > Cicer > Cicer bijugum. The sequence continues at coordinate 125,246 of JBBPBT010000459.1, read as the reverse complement.
AGCAAATTGGCAGAGACAAGTATGAAAGAAGACGGAAATTAGACAATAGAAAGAGAGAGAGATTATAAAATAAAAATTAAATTATATATATATATATATCCATTTATTTAAGAATTTAATTTTGTGAAATTATTTTATTACTTTTTTAAAAATAAACACTTGGACTTCTTATCAAAATAAAAAAGTTTACATAGCAAGTTTAAACAACTAAAAGGAATTAGTGGACGAGGCTAATGTTGTGTATGTGTAACATCTTATAGACTCTTAAATAATAATATGTTGAATTTTTTCAAAAGCATGAATAAGATTTTAATGATCTAAAATTCAGACAAAAAATAGGTAAATTTTGGTTCAGTCATGTTTCAAATTTAAGTTATCTCAAACAATTTATCTTTAATTGAATTTTATTAATCAGTTGAACTCAATCATTTAATTTATCAATAATACAATGTGGATTTATGACAAAAAATAAAATAGAATTAATCTATTTGAGTGGCTACGTACAACCCAAGCAGATTTGTAGCGGAAAACATGTGATAATTACTATATTTTCTACTACTCTAATGTTTCATTTCAAAACCATGCAAATGAAATGAGTTACCAACCCCACACTCATCAAATAACTCTGGGAACAATAATTCTAAGAAACATCTTTTTTGTTATGACAAAATACTAAAATAACATCTAATGGCCATCTCTAAGTGCTATAGAGTTAAGAACCCTTTAAAGAGGTGTGTAGTAATCCAAAAACAATATATAAACAAACCTACCAATATTAATTTCCAAATTAGATTACCAATTATTCATTCACCTTTATCCAATACCAAAATGAATATTCAAACAAAATTATGTTGTATAATTTTATTCACAACAATTCAACTATTTCATCCTGCATCTCCCTCACCTAATCCTACTGGATCAATAATTAGCATCCCCATATATCACAAGAGAATTCAACATCCTCACATGGAAGCCACAACAGAAATATACCCAATAAATGATGCATATGGATTATTCTTATGGATTGGAACTCCAGTGCAAATTATATTAGTTATGTTGGACATAGGAAGTCCAATTTCTTGGTCACAATGTGACCCATGTAATAGTTGTTACCCTATGCAACGTTCTCCCTTTAATACTAGAGTATCAAGTACCTTTAGAGAACTTGGTTGTTACTCTGATACATGTTTGATTCCAATGATGAGGAAAATTTTTGGTAATTGCACTGGATGGAAATGTAGGTATAATGTGAAATATGGTAAGGATCAATCTCATTCTTTTGGTGTAATGGTGACTGATACACTTAACTTCGAAAATTCTAATACAGAGGTTGAGAATTTCATCATTGGTTGTGGAGATTCATTTGAGGGTCCATTTAGGAAACAATTTTCAGGTGTTTTTGGTTTAGGACGTGGTCCACTTTCAGTTCAAAGTCAACTCAATGCAAAGGCTTTTTCTTTTTGTCCTATAAGTCAAGAATCAGAAAGACATTCAATTCTTGAGTTTTATGACACTCCACCTAAAATAATGGACAAACATGGTAGTGTTGGTGATAATAGTTCTATTATGGTTCCTTTAAGTGAGAATAGTGGATACCCTTTTTATTATTTTTTGCAATTTGTTGGCATAGGTATTAATGGGTTTATATTGGATATTCAATCTAGAGTTTGGGGGTATGGCGTGAACGATGATGGTGGGGTTATTATAGATATTGGAACAATGCTAACTTATTTACCAAGTGAAGCTTATAATGTGTTCAAATCAGAGATACTAAGAACAGATCATAACCTGATAACAAAGCCAGGATATGAGGGGTTAGAGTTTTGTTATAAAGATGATTCATCTAATGTATTTCCAACTATTGAACTTTATTTTGAAAATGGAAATATCGCAGGTGAGAATTTTGTGTCTTACAAGTTGAACAACAATCAGTTACTCTTTCCAGCAGAAGAAGGAACAGTTTGTCTATCATTTGCAGAAGGAAAAAGTTCTGCTCTAACTGTGATTGGTAGTCACCTACTTCAAGGAACTTTATTGACGTATGATCTGGTCAATGAGATCCTTGTTCTTACATTTAATAAGTGCTAGGAAATTAACAGACTTTCTGATTGTTTATGGATCGATTGGGTTGGTGTTTTACGATTATGATAATGAGAGTTATAAGTTTCGTATTTCCAAATTGTTTGTATGGGTGGATGAACAAATAATTATCTATTAAGTTTGTCTGTAGAGCCTTTGATTGCATTCAAAATTTTGAGTAAATGAACACCTAGACTAACATACTTCTATCTCATAATAAATGTCCAGTTGCATATATAATAATCATTGAAAAGTAATATAAAAAATAATAATTAAAATTGAATAGAATATTATTAATGTCATTCATTTTAAAATAATCTTTTAATAAATGTTGATTTAAGTAATATTTAAGTTTTTAAGTTTTTGTAAGGGATTTTTAAAGATTAAATCTATACTGATTATTTAAATTTTTATATTTCAATTATCAGTCAATTAAGTTCGAGTTTGGTATACTTAAACATGATACCTAGACTATAGTGGTTTAGGGTATTAATAAATGTTGTCGATTTTTAACATAAGATTGTATAGCACAAATTTAATCTCATCATACATTGCCACAAGCCTCCATGTTTACCACCACATTTATAACATCAACCTATTACCAGAATCAGAAAGATAGATGTGGCTCAACTGAGTATTGTAGTTAATTTTCGAAAGCTTAATTTGAAAATTGATATAAATTACAACAAAAGTTAACCTTACAAATTAGAAATGTAGGATCGTCAACAAATAATTGCATCAAACAGTATTACAGTCCAAAATTGCATGTTCATTCCAGTTTTAACCTTCTAATCACTTTAATAATTTAATGTTGAACAAAGTGTCAAAATCTATCTTGCTGTAAAATTGGGATTCCTACCAAAACTTTCTTGGGGAATTTGCAGGAGGGAGAAGATGAGAATCATATCCACTACACAGCTGTAGCATGTTTCCTGCAAATAATGTTTCAGAAGTAGCCGCTTATAGTCTACATATACTTTCTATAAGAGTTGCATCCCCGAATCAATGTCTTCTTCCTTCCACTTTTTGAATTTTCTTCCTATGCTTCGAAGCACTGCTGTCTATGTTCAGATTTATCTTTGGTGGGTTTGAAAAACAGAAAGAAGTAGCAACAGCCTGTGCAAAAGCAGTAAATTTTAGTCATCATAATGTAATTCTAGTCAATATGCGATACAATTCTAAACTGTAATTTTTATCTACCAGTAATTTTTACAGTCATCATGTTGTAATTCTAGTTTCTACACATACACAACTAAAGACCTAGATCAATTTAGATTTGTGCCTTGTGTATTTTACAGACATGTATGTATATTCAGACAATTCAGCAATATGAAAACAAAAAATGTAAAATGTGATGAAAAAGCTGTACCTGTAAATCAAGGCGGTGAACATTGAATATTTCCTTCATAGAATGTGCATTATATGCCAGTATATATGACCTATAAGCATCCTTGGCCAATGCGTTCAAATGATAAATGCCGGCCACCAATTTTTCCTGCAAAATCCAGATGGTATTGTTTATGATAAGCTACAATTGGTTTTGTATTAATAATTTTTTAACTAGCACTTGAGAAAGGAGGAACATACCAGTTGAGATTGTACATTTGAAAGCTTTTTATCATCAAATGCATACTCTTTTACAGGAATCTTAGCTGCCTGAAATTAAGCACAAAAATAAAATTTAATGATTTACCAACATAATATTATATTTTCATTTCACCACCTAATTTTATGCACGTCCAAAGGAATCAAAACAACTTCCTTTCCTTTACAGTATAAGCACGATGACAAACTCAAGGTTTCCTCAAGTAACTTATATGGGAACATTTGAGATAAAGCAAGTGCATTCATTCAAAGCCTATAGTTAGCTATGTAGCTATCTCTGTAAGAAAAAGAGTCTGACCTTCAAATAGCGAAGAAATTGCAATTCTTCAGGAATCAGGAAAAGTAAAGCATTTCCTTTTCCACCTTCCCCACGAGCTGTTCTACCAACTCTATGGATATATTCCTGGAAGCCGTACAATTACATAAGTTACACTGTGCATTGACATATAAGATATTTATGAAACAAATTGAACAAGATGGTGACAGCCAACAAAAAAAAGCACCTTTGGTTCATCAGGTGGATCATACTGCACAATCCAGTCCTGAAAAGCAGAAAAGGAGAAAAAGTGGTAAACCTTTTGCATGACCTTTAATAATGATGTCAAATTAACAGAACATAATTGCAGCAAAAAGACAATATTAAATCATAATTTGATCAGTTTTACAATTGTAATATGAACCCATTTTTTTTAAAGGCATGGTATGAACCAAATAAAATAGATCAAATCTAACAACTCTCTCTTGTTTGGTTTTACAGGCCATCATTATAGGTGGGAACCCAAATTTTTTCTCGCTAAACCTCCTTTGAAAATCCAAGGCTCATTATTCTAGCAGGTCTGCAGATACATAAAAGCCGCCCGCTTAAACACATGCTACTAGTAACTACTTAACACACTGAGTGTGGTGACACTTGATATCCCCACATTGATTAGTGGTATAGCTAAAAAATATCCCTAAAAAATTGGGCAATCATCACCCAATAGCTAGCTTTTGCATTTCGGAACATGGTGATAAGAACGAGAAAAATGGAGGAAATCACTGGAAATATGAGACAGCATATTATTGAATAAGAAAAAGATAACTGCAAAAGGGTGAATATTCTTAATGCCCACAAAGCCAAGCCCTTAGAGAACAATGTTCTCTGCCCATAACTAACATAAAAATGATTTTCCAAAAGATATCCCCTCTCTCTCTATTCAGTCCTGAATTCTCTTAAGCAAAAAGCACCCCTTCCCTCACTCCCTACCACATCAGCATTTTCATTTTTCCCTCTTTCATTTTCCTAACATAAATTTCCACACTGGGATAGGAAATATGAGCTCACAATTGGGGTCCTAACAGTTGGTTCCCAGCCTAAATTTTGAAAAGGGTTCTTTGTTATTAGGAATGCAGGAAATCTGGTGAAGCTTAGCTAATGTGCTTTTCCAGTACGTTCAAATTTTTGTACTATTTGGCACCCTAACTTTTACCACTGGATTTCATATCCAACAGTCACCCAAGCAACAAGGCTAGAGTACTGCATTATTCCCCTTCTTTCATAATCTTTATAAAAATTCTTTTATATCCCCTACCCCTCTATGTTTTAAAAAACTCGGAAAACTGTATTAGTGCAAATATCAACTGAAGAGTTGTCGTTGATAATCTTAAGAGTCTGACACGATTGAATTACATTACAGGTCAGAAGTATTTTCATGAGTAACTGAATAAGAAAAAAAATATATACCACATCAGAAGTATTTTCATGAGTAACTGAATAAGAAAAAAAATATATACCACATCAGAAGTATTTTCATGAGTAACTGAATAAGAAAAAAAATATATACCACATCAGGTATGTCAAGTCCACGAGCAGCGACATCAGTACAGAGCAAGATCCCCTTTTCTGCTTTGCAAAATTTGAAGAAGGTAGTTGTCCGAGCATTCTGCTTTTGTTTTCCATGAATATTTAAACAATCTAATCCAATGCACTTGAGAAGATCTGCATGGAATTTGACAGAGTTGCACGAAGAGAAAAAGACCATCAATTTCTTTGATTGATATCTCTTCAAGAATGAATAGAGAACAACAAAACGCTTGGCACAGGGAACAACAACGTAGCCCTGCTCCAATCCTTCAACTGTGACCTATATTGACAAGGAAATTGTTAGATCCTAAAAAACACTAAAACCAAAAATCTCAAAGGTCGTATAGAAGTGGGGAGGCATCACCTTTTTCCTCCCATCATCTACATCAACATAAATAGGAGGTGTCTGAAAAGACAAACGGGCAAGGTCCTCAACCTGCAATTGAACAGGGAAAATGTTTTAAAAGAACAGACAATAAATTAAGCAATATGTTTGCATTCAACAGATTTATCACTTTCACATATAACATGCTCATGCATTATTAACCATTAACTTCAAATATATAAAAAAAAATAGTACATTCATATTTAAGATTGAGTGGAGAAAATAAATTGGACATAAGATTTGTTATACGGGAAGGTGCATGAAGAGAGATAGAAATTAACAAACCTTCTTTGTTTGTGTGGCTGAAAACAAAGCTGTTTGCCTTTGCTGTTAAATGAAAAAGAGATTATTTAGCCATGCTCATAAAAATTAAGTAAAACCAAAATTAAGATATCAAAAGGCTACATCTAATATACATGTCAGTAAAACATGGAAAAATTTAATGAGGGGTATAGCAAGTTAGCAACTTCATCCCGCTTAAAAACCTTGGCACCAAACCTTGAAACATATTAACAAGATGAACACAAGTAGTTGGAACCTCTACAAGAAATATTGATACTTAAACAATATATCTACCTACCAAAAGCACTGTTTTTTTGTCAGAAAAAACACAAGTATTATTAGAATGTTAGAAGTTCGACTACACGCAGCTGCTGATATTCAAAATCAATAAACTCACTAGCTAGTATTAAGTTAAGTTACAGATGAAAGTAGTCAATCATCTCAGTCAGTGGTGCAGCAGAGTAGCCAAGACGAATAAACAAGCAGAAATACATTACAATTTTGGAATTGACAACCTTATATTACTATACATCTTGTTGACGGAGATAACAAAATAATCATCCTATGTTGGTCAAAAAGACAAACCTTCCTAGTGGAAAAAAAGTCACCTATATTTTTTCTTTCAAAATCTTTGAAAATATATAACCTGTTTGGTTGCATCATAAACATCCATGCATTTTCAGCAACAGCGAAAAAGACGCTGAAAATTATCATATAAAAAGCTATCTACTGCTAACTAATTTTCCAATGTACTTCCCTCTATATAATACATAAAATCGCTTAAGTATATTTCATGGGGTTTTCTAGATAAATAGTCCCATCCAGACACAATGTGGTTGAACATGATGGAATTTCATGACTTCATTAAACTCTAAGAGTTCCAATACCTTTGGAAGTATATTAATGATCTGCTTCATTTCCTCCTCGAAGTTAGCTTCCAATATCCTGTCTGCTTCATCAATCATGAGACACTGTCCAATCATGCAAGAGCTCAGAGTAAGAATAAGCAGAATATAGACTTATATATGCATATATGCTTCTTGTGATATTCTACTCTGGGTATGATATATCTAAATCCAATAAATCAAAGTACCCTCCAAAATTAATCCAAAAAAAACAAGTAAACTGCAAAATGGTAAAAAAAAAAACACTAGAAGTTATATTGATAGGAACCAAATGATGGTTGAAATACAAACCAACATAAATGGAAATTCTCCTTAAAACCAACCAGAGAATAACTTCTCTGTTCTGATCAATAAAAGAAGCCAAAGAAACAGATTATAGCAGAAACAGAAAATGATAATAGTGAATGAAACAAGCTCCATTCAAGAGGGAGAAGAAATTAAACTAAAAGACAACACCCTTAGGCAGATGCAGCGCCTCATGTATTATATTTGAGACACTCTGCCTCCCCCTCATATGCTTTCTAATTTTATTGCTTTATACATGGAAATTATTTAGTTACTATTTATTCTTAAGATAAAACCCCTCAAACAAGAAACATCTGTATGTCTAAAGCCACCACTGCATGTAAAGAAAATGACTTGATCAAAAAGGATGTTCTAAATCCAAATGATAGCCCAATAACTTCATATACATCACAAACTCCCCCATAACTTATCTACAAAATCATTACAATGAACAAAAAATATCAACATTGTTTGCAACTTGTCAGTGTTGGGAATAAAATAAGTCCAGATAATTAAAAAGCAAATCCACAACATACCTTCAAGTTTTTATATATGAATCCTTTTGTATTCTGAAGGTGGTCAAGAAGACGACCAGGCGTTGCAACTAACAGATTTACCCCTTTAACAATTCGCTCAGCTTCTCCCTTTCTACCCGAACCTCCAATAACCAATCCAAGAGTTTGTGAATGATACTTGAGTAATTCCTTTGCAACAGCATGTGTCTGAAAAATCAGGTGACCAAATCAGTGGCTAAAATCAGAATAAATTAAGAGCTCGTTTATTACAGATTATTTGAGAAAAGAAAAACACTTTTATCTAAAAAAAAAATCCTTTTCAATGGTATTAGTTGTGATTGTTTCAGCTTCTTAAATTAACTAGAAAGATAGAGTCTAAAAACAATTATTTGTGTGATTATTTCATAACTTTTTTTATTAAAAAATCAAAACTGATTTTAATAAGTGTGATAAATGAGAGAGGAGATTAAATAATTGATTTTCACTATTGAGTATTGAGTATTATAAACAAACACAAATAAGTTCTGCTCCACATCTTAGGCAAATAGGTCCCTAAAACAAGAAATAAAAAATCATTAACAACAACATTTGTATTTGCGATCTGTACCTGAATGGCAAGCTCTCTAGTTGGGCAAATGACAACAACACCAGTTCCATTACGAGGTGTGAATTGCACATTGTACAACAACTCCACGGCTGGAATTAAAAATGCAAGAGTTTTCCCAGCACCTGTCCTTGCAGCACCAAGAACATCCTTTCCCATCAATAGCGGGGGAATTGCTTTTGCTTGAATCTGCATTTCACCATTCATTCAACTAAATTAAAACCTCGATTCTATTACTCCCCATGATTAATTAATTAATAGAAAAACTTTCCACTCACAATTATTATTATTATTGAAATTGAAAACAATTAAAAAAACAAGCAAAACGTGTTACCTGAGTCATTCGGTTAAAACCCATATCCATAATAGACTTAGAAGTAGGTTGTGACAACCCTAGAGAAGAAAAAGATTCAGTGCTCATAATTCCAGATGAAACAACAATTTCCTCCTTTTTCTCTTCTTCTTCGACGTCTTCATCTTCTTCTCCTTGTTGTTGTGCGGTGTCATCATTCTTCTCTACTTCAGATTCCGTGTTCTCATTCTCCTCCTCTTGTTCTTTTTCTACTTCCTGCTCCAACTTACGAGATCTTTTCCTCTTGCGAAGCTTCTTCTTCTTATTGTTTATTTGGTCATCGCGTTCGGGTGAGGAGTGGTGGTCGTACTCTGATTCGGCCATGACTGGTGCTGCTTTTTGATTCTTCTACAATTTGGGGACAGCAAAACTGCTGGTGGTGAGTGCCTGTGTGTTTGAGGAATTGAGCCTCCTCTTCCTTAAACCCTAGTTCTCTTCAGAGTATGGAATTTCACGAGTAACCTGATTTTCTTTTAAATGTAAACGGCTGTGTTATTTTATACGTTTTAAAAATAAATTAATTTTTTGTAACGTAATATTTAGAATAATGGACATGGGTAGGTTTCCATGAAAATTAAAATCTATCAATTTATTTATCAAATATATTATATATTTTAAAAAAAAACCTCATATTTTTTATGTGTTAATAATAAATATCTGTACGATACTTTTCTAATACTCTTATATAATAATAATAATAAAAAATTTGTTTTAGATTTTTTTTTGTTTTTATTGTATTAACGACAAATATCTATTAATAATTTTTTATATTTATCACTAACAAATATGTATTATGTGTTTTTTTATAAATTAATTGTAAATATATGTCTCGCATTTTTTTATTTATCGATGATAAATAGTTATCTCTTATTTTTTTAATGTTTATAAATAACAAATTTTCATTCCTTGTTTTTTATATTTATGACAAATATGGTTAAAAAAACCTTATATTTTATTATAGGCTAAACATATACAAATCAAACATCAAATCATTAGAGATTTTGTTCAAAAGTGGTACTAAACATTTAGTTTGTAGAACTGGACACTAATGGACTAACATATTCATCAAACCACATCCTAAAGATAGTTTTGACTTCATTAAAAACAACTTAAATCTTACATTCAAACTTGATTGATGTTGTGATAATTTCAAATTAGTTTAGTTTTACATTAGTTTTTATATTTTCTTATAATATATTCATGTCATTCAAAAAAACCAAAAAAAAATACAGTTTCACTTTCAAGTCGTTTGTGTGATGACAAAAAGAGGAGAAAAATATTTGATAAAGTGAGGAAAAATAATACTTAGACTTAGGGGAGCACTAAGTAAGGGTAAGTCAAAGAAATATAAAGAAAAGTTATTATAAAAAATCAAGTTTTGTCATCATCAAAAAAGGGAGAGATTGTAGGAACCAAGTTAGAAAGAAGATATGGTCAACAAAATATGAACATAATCAATATGAACAAAATAAAAATAAAATTAATCTAAAGAATTTACAAACTCAATATGAACAAAATACAAACATAATAAATCTAAAGAAAATATAAACTCAATTTGAATAAAATACGAACAAAATCAATCTATAAGAATTGCTTGTATTGGATTCAATAATAAAGAACTAACTAAAGAACATATTATCAAAAAACATATTGTTCAGAATTATTTTTGAATAAGATCATTAGTTACCAAGTTAGGAATGAAGATACGATTCAAATTAGTTCCTTCTTCAATCTGGGGTTGTTAGATTGTTAGGATAAGATTTGGCTTGTATGGTCAATATGGTTAGTTTCTCAAAAATTTGAGGTTATTAGGCTGTTTGGGAAGACTTGGCTTGTAAGGTCAAGATGGTGTTGTTCCTCAAAAGTCTTGGGTTGTCAGGCTATTTGAAAAGACTGGCTTGGAGTGTTAGGTGTTTTGTAATTCAAGATATTTGATTTGGTGGATTAAAGGCCTTCAAAATGAGGATGAACTAGGATAAATCTATGTGTCAAATTATTTATGATTTCATTGTTTGTTGCCTCTGAACTCAATTGCTTCTTATCTAAATAATTCATAAAAATCAATCAATTTTCATCAAATTAGCAAAAAGTTATAAACTTTGTCAAACATAATTTCGCCCTTCTTCTCGTGTTTTAAGTCACACAATTTTGCATCTGCCTTTGACTCTAATGATTAAAGCAGCACAACATTTGACTCCAACAATCAAGTCAATGATTTTGATAGAGAACAATCAATGACTCTAATGGAAGGCCAAATGCCTTGATAGATTGAGAAAAATATTGTATTGGACTTAGTAGTGTTCTTACCTATGAAGGTCCAAGAACAGCCCATATTCATTTCCGCTCAAATCAAATCAAACATGTGAAGGTTATGTGATCAAAATGATAGGAAACTGAGGGAAACATATTGGATCTTGAGGAGATTGTTAGACACCATGTGCCTTAGGATGACCTTGAGTGCAAGTGTCAAGGAACGTTATTCAAGTTAGGTTGAGATGGTCTAGGCTACCATCATGGTTGTCGATTACCTATTGACAAATTGGGGAACCTATCATCCTCAATCTCTTGTTGATATTAGACGAAATCATGTTGAATAGAATTGATAAGTCTTACCAGCTATGATAGTGTGTAAAGTTATTAAACACCTTACGAAAAAGGATAAGAAGCCACCTCTTTGCTTAGACCCCGGTGAAATGAGTTTTTTCGTGGAGGTTGAGAATAAGTGAAAAGCTAGTTCGGGTTGTTAATCTTACTTTAAGTTTCGAGGAATAAACTTCTTTTTGGAAGGTAGTAATGTATGAACCGTAATTTATTTATAGAAATAATTAGGGCCTACTATTTATTTGTGCCTTTTGCTATTTAATTTTGTTTGTTTATTGTTTACATTTTCTATTTGTTTGTAAAAAAATTTGTAATTGTGTTTGACTTAAAAATTGACCTATGAAAAATTGTTCAAATATTTTGCTTGACGTTAAGTGACTACGTGAATGTAATGACATTGTAAAATTTCAAAAATGATTTTTTAATAATTTTTTAAAACAAACAAGATATACTTGTTGTTTAAGTTTGGACAGACTCCAAATGACACCAAAATTTAACCAAGAGTTTTATATATCGGTTACAATGAAAATTTGATCTCATTATATATTCGCAGAATTTTGAAAAGTTTTAATTTGTAGATTTATTATACAAAATTAGTAAATTGTGTTAATCTATGAGTTGTTTAAATCGTCCTAATTCATTTTTGGAGTTTTGTTGTTGAGATGAAAATTCTTTATCTGAAAGAGTTATGACTATTTTGTTGTTAATGTGAATTGTTCGGTTATAATTAAGTTATATCTAAAAAATTGTGTATAATACAACAATGATTCTAATCGTCGTAGCTGGAAAAAAAATTTACAATTAAATATTTTACTCTGATTTTAAATTAAAAGACGATTATGAATATTTTATTTAAATGTGTTAGTTGTTCAGAAAAAATCAAAAACAAAATTTTCACTCTCATCGTTAAAAATTAGGGTGTTACAAGTGTTGCATATATCCACATGTGATTATATTATATATAGTGATACTAATTGTAATTGGTGTTTTTATTTGTGTTGTATTTGCAATTTGTCTTATAAGAATATTATTTAATCTGTTTATTTAAGAATTTTAATGTTAGTGAAAGTAACCAAGTAGTAGGAATGGAAGTTGGGCTTACAAGTTGTGTGTATATGATAGAAGGAAGGAAGATATAACTTCATGGCTTAATGGCTTATATCTTAAAGCATGTCAATTCACCATCTTCTACACACTAGATATTTTAAATTTAAATTAAACTACTTTAATATGAATTTATTACTACTTGACATTGTTGCTAGATGACCAATGTACTATATATATGTAGTAGCTAGTACTTGAAATGTGTATTTGTCATACTACCAAAGTACTTGCACACACTACATTTCCTAATTTAGGTAACCATTTTCAAGTTCTTCTTTTCTCAAACTATTTGTCTTTTATTTTTGCAAGCCATTGGAATTAGAGGTATATTTGATTATGAGACTTGGCTGGTTTGTCTTTTTCTTACATTTCCTAGATTTTTTTGGTTGATCATATTAGTATTTGCTTTCCAAGCACTAGGTCTTGATTTATTTTCCTAATAACTATTCTAGACTTCTAGTTATAATAAACAGGATTATGGACATTACAGTTTGATTTGTTGCCTTGTTTAGTACTTGCATATTCTTCTGACTAGTTTATGGTTAACTCTAGTTGGACAATTTCATTGTTGTACGAGTACTCATTAATGGTTTGGAGATCTAGTTTGGAGAGCTGCAGTTCAAATGAGTAGGAATGCATCACAACTTGCACTTGAGGTTCTCCTATGTCTTGTCTTGTATTTTATTTTATTTTATTGGTCTCTTAGATTAACATTTTGTTTCATATGGGCATGTTTGTCAGGTTAAAAAACATACTTTTTAAGCGACGTCAAACTTTCTTTAATTGGAACATGTTTGTCACTAGTGTCGTATAAGCCATTTGGGTAGGAATGACAATTAGACCCAGACTCAGTGGGTACCCGTAAAAAAAACCCACAGTGAGTAGGGTAAAAACCCGCATAATGGATATGAGCATGGGGACGAGTAATTACCCATAAAATTAAACGAATATGGGTGCGGGTACGAGTACTATAGTACCCACCCTGCCCCGCACCCACACTTATATAAATATATTATTTATTTACTTATTATATTAGTGTTTAATGTAATTAATTATTTTCTTTTATGTTTTAAGATCTATTAATATCAATGAACCACTAAATATTTATAATTGAAAGATAAACGTTTGTAAATTTTTAAGAATCTGATTGTGATAAATAGGTAAATAATTGTGATTTTATAACTAATAGTTATGTCTTATTAATCGTGACTTTATAATTATACTTGCAACTTTGTATCAATTGTCTCAAATAATATTGTCGTATGACTTGCAATTTCATAAAATATAATTATAGATATTTAAATATGTATTGTAATGAGTATTCATTTGTTTGAGTTATAAAATATTTTAGTTTATAATATTTAATGATTGGATTAAGATATTTGAATAATTTTTAAATTTAATCACAACAATATCATTTATTTATCGATTTTTTTAGTTAAAGCGTGGGTAATGGGTATGGGTACGGGCACTTAGGTACCCAGAGGATAAGGGTACGGGTATTAAAGTTGATACCCAAGAGGGTACGGGCACGGATATGAGTATTTTTTAAAATCGCGGGTATGGGGACGAGTACTATAGTACCTACCCAAACCCTACCCATTGCCATCCCTACATTTGAGTTTGATCTAATGTATATATTTTGTGAGTTATGTCAAATAGATATACTCTACACCATGAAAAAGTAGTTTACAAAGAGTATGTCATTCTTGTTGTATTTTTAATGTGGGTTCATCATCTACTTTGCATCAGTTTTTATGATTTGTGCAAATGTTATGATAAAAATGCAATGATTAAAATTTGGTGATTGTTTGGTTAATGTAAGTTAGATATTAGCATGTATTTGATATTTTAGTTTTTTCTTAGTTTGAGTTTACCCACAGAGAAACTATGAATTAAGTTTATCAATAACATTTTCTTGAATAATGTTTTTTTTTCTTTTTAGTTTGACGTTATCCACAAGATTGTCATGGATAATGTTATCATGACATTTTGTGGGTTAACTACCTACGGATTTGACATGGATATACTAAACTCAAGGTATTTATGTGGATAAAATATTACTACAAGTCATTTATCTATTGACCCGCACTTGTGGGTAATACGTGGATAATTTCAAATTATATATAAAATTTCCGTGGGTAAAGTCAAAATCGGCCGCAAGTAATTACATTTTTTTTTTGTCATAGGATCATACAAGCACAAAATTTTCACAAATAATTGTATGTTTACCTCTTGAAGCGTCAAGGAGGATACAAATCACAAAGACATAGATTCTCTCATGAAGAATGTTTTAACTTTGATTATCAATAAAAATATTGTCGACGTCTCTACATAGTCCACATGAGCACAAAATATAAGGTGGTTATGATCAGTCTTTGAAGATAATGACAATCAAGATTACTTGAGAAGTATACTATTCTTCTATTTATAAAAAATGGGTTACTCAAACTCTAAGACTCTTATTTTAAGCCTAACCCAAAGTAATGATTATATTTAATTAAATACAAATAATTAGTTATATTAGAAATATTTAATTAAATTAATTGTCAACCCATTTATTTAATCAAATCATATTCAATTAAATAAATTATAAATAATTTAATATAATAAATCATATTTAATATGATTAACATCTAATTAAATAAAATTATGTATAATTTAATCATTCGCTCCGGCGTTACTACTCCATGCGTATGACCTTATAGGTTCTCATTGAAATAGTAATAATACTAAATATTATATATAGTTATATAATATAAATATTACAAACAATGAGTGACATCTAGCAATGCATCATTGTTACTCAGATCATGAGAATATTAGTGATACAATTTAAACCTTACCGTGATCACTATTTACTGTACAATAATTGTTTATTTGTCCAAATGTCTAAAATTGAACGCAAGTTACAATGTCTGTCATGCTTGCAAAATCCAATTATTTATTTATCGGTCCAAAAGTAGACACACAAATACCAATGAACCCAATATCATATATTGGTCTATTATAGCATTATCATGCATTTCACAATCTCACTTTATTGATAGGCCCAAGATATAACTCATGTTATGTAGGAGGGGCGAATTTTATCTACATTACTCACACCCCTTCACATAGTTTAATTAAGCCAAATAACCACCTTTATGATCGTCTTGTTACAAACAATGTTTATTGCTCTTAAAGCTTACAATTTCTCATGTAGGGATCATCGTGATTTCAAATTGAAAAACTACTCATTTTGGTTACATGGGAATCACTAATGATACTTGAACTACAATTATATAAAATTCTCATGGCGAGTCAATCTAGTATAAATATTACTCCTAATATTTATACATATGTGACGACTTGATATCTCATATTCATAACTCATGAGATATGATCGTCAGTCTACTAACATAATAGTCTTGATGTATTATTTTTGTCCTATTTAACGATATATTTTGATTATGGATACTTTAAGAATAATGTTGTTAATATTAAGTAGGATCTCATGATCAAGTCACACCTGATGTTCTATTAAACAAACTATCCATTCTAAGAACTTACATTACTCACACCCCTTCACATAGTTTAATTAACCCAAATAATTTATGATCGTCTTGTTACAAACAATGTATATTACTCTTAAAGCTTACAATTTCTCATGTAGGGATGATCATAGTGACTTCAAATCGTAAAACTACTCACTCTAGTTACATGGGAATCACTAATGATACTTGAACTACAATTATATAAAATTCTCATGGCGAGTCAATCTAGTTTAAATATTACTCCTAATATTTATACATATGTGACGACTTGATATCTCATATCCATAACTCATGAGATAAGATCGTCAGTCTACTAACATAATAGTCTTGATGTATTATTTTTTGTCCTAATTAACGGTATATTTTGATTATGGATACTTTAAGAATAATGTTGTTAATGTTAAGTAGGATCTCACGATCAAGTCACACCTGATGTTCTATTAAATAAACTATCCATTCTAAGAACTTTATTATATTATACATTTAATAACATAATAAATGTGTTTTGTACATACAACCAAAATTGGATATATGGTTTAAATTCATGATACAAATAACAATATATGTAAAATAGATTGACATCAGGGATTACACCAACAATCTCTTACTAGCACTAGAGCCAACCAGACATCAACACAATACCCATCGATCTATTGTGAGTATCATGATATTACTTAGCAAGAGACTCCTTTAACATATTGTTTAGTGTAGTTGTTTTGCACATGTCCATTTCTCTCTTTTTGATCATTTATCGAATGAGACATAAGTAATTAAGTATATGTTTTGATCATTTGTGAGATCATGATTCTTTACCTTACATAATTACTTCATTATCATCCCGACGAGATCAATGAAGTTTCTAAAGGTCAATCTTGCTCTACTATATTGTGATAGTCAATCACCAAGGCATATAGCAGCTAACTCCTCATTTCATGAACGTACCAAGTACATCGAGCTTGATTGTCACTTGGTCCGTGAAAAACTTCAACAAAAATTGTTTCATCTTCTTCCTATCAAATCATCTCAGCAGTTGGCCGACATTTTTACTAAAGCATTGGATCCAAGTCCATTCCATTCTTTTATTTCCAAGTTGGCCTTAATTGATATATGTGCTCTAGCTTGTGGGAGGGTATTAGATAATACTTAGCCATTCCCTTAATCTGAGTTAGTGTTAATCAAAATGTAGTTAGATTGTTAGAGACTTATTAGGACTTAGTTATTTTTTTGTTTTTACAATTAGTTAGATGGATTTACGTACACCATCTATATAAGTCAGATTTATTTTTGTAAACAATTCAATTTTTCAAATAATAATAATTCTGATGACATTCATTAATTTTTGCCTTTGATCTAATAAAGGAACTTGAAACCTCATACTTAAAGCTCCTTCAATGTATTTTGGTCCACCAACTGAAATACATTTGCGGAAGATACTATATTTTTTTTATTTACGGACAATCAAATCTAATGCTTGATCACTAAAAACAATCTAGTGGTTGTACAACCATCGTAAATTTATTTTCTAATCAATTTATAAACAAACTACTACTGTGATGGTGGTTGTCCATAGAGCTGTCAAAAAACCCCAATTGTTAATCCTTTTAATTTTTTTTATTAAACCCTTAATATTATACTTCTATCAAAATAATTTTTTTTTTTAAATTTAGGCCTATTATTTTATGAGGCTTAAGATAGGAGACTTAAAGGCCCCAATATTCTGATAATTTTGAGATTTTTTCTTGAAAAACTTTTGAATTTTTTTTTTTCGAATAAAATTGAAAAATATATTTTTTTATCAAAAAATTGTGAGAAAAATAAATAAATAAATTGTAAATAAATATTTATAAAAAGTAAATCGAAAACTTTTTTTTGGTGAAAAAATTAAAAAAATTTGTTAAAATTTTTTTTAAAAAAAAAATCGATTTCTTTTTAAAACGTGGGCCTATAAGCTCACTAAGCCACCAAAATTTTAGAGGGCTTTCAATTTGACGGTCTTTTAAATTATAAATTTTTTTAATCACTCCAACATATGGACTGGAGCCAATAATTAAGAGACTTATCAAATTGACAATTTTAGCTGCGGAGTTAAACTGCAGGGCCTCCACTAAAGTATGGGCAGTTGGTGCAACTAAAGTTTTTTTTTTTTTTTTGTACGGTTCAGTGGTTCTATCATTTCACATGTTGTGACTATGAAGATTTGTGACCAAGAAAATTGTCTAACAAATTGGCAGAGACAAGTAGGAAAGAAGACGGAAATTAGACAATAGAGAGAGAGAGAAATTATAAAATAAAAATTAAATTATATTTATATCCATTTATTTAAGTATTTAATTTTGTAAAGTTATTTTATTACTTTTTAAAAAATAAACACTTGGACTTCTTATCAAAATAAAAAAGTGTACATAGCAAGTTTAAACAATTAAAAGGAATTAGTGGACAAGGCTAATGTTGTGTATATGTAACATCTTATAGACTCTTAAATAATAATATGTTTGAATTTTTTTAAAACCATCTGGCTCTATAAGAATTATTATCTAACTGAAATTCAGTAATTAGTTGAACTCAATCATTTAGTTTATCAATAATACAATGTTGATTTATCAGACAAGAAATAAAACAGAATTAATCTATTTGAGTGGCTTCGTACATCTCAAAAACCCAAGCAGGTTTGTAGTGGAAAACATGTGATCATGACTATATTTTCTAGCCACTACTCTAATGTTTCATTTCAAAACCATGCAAATGAAATGAGTTACCAACCGCACACTCATCAAATAACCATTGGAACAATAATTCTATGAAACATATTTTTTGTATTGACAAAATACTAAAAAAACATCTAATGGCCATCTCTAAGTGCTATAGAGTTAAGAACCCCTTAAAGAGGTGTGTAGTAATCCAAAAATAATATATAAAAAAACCTACCAATATTAATTTCCAAATTAGATTACCAATTATTCATTCACCTTTATCCAATACCAAAATGAATATTCAAACAAATGACAACAACAACACCAGTTCCATTACGAGGTGTGAATTGCACATTGTACAACAACTCCACAGCTGGAATTAAAAATGAAGAGTTTTTCCAACACCTGTCCTTGCAGCACCAAGAACATCCTTTCCCATCAATAGCGAGGAATTGTTTTTGCTTGAATCTGCATTTCACCATTCATTCAACTAAATTAAAACCTCGATTCTATTACTCCCTATGTGATTAATTAATTAATAGAAAAACTTACGACTCACAATTATTATTATTATTATTGAAATTGAAAACAATTAAAATTGCTGGTTGGGACAGCAAAAATTGCTGGTGGTGAGTGGCCTGTTTGAGGAATTGAGCCTCCTCTTCCTTAAACCTAATTCTCTCCAGACGAATAATCTGCTTTGTTATTTTATATGTTTTAAAAATAAATTAATTTTTTATAATGATTTAATTTATATGAAAAAAAAGAGTTTTTGTAACGTAACGATATTTAGAATAATGGACATCCGTACGCTGATGTGGAGTAAAATATTCTATAATGTAAGTTCGCAAATTAAAATCTATCAATTTATTTATCAAATATTTTATATATTTTTTTAAAAAAATCTCATGTTTTTTTATGTGTTAATAATAAATATTTGTATGATACTTTTCTATTTCTCTTATATAATAATAATAATAAAGATTTGTTTTAATTTTTTTATTGTATTAATGACAAATATCTATTAATGGTTTTTTATATTTATTACTAACAAATATGTGTTATATATATTCTTTTACAAATTAATTGTAAATATGTGTTCCGCATTTTTTTATTTATCGATAATAAATATTTTGTCTCTTATTATTTAAATATTTATAAATAACAAATTTTTATTCCTTGTTTTTTAAATTTATGACAAATATGGTTATCGTGTCTAACAAAAATTATAGGCTAAACACATACAAATCAAACATCTATTCATTAGAGACTTTGTTCAAAAATGGTACTAAACATTAGGTTGTAGAACTCGACACTAATGGACTAACATATTCATCAAACTACTGCATGAAAATAGCTTTGACATCATTAAAAACAACTTAAATCTTACATTCATACTTGATTGATGTTCTGATAACTTCAAATTAGTTTAGTTTTACATTAGTTTTTATATTTTCTTGTAATATATTCATGTCATTCAAAAACACACAAAAAAGATAGTTTCACTTTCAAGTTTTTTTTGTGATGACAAAGAGAGGAGAAAAATATTTCATAAAGTGAGGAAAAATGATACTTAGACTTAGGGGAGCACTAAGATAGGGGAAGTCAAAGAAATATAAAAGAAAAGTTGTTATTAAAAATACAAGTTTTGTCATCATAAAAAAATAGGGAGATTGTAGGAACCAATTAAAGTTTTGATGATAACAAAATCATTTTATGAAAAGAATATATTTGACTTCAAATAGTATGAAAGAAAATTCGTGTTTTTGAAGAAAATGTAAAATAAGATTTGATTCAGATTTATAAATTAAAGAAAATCTAAAATAAGATTTGATTCAAATTTATAATTGAAGAAAATCTTTGACCAAGTTGAAAAGAAGATATGGTCAACAAAATATGAAGAATTTACAAATTCAATATGAACAAAATACAAACAAAATTAATTTAAAGATTTTACAAACTCAATATGAACAAAATACAAACATAATCAATCTAAAGAAAATATAAACTCTAATACGAACAAAATCAATCTATAAGAATTGCTCATATTGGATTCAATAATAAAGAACTGGCTAAAGAAAATATTATCAAAAAACATCTTGTTTAGAATTATTTTTGAATAAGATCATTGTTGACCAAGCTAGGAATGAATATACAATTCAAATTAGTTCCTTCTTCAATCTGGGGTTGTTAGATTCTTAGGAGAAGATTTGGCTTGTAGACTCAAGGTGATTAGTTTCTCAAAAATCTGAGATTATCAGGTTGTTTGGGAAGACTTGGCTTGTAATGTCAATGTGGTGTTGTTCCTCAAAAGTCTTGGGTTGTCAGGCTATTTGGAAAGACTGATTTGGAGTGTTAGGTGTTTTGTAATTCAAGTTATTTGATTTGGTGGATTAAGGCCTTCTAAATGAGGAGACTGGATATAGCCAAGTTAGCGGTGAACTAGGATAAATCTATGTGTCAAATTATTTATGATTTCATTGTTTGTTGCCTCTGAACTCAATTGCTTCTTATCTAAATAGTTCATAAAAATCAATCAACTTTCATCAAATTAGAAAAAAGTTATAAACTTTGTCAAACACAATTCCACCCTTCTTCTCATGTTTGCACCTTCAAGGTGAAGTTGCGCATGCCACTAACTTTAAGTCACACAACTTTGCATTTGTCTTTGACTCTGATTATTCAAGCAGCACAACATCTGACTCCAACTATCAAGTCAATGATTCTAATGGAGAAAAGTCAACGACTCTGATGGAAGGTCAAAGGCCTTGATAGATGGAGAAAAATATTGTATTGGACTTGGTAGTATTCTTACCTATGAAGGTCCAAGAACAAGCCCAGATTCATTCTTGTTCAAATCAAATCAAACGTGTGAAGGAAGACTCAAGTGAATCAATTTGCAAACGCAATCTGAACAAATACGCACAATATCTTTCTAGAAGAATTCCTCAAATCAGATTCATAAATAAAGAATTGGTTAAGGGTTATATTATCAAAACATATCTTTCATAATTATATTTGGAATAAATATTTATTGACCAAGATGGAATGAAGATACAATTCAGAGTTCTTGAGGGACAAAATTTACGAACCTTAATTTCATCTTTAAATAGTGGATTAAGGTTGAGGAAGGATGTACAACCACTATGAACAACAAACTCATAAATCCTAAAAACCAAAGTCATTCAGATAAACCTCAAGAGCTCGATTTTTCTAAGTATTAAGAGTTTAAGGTTTTAAGTTCCAGCAAAGCATGCGTTCATAGTAAAATACTCTAAGTTTTTTAGTGTGGGAAAATCATTATATCAAATCAATTTGTTAGAAGCAAACCAATCAAGTTCCAAACTCTTGTAACCAACTCGATAATGGCTTTAGTGTTGCTCAAGCAATATAGGGTTGTCAGATTGTGTTGAGAATACTTGACTTGTAGGTTTAAGGTGTATTGTGCCTTCAACTATTTAGGGTTGTCAAATTGTGTGGAGAAGACTTCGCTTGTACAGCCAAGGTGTTTGTATTCCTAAAAAAATTTGGGGTTCTCAAGCTGTGTTGAGAAAAATGACTTGTAGGGTTAGGTGTTGTGTAATTCAAGAAGTTGAAATAGTGGATTAAATCCTTCTAAGTGAGGGGACTAGACGTAAATACCAAGTAGGTGGTGAACTATGATAAATTGCTTGAGTCAATTTATTCTTGCATTCCTTATTTTTGTTATTGCTTATGCTCTAAGTCATCAAACCCAAAACAATTTTAATCAAGTAATAAAAAAGAATCCAACTTAGACAAACACAATTCGACCTCTTTCTCGTATTTGCACCTTCAATACTTAATATTTCGATTTAGTACCTAATGGATGTTTTGTAATAAATGGGCGAATATGAGGTTATGTGATGTGTTTTGGAAAATTGTGTTTCGTCGATGGGATCAAAGTAATAGGAAACTGAGGGAAACATATTGGATCTTGAGGAGATTGTGAGACACTATGTGCCTTAGGATAACCTTGAGTGCAAGTCTCAAGGAACGTTATTCAAGTTAGGTTGAGATGGTCTAGGCTACCATCATGGTTGTCGATTACCTATTGACAAATTGGGGAACTTATCATCCTCAATCTCTTGTTGATAGTAGACGAAATCATGTTGAATGGAATTGACAAGCCTTACCGGCTATGACAGTGTGTAAAGTTATTAGACACCTAACAAAAAGGGATAAGAGGCCACCTATTTGCTTAGACCCTGGTGAAACGAGTTTTTTGTGGAGGTTGAGAATAAGTGCAAAGCTAGTTCGAGTTGTTACTTTTACTTTAAGTTTTGAGGAAGAAACTTCTTTTTGGAGGGTAGTAATGTATGAATCGTAATTTATTTATAGAAAGAATTAGGGCTTACTATTTATTTGTGCCTTTTGTTATTTAATTTTGTTTGTTTATTGTTTACATATTCTATTTGTTTGTAAAAAAATTGTAATTGTGTTTGACTTAAAAATTGACCTATGAAAAATTGTTCAGATGTTTTGCTTGATATTAAATGACTATGTTAATGTAATGACATTGTTAAAATTTCAAAAATGATTTTTTTAGTAATTTTTTTTAAAACGGATAAGATATACTTGCTGTTTAAATTTGGACAGACTCCAAATGATACCAAAATTTAACCAAGAGTTTTATATATCAGTTTATAATGAAAATTTGATCTCATTATATATTTGTTGAATTTTGAAAAGTTTTAATTTGTAGATTTATCATACAAAATTAGTAAATCGTGCTAATATATGAGTTGTTAAATTATCCTAATTCATTTTTGGAGTTTTATTGTTGTGATGAAAATTCTTTATCTGAAACAGTTATGACTATTTTGTTGTTAACGTGAATTGTTCGGTTGTGATTAAGTAAGTTGTGTCTAAAAAATTATGTATAATACGACAATGATTCTAATCGTCGTATTTGGAAAAGAATTTTACAATTAATTATTTTACTCTGATTTGAATTAAAGGACGACTATGAATATTTTATTTAAATGTGTTAGTTGTTAAAAAAAAAAAAATTTACACTCTCGTTGTTAAAAATTAGGGTGTTACAAGTGTTGCACATATCCACGTGTGATTGTATTATATATAGTGATAGTAATTGCAATTAGTTTTTTTTATTTGTGTTGTATTTGCAATTTGTCTTATAAGAATATTATTTAATCTGTTTATTTAAGAATTTTAATGTTAGTGAAATTAACCAAGTAGTAGGAATGGAAGTTGGGCTTACAAGTTGTGTGTATATGATAGAAGGAAGGAACATATAACTTCATGGCTTATTGGCTTCTATCTTAAAGCATGTCAATTCACCATCTTCTACACATAAAATATTTTAAATTTAAATTAAACTACTTTAATATGAATTTATTATTACTTGACATTGTTTCAAGATGACCAATGTACTATATATGTAGTAGCTAGTACTTGAAATGTGTATTTGTCATGCTACTGAGGAACTTGCACACACTACATTTCCTAGTTTAGGTAGCCATTTTGAAGTTGGTCTTTTCTCAAACTATTTGCCTTTTATTTCTGCATGCCATTGGAATAAGAGGTATATTTGATTATGAGGCTTTGCTGGTTTGTCTTTTTCTTACATCTCCTAGATTTTTTGGTTGATCATATTAGTATTTGCTTTCCAAGCACTAGGTCTTGATTTATTTTCCTAATAACTATTCTAGACTTCTAGTTATAATTGACATGAATTATGGACATTACAATTTGATTTGTTGCCTTGTTTAGTACTTGCATATTCTTCTGACTAGTTTATGGTTAACTCTAGTTGGACAATTTCATTGTTGTAGGAGTACTCATTAATGGTTTGGAGATCTAGTTTGGAGAGCTGCAGTTCAAAAGAGTAGGAATGCATCACAACTTGCACTTGAGGTTCTCCTATGTCTTGTCTTGTCTTTTATTTTATTTTATTGGTCTCTTAGATTAATAGTTTGTTTCATATGTGCATGTTTGTCTGGTTAAAAAATGTACCTTTTAAGCAACGAGCAAACTTTCTTTAACTGGAACATGTTCGTCACTAGTGTCGTATAAGCCATTTGGGTCTGATTTAATGTATATATTTTGTGAGTTATGTCAAATAGGTATACTCTACACCATGAAAAAGTAGTTTACAAAGAGTGTGTCATTGTTGTTGCATTTTTAATGTGGGTTCATCCTCTACTTTGAATAAGTTTTTATATGATTTGTGCAAATCTTTTGATAAAAATGCAATGATTAAAATTTGATGATTGTTTGGTAGATGTAAGTTAGATGATAACATGTATTTGATCTTTACATATTTTTGGATAATGTGTTTTTTTTTTCTTTTTTTTCTTTTTAGTTTGACATTATCCACAAGATTGTCGTGGATAGTGTTATCATGATATTTTGTGGGTTAACTACCTACAGATGTGATATGGATATACTAAACTCAAGGTATTTATGTGGGTAAAATATTACTACAAGTCATTTATCTATGGACCCGCATATGTGGATAATTACAAATTATATATAAAATTTTTGTGGGTAAAGTCAAAATCGGTGCAAGTAATCACGTTTTTTTTTTTGTCATAGGATCATACAAGCACAAAAATTTCATAGATAATTTTATGTTTACCAAGCGTCAAGGAGGATACAAATCACCAAGACATAGATTCTCTCATGAAGCATGTTTTAACTTTGATTACCAACACAGATATTGTCGACGTCTCTACATAGTCCACGTGAGCACAAATTATAACGTGGTTATGGCCAATCTATGAAGGTAATGACAATCAAGATTACTTGAGAAGTATACTATTCTTCTATTTATAAAAAAATGGGTCACTCAAACTCTAAGACTCTTATTTTAAGCCTAACTGAAAGTAAGTCCTAAATTATTATATTTAATTAAATACAAATAATTAGTTATATTAGAAATATTTAATTAAATTAATTGTCAGTCCATTTATTTAATCAAAGCATATTCAATTAAATAAATTATAAATAATTTCTTATAGTAAATCATATTTAACATGATTAACATCTAATTAAATTAAATCATGTATAATTTAATCATTCGCTCCGATGTTAGTACTCCATTCGTATGACCTTATAGGTTCTCATTGAAATAGTAATAATATTAAATATTATATATAGTTTGATATAATATAAATATTACAAACAATGAGTGACATCTAGCAATGTATCATTGCTACTCAGATCATGAGAATATTAGTGATATGATTTAAACCTTACCGTGATCACTATTTACTGTGCAATAATTGTCTATTTGTCCAAATATCTAAAATTGAACGCAGGTTACAATGTGTGTCATGCTTGCAAAATCCAATTATTTATTTATCGGTCCAAAAGTAGACACACAAATACCAATGAACCCAATATCATATATTGGTCTATTCTAGCACGGCCATGCATTTCACAATCTCACTTTATTGATAGGCCCAAGATATAACTCATGTTATGTAGGAGGGACGAATCATATCTACATCACTCACACCTCTTCACATAGTTTAATTAAGCCAAATAACCACATTTATGATCATCTTGTTACAAACAATGTTTATTGCTCTTAAAGCTTACAATTTCTCATGTAGGGATCATAGTGACTTTAAATCGAAAAACTACTCACTCTGGCTACATGGGAATCACTAATGACACTTGAACTACAATTATAAAAAATTCTTATGGCGAGTCAATCTAGTATGAACATTACTCCTAATATTTATACATATGTGATGACTTGATATCTCATATCCATAACTCATGAGATATGATCGTCAGTCTACTAACATAATAGTCTTGATGTATTATTTTTTACTCCTAATTAACGACAATATTTTGATTATGGATACTTTAAGAATAATGTTGTTAATGTTAAATAGGATCTCACCATCAAGTCACACCTGATGTTCTATTAAACAAACTATCCATTCTAAGAACTTTATTATATTATACATTTAATAACATAATAAATGCGTCTTGTACATATAACCAAAATTGGATATATGGTTTAAATTCATGATACAAATAATAATATATGTAAAATAGATTGGCATCAGAGATTACACCAACAATCTCCTATTAGCACTAGAGCTAACCAGACATCAACACAATACCCATCGATCTATTTTGAGTATCATGCTACTACTTAGCCAGAGACTCCTTTAACATATTGTTTAGTGTAGTTATTATGCACATGTCCATTTCTTTCTTTTTGATCATCTATCGAATGATATATAAGTAATTAAGTATATGTTTAGATCATTTGTAAGATCATGATTCTTTACCTTACATAATTACTCCATTATCAGCACAATAAGATCAATGAAGTTTGTAAAGGTAGAAACTATATCAGGTTCAAAAGAGCTTCCTCATCTAAACACCCATCTAATCACATTAGAAGTAGATATACTCAGCCTTACAAGAGAAATATAAATTATCCATGATTTGGAACTCTTCCATCTCAAAGTACCACAATATAAACAAAGCATAATTCAAACTATGATCTAGAACTACTTTTATCGGTTTGGAAATAGTGTCAATGTAACACCTTTCAATGACATCTTCCTTACCATATATCAAGAATATGTATTTAGTCAATTAGATACTGAAGGACATTCTTGATTAAAAATTTACTGATCTTCACCAAAATTAAGGTGATACCTTTCTTGTGTATTATTTCTCAAGTGATGAGGTAGAACAATATCTGTTAGACAAATCGTTGTGATGTTATCTGTCACGATATGAAAGCCGAACATCGTGACTGGCGCACAAGTTATACTCCTAGCCTTACATGCCTACAAACTAACTTAACAATTAAGCAATTAAGTATTTCTAAACAACCAATTCAAAAAAACATATATAATATTTCTCGAGATTTCGATAGAGTATCATCTGCAATTTTAATGTTTCTAAATATAAAAGCCTGTTTCGAACTTTTAACCCAATCAATATTTCAAAATAACGAATCTAAATATCTAATACATTTTCAAATGACTTTCTAAACTCAAAATAGCTGCAAAATAAATCACGACTCAATAAATACTTAGCAAAAGGGTTATCGATCAAAGAAGCTTATAAAATAATGTGATTGAGACTTGAATCTACTAAAAGCTTGCAACTGAACTGGCTATGAATCTGGAAAAGAAAAAAGAACAACATGAAGGGGTAAGTCACTTAGTAAGGAACAACAACCACTATCAACTAGAAGGGAAACATAAAATAAGACACGAATAATTATTTTACAATTTTGTGGCAATTATATTAAACAATACTACCTGAAATATAGATAAATCTCAAATAAAAGTATACACATGATCAAATTGTTAAACTTATAATTTAGCCACTCATATTGAAATATTTAAAATCCAATTCATAAAAATAGTGAAATCAAAATTAGCAACCTTAAAAAGGGGTGTAGAAAATCTAATAAATAAAAACATAAATATTTTAGCCCTTTTTCTTTAGGATGGTGTTTCCCTTAAAGGTGGATCCATCTAACAGATAGTCATCTCATCTCAATCTCACAACGCATCAATCAAGGAGTTTACAACTCCTTGATAGTCATATCCTCCTAAGAATGACATATCTCATAAGGGCGCCTCCATCTAACAGTTAACTCACCCTAATCAAAATGATGTAACTAGGTGGACCTACCTCTGCTAACGATTCCATAATTTTAACAACGATTTTCGAAATACATATTTAAAAATCATTTCTCATTTTGTTGTAATTTAGGAAAACATATTCAATTGTACATACAAAAAAGACCATGAAAATAAATAAAGGATAAAATTGAAAAAAATTCAAAGCTTGGGTTCCTCAAAGTTTTTTTAAATAAACATTTTAACATAGAAAACGAGTAAAATAATAATTATAGTATGATAAATAGATATGATAATAATTGTTGTCTACTAACAACTACAAAGAATCAACTAAGTTTATTCTCCAACAACTCCTAGAGTGGTAGGCAAGACCTCAACTAATAAATCTGAATGTCAAAAATATTCTCAAGACATTAGAAAAATTATTCTAAAGTTTAGTTAATTAGTTAACACAAGACTTTAGTCAAATTAGTAACACAACAATCTCAAAAACTTAAAGTTGTGAGTGTACAAAAAATGTACGTTTGATCAATTAATTTATGATTGATGTATTGATCCACATGATCGGTGTATTTATTCACAAAAATTGCATCATATATAATATAGAAATATGAGATATACATTTTATCGGTGTATTTTTGTGAACACACAAAAATTATTGGATTGAGGAATCTTCTAGTTCTTAATACATGTTGACATAAAAAATTATATTTGTCGCATCATAATAGATTTGAGATGACCCGACCGATCTTACCAACAACAAACTTTAATAGATTTGTAAACTTCTGATTTACAAATAATACACATGTTTCAATTGTTCCAACTCTTTCGAATCAATAATGAACAAACAAAATTTGTAAAATTTTATTACCAAATAAAAAAATTTAATATATATTCTACAGACTTAATATCTTTTTTCCACTATCATTCATATATCTAAGATTATCATTTACATAAATATGAGAACACAAAATTT
This sequence comes from Cicer bijugum, assembly GCA_037974875.1. Classification (NCBI taxonomy): domain Eukaryota; kingdom Viridiplantae; phylum Streptophyta; class Magnoliopsida; order Fabales; family Fabaceae; genus Cicer; species Cicer bijugum. The sequence goes on along the minus strand of JBBPBT010000459.1, from coordinate 95,873 downwards.
TATTCGATAAATAAAACTCGATAAACCATATCACATATTTTATTAAAATAATTATAAATTAAACAAAAGAAGAAATTACACTTATATATATATATAAAGAATTTCTTAAAAATTATTATTATCACTTAACATTTATCTAAAATATAGACTTTCAAAATGTATATTATATATATATATATATATATATATATGATCATAAATAGTTTTTATAAATAAAAAGTTTAATGTCAATACATATAAAGGATATTTGTTTCGGATTTTTTAAAAATTATTTTGTTAGAAAAGTTATTTTTTGTTTAATATATATAGATATGTACATTGATATTGATATGTGGAGAACATTTAAATATTTTAATGTGAATAAGGTTTTTAAATAGGCTTCCAGGCTAGGCCAAGCCGGAAAAAAAGCCTATGATAGGTCGTAGGTCAGGTTTAGACATAAAAAATAAATCGTTGGCCAGACTCAGGCCTTTCAAAGCCTGGCCTGACCTATTCCCACCCCTAACCATGATGGAACACAGGAGGGTTCTATGAGTTGATTGGTCTATCTTATCCTTACAAGAATTTTTTTGTCGTGTAGGTCTGTGATAGAATGCTCTATAGTAAATCGTGTTGATATATGATAGGTGGCACATCGATAAGTAATATTGGTCTGTGAGAGGCGGTACATTTATGATTTACGCCCTTCGTTGAGGATTTAAAAATTCTGGAATCATGTGCACTGATATATAAACATTGCATTACGGTCTGAAGGTGTAAAATTTACAATTGTACATAACTTCTATTTATAGGTCACAAGTCATATAACCTACAAAGATCTTAAGAATATAATATAATATAATATGTCATTAACATATGAAGTTAGAGAGAACTACCAAAATGTAAAAGCAATTTAATCATAGGAATTATAAGCCAACTATGAAATATGAAAGTTTAGAAAAAATAGACATCCACAAATAATCATAACACTGATGATTTTTTGTAGATTGAGAGAAGTAAGAACTCACAAATTATCTTGTGAATGTATCACTTAATGCTAATATACATATTGTTTAATTTACTATCTTTCTTTGAAGTTGAAATTACTTCAAGATTAATCAACTAATTTGCATATTAACATGTCAAATAAGCAATTGTAAATTGATTCACTAAATCAATTATACCATTTATTATTTGCCTTCTTCTTAATTCAAAGCCTATGATTTGCATTTATCATTTGAAAGTTTTATGTAATCTTTCAAATAGTGCATAGTTCGAAAAAGATCTCAAAAATATTTTCTCTATGTTTTAAAAATCATTGTATCTGTACCAACATGTTAATTATTAAAACTGTTAATTTAAAAAGTAAATAACTAGTTTGTACATTAAAATAAAAAAAAGGCATTATTATAATATTTGGATAAATGAAGGGCAATGGCGTAATTTTCACACTATCCCTCCAATATCTCTCTACCACTTTTAGAAACCCACATTCCCGTTTCTTTTTCTTCTTCGTTACCTGATCATCCATCCTCCCATCCTCCCAATCTTCAACCTCTCATTTTCCTTCTTTTTTTAAAAATGAATCAAACTCAAAAGCTTGGCAAAGCTCCTTAAACCCATTTTTAAATCGTGCATGTCTCAATTTGTAACTACTAACCGGTTTCAATCAAAGGAGCAGAGGATATTAACCAACAAATGAAGAAGAATCAAAGTGGCAATTCAGGCAAAAGGGGAGTTCAACGATCAATCTAATCGGAACATTGTCTTCTCCTTTATCACCAACGGCGAGTTCTTTTTATCAAATGGTTTTTTTTGTTGTTGTTATGATTAGGGATTTCATTTTCTGAAGTTGTTGAAAATAAGTTAGAACGTAGGCTGTTGTTTATGGTTGTGATGTTTGTGAATGAATTATTTATTAAGAAAAATTTAATTATATGTGTATCACTATATTTAAGGTGATTATGCTTGTCGAGCACGATTTATGCTCGTTACTGCTGTTGTTGCCTCTTATATGTGTTTGTGAAATTGTGTTATGTTACCTTAATTTCGGTTAGAATGATGATTTTAGGTGCATGCATTTAAAATATATGGTTTTATTTACTAGTGGAGAGAAAATTCTATTTTTATCCCAAATATTCAATGCATAAGAGGTGTTTGATGAAAATACTGCGAGAACTATTGCAGGAGAATTGTTGTATTTAAGTTTGGTTTTCTAAATAAAAGCAAAATTATGTAAACAAGTCTTAGAATCAGATTTTTCATGAATTATTGATTTCGAATTTTGAGATGAGACCAACTATGTTGTGTTTATAGGTGAGTTATCTACTTTAAGTAAAAGTTTCAAAATTTTCTATTGTCATTCGACCATTTTTTTAATAATTATTAATGACTTTTTTGATGGAGACTTTCTGCAGCGTGTGTAAATTAGTCTTAGTGCGTGATTTTTTTCCTAAATTATAGGTTTCCAATTTTGAAATGAGATCAATTGCATTATGTTATTAATTGAGTTAGCTTTCAAGGAAATTTTTGGAATTTTCTAAAGTAATTTGACCCTTCATCAATAATTATTAGTGACCATTATGCTGAAAATATTCTACTGTGTGATTAGCAAGAATGAATAAAAATTCTTAAGAAATTTGAATGGTTTCATTATTTATATATAAATATATAAAT
>JBBPBT010000459.1:25193-83851 GCA_037974875.1 Cicer bijugum | reverse complement strand
ATAATTTAATTTTTATATTTTTATATAAAATTCAAAACTCATATAGTTGGAATTTATTTTTAAAACTTTAATTTATTTTTTAATTATAGTAGATATTTTTGTAATTTTTTTATGAATAATTTCCTTCAAATTTTTTATAATAAACATTTAAATTATAATTTGATCAACAAATATTGATGTATTTAATTCATAATATGAATCAAATAAATCAATTTACGTTGACCAAATTATAAATCAAATATATCTTATAAAAAAAAATAACATTATTGAAATATAAAATTTAACAGAAAATAAGATATAAATACAATACTGTGTAAAATATTAAAAATTAAATTTTTTATTAATATTTGTATTTGTGTTTATTATATTCCAATAACATTATTGAAAAAATACATCAATATTGATCATACATAGAAATTAAATTAAACTTGTGTTTATTCTTAATATACACCATTGGGGAGGGGGCTGCGGCCACCCCCTACGTCATTCCGTGTTATATTCAATATTTTATATACATAATAACACATTTCAATCTCACATGAAAATGCATATAAAACTTATCTAATCGATCGAAATGTAAACGTCAAATTGTTTGATTAAAAAAAAGACAAATTGTTACTGAGAAATGGTTGCAATTGCTTAAGAAAAAAAGACAAGTTGTTTGACTATAAAAGGACAGAATATTTCGTTAATTCGAAATTGCTTGTGTATTGTAAAGACATGAAAACAATTTAATTTATCGAGCATTTTATTGAAAATGTGATGGAGATATCGATCTGCTAAAAAAACTCATAAATTATTGATTGAATAATCCATAGAAATGTTAACAAATGTTTAGATAAGTGTTAAGAATTCAAATATAAATTTTTTATTTGAATGTGTATTGAAAATTATAAATATTAAAAATAAAAACTAAATTTTTAAAAATTAAATACATAATTTTCAATATATATTTTAAATAAAGTATTTATATTTGGATTATTAAATCTCCTTACAACATTGTTAATTTTTTTCTTTGTTTTTTACAACTTAAAATTTATATTTGTAAATTTCTTAAAAGTGTATTTAAAATATTTGTTAGGAAGATTCTTTAATCTAAACAATACGGTGGAGAGTTTTATTGTTTACAATATTTATTTTTATTCCGTTTGTCTTTTGCTGTCTGCTCTCTTTCATATTGTTTATATATCAAACAAGCCATAAAGAGATAAAAGAATCTCAAAAATTATTTTTATTGTAACTTATTTAAAGAGTTGTATAATTGTTGTCATGAGAATATTATTAATAATATATTCTTTAAAATATATATTTTTTATTTATTGGTTAAAATTCACATGAATCTCATTATATTTAGATATAACTCACATAATTTTGTGGGATTTGTGTGACTTTCAATTAATAGAAGAGAGTGTGTTATAATAGGTGTGTTTGAGAGTGTGTTGCTGGCACTCATTTTGTCATGAACTATTGAGATTTAATCTTGCATCAGTTTTAAAGTTAAGTGTTCAATCTATTGCGGTATAAGATTTTGAGCGTTTCTCAAATTCAATAGAGTGACCATTAAAGTTTATTTTAAGGAAAAATATTGGAAAACCCTTATAAAAAATTGTCTTTGAAACCAAATTTTGAGTTCGAGATTTGATTATGCATAGAGAAGATATTAACACTCTACGACATTGTTAAAAAATAGTTACTTATAATTAATTATGCAAAAATAATATTATCTTAAATATACGATATCAATTATTTTTAAAATAAATGTGTGTTTAAAAAAGATAAGGAAAAAAAAAGAGATTTTTTTTATTAATGTGTTTGACAAGAGTGTGATCTTGCTCGTACGTATCTCATGGTGCAATGGAGAAATCAAAACTGCGTAGTTCATGGGTAGAAAATGCGGATGTGTTGATATATTATTTTTAATTAAATTGTATTTTGTTGTTGATAAAAATAGTTATTTTGATGGAAAAGAAAAAGAAAGAGTTTGTGTGATTTGAATAATTATTTTGAAAAAAATGAGTTTTAAGATTATCAAGTTGTACAACTCATGTCTAAAAAATTCAAGGAGTAAAAAGATATCTCATCTAGTTAATTCGTTTAAGAATATCTTTTTTATTATTTTTTATTTTAAAATTGAGTTTTAAAGCCACCAAATGGTACAACTTATGCTTTAACAACTCAAGATTAAAAATATGTCACACCTAATTAATCTAATATTTATTTATTGTGAATATTTTTGTTTTATTTTAAAAAGTAAACAAATACATAAAGAGAGAAATAAGTTTCATTGTTAAGAGAAAGAGAGAGTGAGAGAGAACAAACACCCAAAAAACGACCACGAAAAGGGAGTTGTCTGTGGTGGTGGTTTGTCGAGGGTCGAAGTTAGCAGTGGTGGTTGAGTGGATGCTTTAGCGATAGCGCTGGCGGTGGTGGTTCGCTAGAGGTCAAAGTTGACGGAGGTAGCTATGTGGGCGCTCTGACCTAGTGTTCGTGGTGGTGGTTTGTGGAGGTTGATTTGATGATGGTTTCCTAAGGGATTTGCAAAGGATGGTGAATATGGTGATGTGTGGTTCATGCTCTCTCTAACTCTACATTTTAAGAAAATGGTGATTTTCTTTGTTGATTTTAGATGCAAAGAAGAACTGTATTTCCTCTATTCTAATTTTTTTAGGAAACTAAAACTCACCTTAATTTAATTTTTTGTTCTCAATTTATAGCCTACAAGGATGGATGATTGTATCCATGAAATAAATTAAGTTTCAGTTTTTTCTATTGTTTTGCATAAATTATAGAGTGACAAGTGAATATGAGACTTCTACTTTTTGGTAGAGTACAAAATTGGTAAAGATGATACTTCTACTTTTAGATAGAGTGCAAAGTTGACGAAGATTAAAAATGTATGAAACATGAAAGCTTAAAATATGAAGGAGAGAGGTTTGTACTATTTTTTTCAAAAATATTATTTTTATTTGTTTATTAATTATTGTTACTTTTTATTTTTTATTTTTATTTTTATGATTTAAATTAAACACTTTGTTAAAATGTTAATAACAATGTGAGTTCAATTATTAGAATAGATTTGTGAATTTAATTTTGATTTTTTTTGAAAATTTTTTAATACAATAAAATATAATCACATTATTATGACTTCTTATTATTTGAATTTTTTAGATAGTGAGACAAAATTTGAGTACTACACAATCTTAACAAAGATTAAATGAAAATATAATAAATTATACCAATGTAATTATTTTTAAAAATTTACGTATTTTTCAAAGTATACAATAATAATTTTATCAAGTGCAAATATATTATTAAATTAAATGAATATTTTTTTAAAATAATATTATAATAGATAGATATTAACATTTGTGATAAGAAATTTTAATAATAAGATATTATTATAACTATTGCTGTGTTTATAAGATAAAAATCAAAATTGTATTAAATCCTCTGCGCATCTCTATTCTCTCTCTTTCTTTAGGTTATAGTTTTGGGGTATCGATAGTTTTTTTACTTGAATAGTAAATTGGTGTTGAAGTTTGTTTTTATTAGGGTGTTGAAATTTGAACAAGAATAGTTTAACTGTGCACTTCCGGTCCAATAATGGAAGGACATTTTGTTTTGCCTAATTTGTATATGTAAACAATCTTATATAATTTAGAGAACAATATACGTTTAAATTCACGTTTACAAATGTACTTTTTGAGTAAATTCTATTTTATGAGCGTACTTTTAGTTAAAAATAAAATCTTTTCTAATGTAATTAATGTTTGAATATTTTTTCTTAAAAATCATGTTCAATTTATGTTTGAATCCTCTTAAAAAGTCATTTTACAAAATTAAATGTACTTAAATTATAATAAAATGTACTTTTAAACGTTTACTTATTAAAAAAAATATTTTGTTATAATATAATATGAATTTTACTGTTGGTGTATTATAAAGTTGGTAACAAAATAAGTAACAAGGTTTAATATTGATACAAATTAAATATTCTTTTTGGCTAAATTTAAATTTGAAACATAATAAAACTCTCTATTATTATGACTTTTATTTTTACAATTTTTATTATTGATAAACTCTTTTTATGATTATTATAAAAATAGAAAGTCAAATTAAAAAAAAGATTTATGGATTAACTTATAGAACAAATATATCAATTTATTAAATATGCAACAAGTATGTATAAAAATATAATAAAAATAGGTTAGCAAAAGACAGCCCATAGTTAGTCTACTCGTTACATAGATATTGCTAACAATGAAATGAGGGAGAAGAGAGACAACCACTCTAGAGTTTCATAACATAAAATGAACCAAACTTGAGTTAATAGGGTACAATGAGTATATATACAAAATAATAGAAATGTCTAAAATACCCTTACTACTAATATATAATAACGTTAGCTAACATCTCCCCTCAAACTCACGATGCATTAACATGGAGAATCAAATTTTTTGTCAACTAAAAAATGGAAACGTTTAATGGAATGCATCTTTATAAACAAATCAATAATCTGTAAACAAGAAGAGACAAACGGTAGAGTAATGGTTCCATGCTGAAGATGATGACAAGTAAGATGACAATCAATCTTAATGTGTTTGGTGCGATCATGAAAGACCGAGTTGTGATCCATTTGAATAGCACTCTTGTTATCGCAGTGCATCAAAGTTGGCTTGGAAAGAGAGATACCCGTATCAGATAAAATCCAACGCAACCAAATTATTTCAGCGGTAGTGGATGCCATAACACGATACTCAACTTTTGTAGAGGAGCGAGATATAATGTCATGTTTCTTACTCTTCTAAGAAATAAGAGAGTCTCCAAGAAATATACAAAACCCTGTGGTGGATTTACGATATATGGTATCACCAGTCCAACCAGCATTAGAATAAGCTCGTAACTCCAATGAGGATGATGATAGAAAGAGAGGGCTTTGAAATTGAGTTCCTCGAAGATAACGAAGAATCCGAATAACTGCTGCTCTAACAACATGAACAACATAAGCAATGTCAGGTCTGGTAATCGTAAGATACACTAAGCTTCCAACCAAAGTACAATACAAAGTGGAATCTGGTAAAGGAACACCATCCGAGGGAGCATATTTCACATTCAACTCAAGAGGAGTATCTGCTGCTCTAGTATCAGAAAGACGAGCCTAGTCAAGAATGTTGGCAATGTACTTGGATTGAGAAAGAAGGTAGCCTTTAGGAGAGTAGGCAACTTCAATCCCCAAGAAATAGCGAAGAGTTCCCAAGTCCGTCATCTCAAACTGTTTGGCTAAATGCAATTTCAACTCATTGATTCCACTAACATCGTCACCTGTAATAATCATATCATCAGCATATAGAGAAATTATAATGCGACCATAAGTGTTGGACCTTATAAACAATGCGACCATAATCATGTTCACTAGAGTGCAAACCAAGAGAAGTGATCACAATAGAGAATTTCTCAAACCAAACTCGAGGAGCCAGTTTAAGACCATATAGAGCCTTTTTTAACTTACATACTTCCCTTTGATTATGAGAAACTCCTTGTGGAGGGACCATATAGACTTCTTCATGAAGCTCACCATTTAAAAAAACATTTTTGACATGCATTTGGGAAATATGCCATTGACGAATAAATGTAACTGCAATAAGAGTACGAATAGTGGTCATCTTGGCTACAAGCGCAAAAGTTTCTTCATAATCCATACCATATTGTTGAGAGAAACCCTTAGCAACAAAATGTGCTTTGTAGCACTCAACTGATCCATCAGACTTAGTTTTGATCTTGTATACCCAACGAGACCCAACATCACCTTTTCTAGGAGGAAGAGGTACTAATTCCCAAGTGTTGGTTTTGTGCAATGCAGATAGTTCTTCTGCCATAGCTTGCTGCCAAAGAGGATCAGAACAATCTCTTTATAGGAAGAGGGCTCATGCAAACTGTGAATAGAGGTTAAGAAAGAAACAAACGAAGCTGAGTAAGTGGAATAGACAAAATCCGGTAACTGAGTCAACTTACGTTGACGAGAGGGGTAACGAGGAGGATCAACAATCGCAGGAGGTGGTTGGACAACCGGGGGGGGGGGGCAAGAGGGATGTCATCATGTGGAGTATTAGTATTTGTCCTGTAATTTTCAACATTACAATCACTAGAAGCATTATCATTAGGACCAAACAAATCAATATGGGCTAGTTCAGAACTCTTAGTAATCTAAGAATCATAGGAAATAAAGTAAAAATGGATGTGCTCAACAAAAACAACATTACGAGATACATAAAGTTTTCTTGCATGAGGATCATAACAACGATAACCATTTTGACCATCCCTATAACCAAAAAACACACACATGGCTGAACGAGAGGACAACTTACTGCGCTCTACTTGAGGGCAAAGAACAAAACAAGTAGAACCAAAAACTTTCGAAGAACAGTAATCAGGGGTAGAAGCATACAATTTTTCAAAAGGGAGATAAACCTGATATGATAGAGGATGTAATTCTATTAATAGCATGAACAACAGTAAGAATTGCTTCTCCCCAAAACTCACTAGGAACTGAAGCGGACAACGAAAACGAACGAGCAGTCTCTATAATATGACAATGTTTCCTGTCAGCAACTCCATTTTGTTGAGGAGTGTCAGTACAAGATGTTAGGTGGAGGGTGCCATCATAAGTAAGTAATTCAGAAAATTTATTAGAGGTATATTCACCACCTAAATCACAACGAAAACATTTTATAACATAATTATGTTGAGTTTTGACCATTGCACGAAACATATGATAAATGTCAAAAAATTCAAATCAACTTTTCATAAGATAAACCCAACAATAACGAGTGTAATCATCAATAAACAAAACATAATATCTAGATCCTCCTTTGGTGAGAACTGGTGATGGACCTCAAACATCAGAGTGAACTAAATCAAAAGGCACATATGAAACGAAATCACTTTTACTAAACAATAAAGCTAGAAATTTAACAAGTTTACAACCACAACAATCTGAGATATCACAAGTTTGTAACTTTCCTAAGGCTTCAGTAGAAGCCAAATATTTACAAGCAGAAACATGTCCAAGGTGAGAATGCCATAAATAAAAACTATAAGATAAGGAATTCAAGCGAAAACTAGATAATAAGTCACCAGTAGTTATAGAGACTGCAGTATATAGGAGTCGCAGGTCATCCTAAACATAAAGTCCTCCATGTTTATGGCATGTCCTAATCAGCCACCCGGAATGTGGATCCTGCACACAACAAGAAGTGGAAGAAAATATAACCGAAATTATATATTTGACTAACAGAAGCAAGACTCAAAGTAAGATTAGGAATATAATAAACATCAAAAAGAGATAGGTTAGGTGTGGAGGCAGAACCAACAGTTGCTAATGGCATAGGAGAGCCTTCAATAGTCATAACCGACATAGACGAGGCATGTTTCACAGATGCAAAAGATTTATCAACGTATGTCATATGATGAGATGCTCCCGAATCAAGAATCCATATGGAAGGAGATATACCTAACATACTAGAGGTGTTCAAACCTTTAGAAGAGGTGGCAAATATGGCATGTGATTGAGTAGCAAGAAGTTTTTGAAGTTGTTCTGCAATATCAGATATTTGGGAAGCAGTCTCAGATGAGTATAGAGAACCAGAACTAGAGCCAATAGTAGGAGGAGCATAAGCAACAACATTGGACGATAGTCACCTAAAATTCTTCTTATGTGCTCTCTCCAATTTCGGACAATGTGTTTTCCAATGACCTTTTTCTTTGCAAAATGCACATTCCTCATTACGAAGGCCAACCCTCCCTTGATATTTTCCTTTTTGAACAGGAGCAACAAAAACATATGGAGGAGTTGAGAAAATTCCCTTATCTGACACACCAAAATGAGTCTTAAGTCTGATTTCTTCTACCAACAATTCACTAACTAATGATTCAACCTTAGGAAGGGGAGAACGGTACAAAATATCCCCATAGAGTCCATCAAAATCATCATGAAGAGCCATAAAAAATCAAACCAGACATTGCTTCTCTCTTTGATCAATGTTTGTTTTGACAACTTTTAACTCAGGTGATTCTATAAGAGCCAATTGATTCCACATATTAGTCATTGCCGAATAGAATTCTTGAATGGTCATATTGTTTTGCTTAAGGGCTCTAATAGCACTTTCCAACTGATAACGTTTTGTAAAGTTAGATTGGACATACAAACATTTCAAGGGATCCCAAATCTCTTTAGTAGTATCATGCTAGTTGCACTCCTATTGACAACTCAACAAAATTATTAATCCAAGTAATAATTTTTGAATTACTAACATTTTATGTTTTCAGATCTTTTGCATATTGAGTTTCATCCTTTTTATCTGTAGGTTTAACAAAAGTTCCATCAACGAAACCCCACATTTCTTTTCCAATCAAATGTTTTTTCATCACAAAACTCTAATAAGAGTAATTTTATCCATTGAAGTGAACACTAACAACTTGAAGAGAATCATCCTTAACACCAGCCATAACAAATAATGATAGGAAAATACGACAAACACAATCACTAAGAAAAAATTAATTAGGGATAATCTAGGTCTTTGCGAGCCCGATTTCTCCCCATCAAAATTCGTTTCGCCAATCCGATTGTTGAAGACGAAGACCTGAATGTTGCAAACCTGCTGTCCAAAAATCAGCCCGATCAAACGGTTAACAAATGCGTAATCGATGTTTTTCTGAGATTGATATAACAAAATCAGGAATATGGTTACTTTTCTTTTTTCCTTATTGAAGTAAAAAAAATAGAGAAAGCATAACAAATTAATAAAGAAAATAAAATATAAATCTTATAGTCTTGATCGTTGTTGCCGCTGCCAGATGGATTTCCATCTACACTAGTCGCCACACGTCATTTTTTTGTTAACCATCTTTGTCGCTTTGTTGATAAATAATTAAATAAATAATAGTTTTTAAACATTTTAGTATAAGATAACCGTTTTAACGGTAATACCTTTCCTATTCATAATAAATTTCCAAATATGAAGTTTTAGTTTAAGATCGTATTTTAGGTTTTATCTAATTTTCTCTACTCGTAAAGCTAATTTTCCTTTTCTTTTGATTTTAAAAACATTGCATATTAACTTCAATTTTTCTACGGTAAATTGTAGTCAATTTCATTTTCATACATTCACTTTTTCTTTACATTCTCATAACATTTTCATTCAAAAAAAAATATAGAAAATTAAAAAAGGTATTATGACAATCTTATTGGACATGTTCTCAATCTAAAGTCATGGATGAATTGAGGCCGACAAAAATAAGAGAAGATGTGAATCAACTCAAAGGTCTAATAACAAGAACTTAGAAGTCCTACAAACACTCGAGATTTGATTGGGGGAGAAATTCTTCAACAGAGGATGGAACACCATATGTTGCTCCTGTTTGTTCGTCGGGCTTCGGTCCACATATACAAACTAATCATGAAGAAGAAATTGCACTATTGCCACCTTATGGTTTACCTCCAAGTTTTACCCCACCTAAAGCCACTAATTCACCAATTGTGGGTACAAACCAACATAATGCGATTTCTCCCCAAAATTTGGGCAATGGCACTAGTGATATTCCTCAAGTTCAACACTCACCCCTACTATTTTGCCGCACGCAAATCATTTAGAAGTTGCATTGGTGATGTTGAACTTACATCACAATTGTCAACAACTTGTTTCTCCTATGTTTGTTAGAGAATCATCAATGTAAAGAAAAATGTCAAGCCTTGGAAGAACGTTTGAGAGCTTTTGTAGAAGAAAACAATTATTGCTTCAAAGCTTCATACTTGTGCCTTGTTTCTAATGTAGTAATTCCCCCAAAATTAAAGTTTCCATAATTTTATAAATAAAAGGGAGCTCTATATCCAAAAAGTTACATCATAATGTATTACGAAAAAAATGGATTTCTGGGTTCATGAATAGAAATTGTTAATTCATTTTTTCCATGACAGTTTAACAAATACCTCTCTGAGTTGGTACATGCACCTTGAACGAACCCATATTTATTCTTGGAAAGATCTGGCATATGCACCTTGAAACATTACAAATACAATTTCGATGTGGCTCTTGATAGGATGAAACTGCAAAATATGATAAAGCGACACCATTAAGCTTTATAAGAATATGCCAAATAAGAGTGAAGGTTAGCTTTACTATGTACATAAGCACTCTTTATTTACTATTTTATGACAAAATGATACGGAGAGTTTGAAGTTTGTACCATGGGTATTATACCCACCTTCGAATCATGAAAATGTTGAAAGTATATTTTTACATTGATCATACATGAGCTCATAAAATTCTACCCATTTTTGAATAAAACATGAGCTCATAAAATTTGTCGACATTGATCATCAATGAGAATATATTTTTACAAAACCCCTTGTTGAGGACAGGTTCAAATATGCTTGGAGTTAGGGGGAGCCTTGTGAGTTATGTTCTATTTTTTGTTATTAAATTGTGCATAAAAATAGATGTTTTGCCATCATAAAAAAAAAAAAGAGAAATTGTTAGAATCAAGATGGTTTGAAGAACAATTCCTAATCTTGTTTTTATAATAACAATATGTATTTTGTGGGAACAATTTAATGCACTAATGTTTTAATTAGGTGTGCAGTTTCTAGATCAATTGTTTGTGTAGGATATTATGTTATATCCTCTTATTATCGGACTATAGAAAGGAATGCCAAGACTTGACTTCTAGTTTATTTAAAAGAATTTCCTCTTTGAGGATTGTCATCTTATGGTTCGAGTCCCCAAGGTTTTCTAGCAATGTAAGTTCTTGGACCATCAAATGAGACATATGTAGGAACTTTATGCTCAATACATCAACCACTATATTGGCTTTTTCTGGGTGTTATTTCCATTCAGATTCATAATCTTTCAAGAATTCTGCCCACCTTCTTTGCCTCATGTTAAGTTCTCTTTGGTCAAAGAGATACTTTAGACTGTTGTGATCACTGAAAATATCAAACTGTGCTCCATACAGATGATGCCTCCAAATCTTCAAGGCAAACACTATGGCAGCCAATTCTAGGTCTTGAGTGGGATAGTTCCCCTTATGAGGCTTTAGTTGCCTTGAAGCTTAAGCCATTACTGAATTTTTTGCATCAATACACAGTCTAAACCTTTCGGGAAGCATCACAATAACTTAGTATTAAGAGTCCAAAAAATATTTTCACATTCCTAATCCCACACCAAGGGCTGGACTTTGCTAGTCAGACTGGTATGAAGAAGGGCAATTTGGGAGAATTTCCTAATGAATATCCTATACTACCTTGCCATCCCCTAAGAAGCTCCTAACCTTTGTTACATTCCTAGGTTGTTCTCATTTCAACATTGCCTCTACTTTGGCGGGATTCATTGCCACTCCTTCCTTATTGATCACATAGTCTAAAAACTTTACTTCTGAAATCCAAAACTCACATTTTCTTGGTTTCACATCAAATTTTCTATCCCTAAGAACTCACAAAACTATTTGAAGATGACTTGTATGTTTCTTTGGGGTCTTAGAGTAAACTAGTATGTTGTCTCTAAATATCACCACAAATTTATCTAAGTATTGCCTAAAAATCCTATTCATGTAATCCCTGAACACACCTGGGACATTGGTTACACCAAACGGCATAACAAAAAATTCATAGTGCCCATACCTAGTTTAAAAGGCTGTTTTTGGTACATCCTCTTATATTATTCTAATTTGTTGGTACCCAATGACTCCTTGATGACTCATCATCATATGCATAATTTCTATTGATTTTAGTCTTATTTATCTTTAATCATTAGTAAATTTAATGAGTTATTTGATATATTTTGTTGATTTTAGTTATTTGATTTAATGAAACGTTTTTGTTATTATTTGCTTAATTAAGTGGAGATTTTTCGTAGTCTTGCGTTGTTATTTTGTTTTAGTGCAGTGCTGAATTTTGGTGAGAAATCAACATGACCTATATGGAGTATTTCAGCCATATCTGGAGTTCTAGATGTCCAATTGAAGTCAATCCAAGTGCTAATGAAAGCTAAGATCCATATCTACAACTTTCATGAAGACACCTGGACCAAATTCAGACTCAAAAGATGAGAAAAATGCAAAATACGTCAGACAGCAAATGCTGTGCGCCTGGAGCGCGCCCTGCGCGCCTGGAGCGCATTTCCTGCTGTTTAGTACTGCCAACGCGCGCCTGGGGCGCGCCCTGCGCGCCTGGAGCGTGTGACGCGCATCAACAATCATAAAAACGCAATTTTTTGCTGTTTTTTTGGATCTTTTTGACTCTTGGGAAGTTGGGAGACTTGTGCCCTAGCATAGAAACTCAAAGACGGCCGTTTCTAACGCCATTGAAGCAGTTTTATCAAGAATCATCCATGAATCATTCTTGTAATTCTTCTTTAATCCTTATCTTTTATATCTCTGCCATGAGTAACTAAACCCTATTTGTTAGGGATGAGTGTAACCAGATGAAACCCTTATTTTTCTGATTTGATTTCTAGTTATATGAATGAGTTTATTGAATTGTTTTTCTCATCTCTGTGCTTAATGCTTTTTATTGCTTGATCAACATTAAAAAGTTCTACGATTTGTATTTTGAAACGGAAGTGGACTTTACGAATGCTTGAGATGAGAAATTCATGAATTTGTAGTCTAGGGATAGATGCAGGTCATGAAACCAAGTAAATTAGTTGCGAAGCAATAATTTACAAAAGAATTTCTATACAATAATGCTTAATTCTAATCTTAAATCTACTAAGGAATTAGGGGTTACTTTGGAATTAAAGGTTCTGTCACTAAGACATTAGGGCAAGAATAATAAAGAGAATTCGGTAATAATTCAATAAATGAATTCAGTAACTAGGATCAAATTAGACACCAAGGTTGGATTCGAAGTGAAACTCATGCCTGACATTTTTCTCATTATAAAAGATCAATTTTATTACTGTTGTTAATTTTAAATATTATTTCAATCAAATTGGGAACCTTTTGTTCAATTTTAGTAATTAAATATAATTCAATAGTAAAACGCAATCCTTGAGTTCGACACTCGGTACTACCGTTTTATTATTACTTGCAACGATTCAGTACACTTGCTGAAACGCTATCACTCCTCCTAATTGGTCTCAAAGGTCATCAATTCTTGGTAGAGGGTACTTATTTATGATGGTTATTTTATTCAATTTTCTATAATCTATACATAACCTCTTATCCACATCCTTCTTATTTACTAGGAAGACATGGGCTCCCTAAGGGGAAACATTTGGTTTAATAAATTGCTTTGTTATCGTCTCCTCTAGTTTATTTTTCAACTCAGTTGATTCTAACGGGGATATCTTGTTAGGGGAGTGGAGATTGGCCCTGTTCTAGGGAACAAGTATATTGAGAACACTATTTCTCTTTCAAGAGGCAAAAATGTCACATCCTCTAGAAATATATCATAAAACTCACTAACTATATGGGTATTTGACAAGTCCATTTCAAACCCTAAGTTAAAGGATAGTAGTAATAATATGCCTTGTACCCCATTGGTCAAACATTGGAAGAGTTGAGAACTGTTGGTCAAGGAGGGAATTAGGTTTCCTTTGGTTGGGGAATTCCTAGAGGAATTATGACTTTCCTTCCATGGAAAACTAGAGTTATTGAACCGTCTGACATCCAGTTCAATCCTAATATGAATCCAGTTTTCATATTTTTTATTTATGTTTTAAGTTCACTACTGTTAGTTTTTAGAGTTATATTTTCTGTTTTAAGTTAATTAACATTAGTTTTTAGAGTTTCATTTTTAGTTTTAAATTCAACACTTTGATTCTTTAAAGCATTAACTTTTTTTAGTTAGATTTGTATTTTCTTTCATAAGTGTTTTTAGTTTTAAACACAACTTGTGATTCTTATTTAAAAAATCATTTATAGTAATAATTAAATCAGATCGAGAAAATTCAGTAAATACCTCAATTTCTTTATCTTCTAATTCAATAAATCCATACATGTTGAACCATTGGATCTTTCCTCAATCAATGTAAAGTACTCAACCTTGAGACTGACCTCTGATGCTAATTGAAGGTACAAACACGAGAAGGGGGTTGAATTGTGGTTGCCAAAGTTGATAACTTTTTGCTAATTTGATGAAGATTGATTGAGTTTTACGAATTACTTAGATAAGAAGCAATTGGATTCAAAGGCAACAAGTAATGAGATCATAAATAATTTAACGCATAGATATATGATATATTCTAGTTCACCACTAACTTGACTACATCCAGTTCTCTCATTATGAAGGCTTTAATCCATTAATTCAAATACCTTGAATTACAAAACATCTAACCCTCCAAACCAGTATTCCTAAACAGTCTGCCTACCCCAGACTTTTGAGGAACTAGCCACCTTGACCTTACAAGTTAATCTTCTTCAGACAACCTGACAACCCTAGATTGAAGAAGGAAATAAACCACTATCGAACTGTATACAAAATATTGGAACTTGAAGTGTTTTCTTCTAACAAAGATGATAACAATAATTATTGTCACACTCTTAGAAAAGAACTTTTAGAAAATATTTCTAACCTGAACAAGTGTTTCTCTCTTTAAACTCTAATATGAATTTGGAATTTTAAGCTTGAGTTCTTCTATTATTTTCCGCTTTTCGATGATCTTCTTCTTTGACCTTGAGTATCTATTTATAGTTAAAATTTGGACTTTAATTTAGTCCTTATTTAATTTTGAATTGTATCTTATTTAGATTGAGTTTGTAAATTGTTCAGATTGATTCTATTTCTATTTTCTTTAGATTGAGTTTGTAAATTTTTCAGATTAATTGTGTTCGTATTTTGTTTATATTGCATTTGTAAAATCTTCAAATCGTTTATGTTCATATTTTGTTGTAGACAAATCTTCTTCAAAACTTGATCAAATTTTCCTCAAATCTTGATAAAATCTTCTTCAAATCTTCATCAAATCTTCTTCAAATCTTAACCAAATTTTCTTTTCAACTTGGTCAAAGTTTTTATTCAATTATGAATATGAATCGAATCTTATTTTAGATTTCATCAATTATAAATTTGAATAAGATTTTATTTTAGATTTTCTTCAATTATAAATTTGAATCTTCTTTCATACTATTTGAAGTCAAATATATTTTTCTCATAAAATACTTTTGTTATCATCAAAACCTTAAGTATAAAATTAATTTGGTTCCAACAATACTCTTAGAAAGACTTTATAATTTTCTTAAAAGATTAGTTGCTCAACCTGAATGGTGAAATGTTAAGAAATCCTAGAGAGGCAAGAGAAAAATACTCAAAGTCTGAAGAGGCAGAGTAAATAATAATTGTATGCTATTTATGGAAATAGTGGATTAAGCCTTGATTGTACTTAAGCAAAATATCTTTGTAAGGGGAGGTTTATATGTAGCAATAGTTTATAGTAAACTAGTATAATATATATGTGTCTCCTTTATCCTCTTCTATCTCTCGTAAATTAGTTCCTTATAATTCAACCTTACTTTATCTAATCCTCTTTTAAAAGCAAGTTTAATGTTTTGTTAAAGAACAATTTTTGTAAGAAAAGGGAAGTAACACTGAGAAACGACGAACACAATTCAAATACCTCCCTGTCTAAAACTACTGACATATAAACACTTACAACTGATCATAAGCTACTGTAATACAAATAACAACGATCATCGCATAAATGCATGACTTGTCTGACACAATATCCCAACTAGAATTAATGTCCCAATCAACAAAGTACTTCATAGGGTCCCTTCCTCCTCATCCGAATTACCAAATCTACAACATAAATAGTAGGGCATGAGATCTCAAAAAGTCACTATCACAACTCTAATACATAGAGGAAGGGGTGCACATGGGATATATGGTAACCAATCTCCCACATGCATCTATTAGACCAACTTTCCTAGTCTCTAAAATGATGTCATATGGAACTAGGTACTCCATTACTCTTAGTGTCACAATCCCATGAAATGTCCTACCATCTATGGTCATTGTCTCCACTACCAACCTTGTGCTCTTCTTGAAGTCAGGTAAAAAATCTACGACGAATGATTATCTTAGTTAGTGAAAGCTAGCAATGTCTCTGCTAATGCTGTCAAAAATGGAAAGGTCATCAAGTTAAAATAACAGATATACACATACGGTGTAAGTAACATAAATAAAGTCGGTAATCATACAATTTATAAACAACAACACAACATAATCAAGTTCATGAATTTACTTCAATAACACTTGCAAGTCCTAATCCAACTTTACATGCGAGTGCACATGTTTTCAGAATATATAACTCTCCACAAAAGGTTGATGAAGTTTCCTCAACTATGTTGTCCATTATAGATAACAAAATAGTGATGCCCATTACGAATAGTATCATAGTGATTATTCCCATTAACATCACGACTCAATAACTATCACGAGGATAAGATGGGTACTTTACCTATAACCCCACCTTCTGGTCCATCATAGTCACCACATAACTATGATATGCTCGTTGTAAAAGCTCAAAATTTTGTAATTAGTTTAAGACTATTTCTATCACTTCTTTTGGATTTTCTCTTAGGTTTCCAATGCCACTATGATGGAGTTAATAAGAATCCTATGTCTCCTGTTATGGTCCAAACAATATAGTTGTTGTAACTAAAAACAAGATTTTCTTGGTTTTTGGTTTTGAATTTATCCCCAAACATATCTAAACGACTTGTATCCTTATTTGGCTCATCAAAATCCACCTAACTTGGGCCAAATTCGTGAAACCTTGTTTTGATGGTCACAATTTGTGACATTTGAGAGAAACACTAAAACACTATTAACTTTGTTATTCATTATCATAGTTTGATTTTGTTTGTTTTTGGACGACCATATAAATAAGATCTATAATTTTTTGTGTTACTCATTTTATATAATTCGTTCCTAACCATTGTTCTTCTTCCTAATTAATTGTTTGAAGTCCAAATTTGAAGTGATCTCTTTTTTTTTCTCTTGATCATGATTGATAATAATCTACTTGATGACCCATGATCAATGTAGGATTCATTGATAAAGTAGTGATTAGAATCCACTAGTTAGGTACATGGTTTAGTCTATATGAGTGATCATAATTCTTGCATATAAGATATATAATGTGTTGATAATAGTACTAAATTATAAGTGTGTAATTGCAATATATATGTGTTGATTTATGAATTGATGTATTTCTCGTTGTTAATGTGTTAAATTATATGTTTAATATTTGTCATTCACGAGCATTGTAACGTCCCAAACTCTCACGGTTCTTCGCGCCTCTTCATACATCACATAGCAAAATGATTCTTGTGAATCTTCCACATTAGTAATACCTAAAAATGTTTGTAAGAGTCAATTCAATGGCAAATAATACGAGCTAAAAACAATGGATTAAATGCTATAAAATAAAAGTATAAAAATATTATTGCATAAAAAATGATTAAACATTTATTTAAAGAATTTAGAAAATAAATTATAACCATAAAATACACATATATCCCTTTTGAAATAATAGTTTCTATGCACATTATGAATGTTGATGCAAGATTCAAATGATCCGGATACAATATCACTCATACCAATAAAAAAACTCGCATGGAACCATTACCACAAAGAAGACTTGCACAAAACACTATCATGTATTCTAAATGATAAATGACATTATGATAATCAAAATGATATTCTATACACTCCCAAGAAGATCATGATATGTCCAAATAACTTTCCTTCTTATTCACTTCAACCTCAATAATAATTTACGGTTTTCGCGAAAGGTCGATTTAGGAATAGCAACATCAAAAATAGATTTGTTATTTTTACAAATCAATAAAAATACGGAATTTATGGAACTTATTAAAACAGCAACACAACAACATACATAAACAATTTAACAGAATAAGAAGAAAATAATAGAAACAGAATATACAATTAATATAGAAAACGGAAACAGAATACAGAAAACTGAAATTGAAACAACAAATAGAATACAGAAAATAGAAACAGAAAACAGTAAATTGAAATAACACACATTAAAATGA
Source organism: Cicer bijugum (assembly GCA_037974875.1). Lineage (NCBI taxonomy): Eukaryota > Viridiplantae > Streptophyta > Magnoliopsida > Fabales > Fabaceae > Cicer > Cicer bijugum. Next base: position 65,794 of record JBBPBT010000459.1, on the reverse strand, counting down.
AATTAATATAATTAATCCTACAAAAATTTCATAAAATAATATATATCTCGTCAAAGTCATATCTTCATCACACCTTATGATTACCACATTTTATAAATTCATTCCTTTAACTACAATAATACAATCACTTATATATTGCATAAAAATTGTTCCATATCAAGGATTTAATACCGAAATGAAATAGAAAATATCAAGAAGCATATTATACTATAAATGTTGCTCTCTTTCTAATAATATATTGGGTACCAATATTATAGTATTAAGTCATGAGATTAAAATTCAAAACCACATTAGATAATATTTTTCTTTTTTTATTTAAAAAAATGACAAAACTATTATACAATCATCCTACAATACTTTACCAATGGCTTAACTCAAATTTGTGTGGAAAAAGATCTTATTTTGAACGATTTTCTTCGTGGCATAAAAACTCTACCGTCTCAAGAAATGAAAGAACAAATCGTAAAATTAGAGACGTGGTTGGAATAAGAATGGAAGGAAGAGAATCAACTAAGAGAAAGGTTTGATCAATAATAATGGAGAAGATGATGAGGAATGATGTACCTAATTAAGGTGGAGAGAATAAGAGAGACTAATAACTTGTTTGATTGTGTTTTAAAAAAATAATAGTTTTTAAAAATTATTTTTAAAAAGAAAATTTAAAAAAAAAGTTTGTTTTACAACTCCAATTTCTAAAATAGTTTTTGACTAGAGAGTTAAAAAAATCGAAAAATAAAAAGTTAAATATTATTTATCTGTTTTTCTTTTTTAGTTTTAAAAAATATAATATTAAAAATAGTTTTGTAAAATAATTTTTTAAAATAAGTAATTCAAACAAATTTTTTAGTTTTTAAATTTTAAAATACTAAAATAGAGTTTTTAAAATGTGAAGAAGATGGGTGAATGGAATAAATTAGTTATGGTGAAAGGCTAATGGAAACTAGTCGTGAAGAAGGAAAGTGGTTAAGGACAATTATTTGATTGTTAATAACATGTTGCATGATAAAAGGATATTAGGTGTAAAATACAAAGCTTCGTATGTTTTGTATTTATTTATAAACGCATGTGTATTCCTATTATTTGTGACGTAAGGGAATGCAATTCAATTTCAAAAAGTAAACCTACGTTAAAAGGCAAGGCATTCAAGCATTGTAAGGCCAATCAATTTTTTACTTATTCTTAATACTTCTAAATTAGATAATTAAGATAGCCAATAAATCAACACGTACTTAAAATAAATTAAATCATCCAATAATCAATATAAAATAAATCATTAGTCAGTGAAAATAAATTATTAAATTATTAAAATAAAATAAATCAATAAAAGAACTATTAGCGTATTATAATCACACCAAATTGATCCACTAAATTAAATAAACTAAGAAAATAACTAAAATAAATAAAACTAAGGGTTCTAATCAATTAATTAAAAAAATACATTGTTACAGGACTAGCATGTGATGCACGAGGTTGATGAGGCGGAGAGTCATTATCAATGCATAAAACATGTACAATAGAGAATTCTTGAGAATTTTCTAGCAAAAAGGGTACATGAATGACCAAATCACATCGAAATAAGAGATCCTAAGACCTTATAGGTATGAGACTGTATAGTTGAAAGAATGCTTATTAGAATTGATATTTACGACCTATACCAATAAGATGCGTCTTCTTTTCGAGAGTCCATTCCACAAGAACTCCATAATTAAACGTATTTGACTTGGAGAACTCTTTGGACGAGTGACTTTCTGGGAATTTTATCAAGATGTATGCAAGTGAGAGCAAAGTATGTTGAAAAGACTCACGTTGGTTTGGGGGCAGTAGAAAACCCTTAAAGCAATATGGGATGTTACAAGCATTGGATATTATTTGATATAAGTGTTGTTATCATGCGATTGATCATAGCATTTGTGACATGTTTCTAACTTTTTAATTTGATATTTTATAAGTTATTTATAGCTTAGAATAATTTTTTGGCTTGTTTCTAAACTTTGGGTTGAAATTTTATTATTTGCATTTTGAACTTTTCTCGCTTTGTAGGCCATAACTTAAGCTCTGGATATCGAATTGACGCATATGAGCAGACGTTGAAAAGCTAAAAATCATAGCAACGGATCCATGTGTTGGAGTTAGTTGTTGATTAAGTAGCATTCCATCTTATGCGTACTTTCATTAGTGGAGTCACTAGGATATGTATTGTAATTGTTGTTATATGATTTTTTATGTTTGAATGTGGTGTGATGTGTGTTGATGATGATAAGTTAATCGAATTGAACGCTAATAGTTAATGGTAATAAATAAAATAATGTTTTATGTTGTTTGAGAGTCTATTTTGCTCATTCTATATGTTTTATATGCTTGTGTTGCAATTTTCACAATACAAACCAATATTTTTCAGATGTGCTACAATGTATAGGTCTTTTCGAAGCTCTCACAATGTGACATCAATGGTTAAGGACTACAAGTCCTTATTTTCTAGTTACAATATGCTTTTATCAAATGACAAGTGTTTCAATGTATTTTTGCAATTATAAGTTTTGGAAAAGTTTAACTAATACTCTTTACTAGTGGCATGATATGTTTTGAAATAAATAAAAGTATTTAATTTCACCCAAATTTTCTTATTATTTATATTTTTTTTTGCAAATCTGGATAAATTGTCACATATGTGCATATGATTGCCCATACATGAAATGCATCAGTAATTCATTCACTAATTTACATATGCATCTAATTTATGATATATTTAAATAGAAACAAATCCAATTAAACGTCTTGTTCGACAACTCCTAAAATTTTGTCGAGTCATTTCATCTTTGTCGTGCGATTTGGTTAATGCTTCTTCAGCTATCAAAGGATGATGTTTCTTCATAAAATCACTAAGTCAATTAGCTTTCATTTTTTGTCGTTGTGTTCATTGACTCTCGATGAAATTACATATTTATAAGGATTATTAAGCACTTAAGACCAATAATTGTCAAATGATTAGGTTGTAGGAATGTTTAAGAGCATTATTAAGCACTTAGATGCTCCACATATTTATAAGGATGGGTGATCTTTATTTTTTCAAAGTTTAAGATATGATCTCTTAATTTATTCTATACAAAGGTAAACCGTAAAGTTGCTTAAAATTTTAATTTATCATTGGTTTGACATTTGTTATTGACATTTGTTATTAAAGTCATAAAATGCTTATGTTAGTTTCTCTTATATAATACATCTTTTATGTTGGTGTGTATATACTTAATGATCATAAATGTTTTGCAATATATGATTTGGGTGTGCAAATGCATTCATATATGAAAGTATGTTGATATTTTGATCATTGCATAGATATGTTGAAATTTCATGTTTTTTCTATGTTTTAATATTGCAAGTCAACTCACCTACACTATGAATCAACTTACAACTTAAAATTTTACAAAATTGATTTCATCAAAAAGTAAATCAACTCACACACATTGTAAGTCGATGCACACAAATTAAAATTTCTAAACTTTGAAATTTTTTAAGCATTGCAAACCGAACCAAAACTCAATCACTACTCAATCACTTTCTCACCACTTTCTTTTTAGTAACTACACTTTACTATCAATATCCGACTAAAAAGCAAATATTAACTTTATTTTCTGGAAAAAAAAAACCTCCTAAATCAATTTATACTCATTTCAAGCTTGGATTCTAAAAGTTAGAATAAAGATTTTTTGGTTCTCAACTCAATGTTTGGGTATTTCCACCATCAAAAAGGTAAATTCATGTATCCCTTTGTGGTGTGTTTTTTGATTTGATTTCTCCAGATTTTGGTTGTTTGTGTTGGTTTCATTGGTTAACTTGTGTTGTTATTAGTTAGAGTTTGAAGGTTATTAATGTTTATTTTGATAGAAATTGTGAAATTGAGTTTCCACCAATAAAGTTCTTTTCCTTGAAATTGTTTGTTGAAATGGAAGAAACAAAATGGAAAACGTCTTGTACTAAGAAAAAACAAAAAGAAATTGCCACTTCAACATCAATTTTAGACTTTAAGAGGTTGTTTGTTAATAATGAGGAATTTGAAATATGTAATATTTAGTTCTTTCTTAGTAGTGTTGTTATTACTTAGCTATGGACACAATCCTAATTAGTAAAACAAATACATTACTTGGTTGAAACATCAGGGTTTAATTGAGTTTCTTATTTTGGATAATAAATACTTTGCGCCTTTGGTCAAACTATTTTATAGTAATTTGATGATTGAGGATACCCCTCTTTATTGCAAATTTAAGGACGTTAACATCAACGTAGATGCTATTATTTAGCAAGAAATTTGTAACACCTCAATTTTTAACAGCTCGAGTGTATTTTTTTTTTTTCAAAACAAATTCATAAAACAAATAAATAAAGAAGAAAATACTTTTGAATAAATAGTTAAGTCGTAACATAACGACAAAGTCAACAAATATTTACAAGCAGCGGAATAGTTTTTGAAATCAAAATACAAAGTATTCAAACATCAAAATACACTAGGGCTATGAGGTCTATCAGACATAACTCGTACCTCTGGGGTATTCTCGGCAGACACCTGTACAAAAGCATTGCCCAAGAATTTTAACTCACCACATCACATCAAAAAGTGGTACGTGGAACCCATCAAAATAAAATGTCAAGCTGACAATATTGGTATAGGTACAGTCTTCCAAATTAAAATAAACACAACCCAAAAAGAAAGACATCTAGTTCCTATATGTCAACCTAATCTGATCATTCTACAAAAACTATACATCCCGAATGATCTTCATGCACCCCACAAGATCCTTCTGACACAGCTCCAGTCAGGTGTGTCCAACTACATTCCCATCCACAGGGTACAAACTGGTGGGAAGATCCTAGTTCTCATCTGAGGGCAAAGCCTAGATTTCCACAATAGTTGTAAATGATCACCCATCGAAATTAACAATTAACACATAACATTTACGTTTTTAAATGCACAAAATAACCTTTCAACATAGGATGCATCTTGAAAGGGTTTTCATATGCTAGACATGCATAAATAAAGTTGAAAAATGAAGCTTTTTTATATAACTGCACTATTATATTCGAATACAGGGAATACATGGTTGTTTCATAAGTCAGTAGCAAAAACAACATGTCTGTATTCGAATACAATATTTTGTATTCGACTACACGTAAGTCAGTAGCTAAAATAGGATGTTTGTATTTGAATACAAACTTCTGTATTCAAATACGCATCAGAAAACAACAGAAAACAACATAATTCAGCTTTTAAAAGGGTTTCGAAATCAATCAACACTTACAAACAAATCCAAACAATTACACTTAGCAATCATAGCACAATCACAATGACAACTTGAGTTTCGAAAAGGTTTTGCAATCAATCACACTTACACACAAATCCAAAACATTCACACGTAGCAATTATGGCATAACCACAACAACCACTTGAGTTCAAACACTCAATCATAATCTTGAATCAAACATGACTCGCGTGCCAAGCACCCTTATGCAATGAGTATATGCCAAAATGCATGGACTCGAAATTCCAATCAAAACCCTCCTTGAAGGGCCGTAAATCATAATTGTACTGCCTATCACAGGCCGAAGTACTAAATTACCGATGTGCCACCTATCACAGGTCAACATGATTTACTAAAAATGTAAATCATAAATGTACTGCCTATCACAGGCCGAAGTACCATTTACTGAGGTGCCACCTATCACGGGTCATAACAATTTACCAAAAATGTGTAGTCTATCGCGAACCTTACACGATGTGACAATTCCCGCAAGGATAAGATGAACCAACAAATCACATGGCATCATCTCGTGGACCATTCGGTCACCACTATCACCATGGCCCATCCAGTCGCCATGTACAACTAAATGCATGAGCATACTCTGACTCTATCCACGACAATAATTAAGTAAATGCAGATATTAAAAGATTCCCCATTTTAATACTCATTTAACATTAACGATTTCCAAATTCCACACAGAGGATACTCAAATATTTATTTTCCACCACATACATCAAATTTAATCCACAATTTACATTAATTTCGACCAACTCAAAAACCACAAAATCCACACCAAGTTCAATCATCAATCACCACAAATTTCCACAAAACTCAAACATGACATATGCCAAACTAACTTTCACAAACCACAACTCAAACACATCAAATTTCTTTTTCTCAACAACACACATAGATGAATCAAATTCCTTTTCCATGAAAACACTCATCAATTTCACAAAAAAACTCAATTCCAAACTTTCACCCATAAAAGTATTAAATTCATTTTCCCTAAATCTACACTTCAAACCCAACAAATTTATTTTCTACACAACCACAAACAAGTCCCTATATGCAAACTAAAAGTTTGGAAGGAGCCCTTACCTTAACGTTAGCTTTAATGAGCGATTACAGTACTGCGAGTAATTCTGATAAAATCTCCGTTAACGACGTCGCTTCCAAAGTTACTTCACTAGCACCGTAGCGTGGAGGTGAACAATTTTCCCTTCTATCTCTTCGCGAAACAAAGCTTAGATCTAGAAGAAACATGGAAGTTTGTGTTTGACGGTTTTGAAAACACCAACACCGTTTTTCTCCATTTTCGAATCAAAGAAGAAGAAAGGAGCTTGGAAATGCGTTCTTCCTCACCCACTAAGCCTTGGGTTTCTTTTCTTGAAGCGAAAGAAAGCAAAAGAGGAAGGAGAAGAAAGAAAGCTTCGCGAGGCAGGGAACTGTTTTGGTTTTTCTTCCTCTGTTTCCTTTTATTCCTTTTCTTTTCTTCTTTCTAACATATATAATAATATATATACATATACCAATATTTATTTATTTATATTATACTTAAAACTCACGCAAACAAATATCTAACAACTCTTACACACATCATTTCACTCACATCAGAAACTATTTTGATAAAAATATATACTCTTGTCGCAACTCAATCGACATATAGATTTTCATCAACGAGTGATATGTTTAACAAAATTGTTCGGTATTAAATTATTCGTAATATAAATAAATTATTTTTCAACAAATAATTTTAATCCAATTTCCAAAAAATATATTTTTGGCATTTAACTCACTAAATACCAAAAAAAATGGCTAAAAGCCTAAGAAATTCAACACAAAATACCCTAAAATTGTATAATTTATGATTTAAAATTAGGGGTCTTACAAAATTTGTAATTTAAAGCGTATCTAATTGATTCTTATTGAAGACTTATACGAGAATTCTGAATGATGCGACAACATTACTTTCTTTTAAAAGATTTTGGTTAATTCAAATGAGATTCCAACTCAAAAAGTGTTCTTCGTTGGGAAAGTGAAGTCTTAATACATGTTGTTGCATTGGGTCGTCACAGTGCATGGATCTTAGAGAGTATAACTATGCAAGAAACTCTTAGTCTAACATATTTTTCTGGTGTGGTTGATTTCTTAAGGTGCATTAATTAATTGGCAACCTAGATTGCTAGAAAGATGATTAATATGAAGAAACAAATAAGCAATGCTCTTTCATATGTTCGTGTGATTAGCTTGTTTCTATAGTGTTTTGATGTTTCGTTGAATACTAACAGATGCATCATTCCTAATCTTATTAATGGAATAATAAGGACCACTGTAACTAAAATGCAGTTAGTTGAAAATGCATATGGTATCTAGTTAAGAACGGATTCTTCTCAAGAAGAGGAATCATAGGATATTGAAGTAGATGAGGTTCCTGCTCAAGTTGAAACACCTGCTGATACTGGTGGCTAAAATATACCCTGATTTTGAACAACCAAAGTGTATTTTCTTTACAAACAACTTCTAAAATAAAATACGATAAAATGATTCTCTTAAAATACCTATAATTTTTTTTCTTTTATAAATGAAACATTTTTAAAAATTCTTTTAAAATAAATTCAACAACTTATTTACAAGGTAAATGAAAAATCCGAGAGTCAACTTCTTTATTTCAAATGAAATTAAAAAAAATAGAACCAAAAGGGTTATCAACACTGATAATCTAACCACCAATAAGTTGATTTTACCACACTTAACAAAGTTGTTGGATACTATTGACAAACTAGCTACATCAAGTTGTCCACAATAGACTGGTGGTTGAAGCCATGACTCTATTACGTCTTTACTGTCATCCTGAACTCTACATAAACAAACCTTAATAATCTGGTCATTCAGCTCGGTCCATAAAATGTAAAAGGTTACCAACTAAAATTAATATATAACACTTAACAATTATGAAATCATAAAAAAACAAGTAACATTGCATGCATATATTTTGTCATGGTATCAAAATATGACTCGTGTGTCAAAATAGCCTAATGCAATGATTCCAACATTTCAAACCTTCTATTGTGGACCTTGTAACAGTTTGACCCTTACTGTTATTGACAATTCTACTCACGACCTTCTCACCCCCCTCTTTCTTCTCCATAGAAAATAGCGAGTTTTTGTCTTCTGTGGGAGCCAAACCCGATACCTAGAGGATAAGTATCGTCTCATCTCATTCTCACTACCAATTGAGCAGTTAGAAAGTCGAGAAAATCATGGTGATGATGGAGGTAGATGAAGGAGAAGAGAAATCAAGAAATTAATTTGGTGTTAAATTATTTTATAATATATGTTGATTAATTTTATGATTACTTCTCCTTATATGTGTGAGTTTCTTATGGTTTGATAATATATATATATATATATATATATTTGATTTAATAAGTAATATAAATTATAAATATTATTTTTAGTTATTTAATTTATTTTTCAAAAATATAATGATGTTTTAGTAAAAGTATTTTAGAGGATAAGATTGAGTGAGTTTACATGTAGATTTGCATTATATATTTGTGGTTATATTTTCGTGTGCGTTCGACTACGTGATAAATGTATGCGTAGTTGTATCTTAATTATTTAAGACTATTTCCTATTTTAATCATCTGTTTTATAAATAAATGTTTTAAGATATTAGTAATATTGTGATTAATTTCTTTATGTTTATATACTTTCTATGATATGATGATTTTATACATTTTTATTGTGATTTAGTAATAAATATAAATTATGTTATATTTATTTATTTTATCATTTTGACTATTCTATAGAGATGATAATATTTTTATGTGACTTTTTTGTAAAATACTATAGTAATAATTGTAGTTAATATTGTGAATGAGAGTTCTTGTTATTAATGTATTTTATATAATTATTAATGAAATATTAGTAATACTTTATTAATGAATTTTTGCTAAAAAAAATTAGTTTTGGTAATTATTGGTTTTATTTAAAAAAAATAAAAAAAAAGTAAAATGGATTTTATAGGTTTGACACATATACAAGTAAAACCTAATTTAAATAATTTAATATATATATATATATATATATATTCACACACACCCATATAAGGAAACATCCAGCTCAAAAGAAACAAAAATTAGGATTATCATTTAGAATCGGTGATCAATAATTGTCTCGAAAAATTGTCTCCATTTTCGTCTAAATTTTAGTATGTTGTTTCATTTATTTAGTTAGTCAATAAAATATACTGTCTTAGATTTTTAACCATATCAATTACTCTCTAAAATAGCCGACTTCTCTCTTTATGAAATTCTTTATTTTACACCGTTCTTCTTCACCGTAAGTCCGATAAGAGTACAATCAACGCCAAAACGACTGTGTCAATGACAGCTATATTATACCATGATTAATTTCTGATTTACGTAAGTTTACTTGATTCAGTTTCGAAAATTGACCCTTTTAGAGTGTGTTTTCATAATTTATTTTTGACATTTACCTATAAACTGTCGAGTTAGATTGATTGAAGGACAAAAAGTCAAAGAACAAAGACTTTTTCTTGCGGACTCATATTCGTGTGTTAAAGCGTCGAAATAAGGTAAGGGGTGAGAGAGTGTTTGATTTCATGAATATATTACAATGTGAGATGAACGAGAAAATCATATTTCTCAATAATCTCTGAGGCTCGCTACGCACGACGGTAGCACTATTTATTAATAATTGAACTAATGTGACTAATTATGGTTTGTAGGATTAAAAACTTTTATTAGGTTGTTGTTTTTGATTTGAATTATGCAATTATGTGGCATATGTGAAGAAAGTTTAAATTCGTAATTTTAATGTGTTGAAGGTCTTATTTTTGATATACGTGATAAAATTTGAATTTATGTGTGGCATATATAAAGCTTTTAATTTCTATATGTATGTGATGAAAGTTTAAAATTTTATGATGTAACAAATTAAAGTTTTGATTTTTATGAATATATGATTTCTTGATATATGTGTCGGAAGCTTTGATACTTGTGATATTTGTTTATGAATATATGATCTTTATGATATGTGGGATGGAAGCTTTGAGTTTTATGATAGTTGTTTATTAATATTTTATTTTCATGATAAGAATATGTGATGTATGATCTTAGTGGTATTTGAATAAAGTGTTGATTTTGTATAAAATATTTTTGGATCATTTGACCTAATCTTAGTGGGTTGTGTGGAAATTTTGGTTTTGATAATACATCATCATGTCATCACATATGTAACATAGTGGATTGTGTGAGAATATTTTATTTTGATAATGCACCATCATGTCATGGCATATGCATCTTCGTGGAAGTGGTCTTTATGACAGGTTTATTTTTCCCCTTGGTATGAGTGATTTTCTTTGTGGAAGTTGCTTTAGTGGCGGGTATTATATTTGGATCATATAGCTATCAAGAGCATGCATAACATTGCACCATCTTGTGATTGTTTTATTGTAGTGAATGTGCATATAATATGATAATAATTTCTTTTAGACGATTTGATGTTATAATGAAATATTAATTTTCCTTAAGTGATTTTGACACTCTAATATGATTATTTCCTTGAATATTTTGATATATTATGATATGGTTGATACGGCTCTGTGTTGATTAATTGCGTGTTCTTCTAACTTATAATATAGTATCAACATGAATTTAAAACTCATCTCCTTCGTTGTTTGTGTTTGACTGACATAACCCTGCGTTTGGGAAATTGCAGTTATTATAGGTTAATGAATCTTGAAGTTCAAATTTGGGAGAAGCCCCGCTCTACAAGGTTATATCGGGAATGAGAATTATAAGTTGTATTTTACTTATTTAATTAGAAACAACATTTTGTAGGAAAACCATACAAGTACTACTAAGTGTTTGAAATTAAATTAAGAAATTATAGTTAAATCGTATTTATTGAGATTACCTTGTTCTATTGGAGAGAGAGTCTAAAGTATTCAATTTGTATTTTGAGAAACACGATGTCCTAATAATTCATAAAAGTTTATTTTCTTTTGAAGGAGTTTTTATTTATCCATCGTGAATTTTAGTATTTACTAATTATTTAAATGAACAATAGTTTAGGTTTCTTAAATAATTAAAATAAAAATTGTCGTAATTTTTCTAAGAAATAATTAATTTTAAGTAATACCTTTGATCAAAAATTTGGGGCGTTAGGGTAGTAGATGAGATAGAATAAAAGGAATGAAACTTAAAAATAACATTGTAACAAGGAAAGAGTGATTTGAAGGCTTACCTTGAGAGGGAGATGAAAATTGAACAACTATTTTCATGCAATAATTACACGAAAGAGAATAAGGTAAATGCGGTAGTCATGGAATTGACTAATTATGTACTTATTTGGTGGGACCAATTACAAAATCAAATAGTGAAGTATGAAGAACCACTGGTGGATTTCTTGGTGGAGATGAAGAGATTAACGTGGAAGAGATTTGTTCTTTCTTATTATGATAGAGATCTTCACAATGTAGCAAGAGTATGGATGATTATTAGAATGAGATGGGCCTTTAAAAGTGTTATATAAAATTAATGATAATGCCTGCAAAATAAACCTTCAAAGTGAGTATGGTGTTAGGGCTACTTTTAATGTGGTTGGTTTATCTACTTTTAATGCATGTGAAGAAGATTGCAATTTGAGGGTAAATTCAGATCAAGAAGGAGGAAATGATGAAGATATGGGAGCATAACCAAGAGATGAAGCATAGAAGACGTTAGAAGTCTTGAAACTCCATTGACATGAGCATGGTCAAAGAAGTCCAAAGAGATTCTAAATAACATGATAACCACTTTAATTGACGCAAGTCCAACTCATGAAGAATTGAACCATAAGATAGTAAATTGCTTAATTCAAATTGAAGAAATTAAACAGTGAAAGTTGCAACTATTTGCTATCAATTTTTGTTAATAGTTTTAAATAAAGTAGTAGAGTAAATTAATAAGTTTGTTTAGATCTAATTGTAAGAACTTGAGTTAGGCCAAATTAAAAAAAACACGTAAGATGGTGCCACTATAAAAAGGCACACCAATACTCTTAGAAGGAAGATTTTGTTCATATTGTTATTTTTTCATACTTTACTCTTTAGAGTTCTTGAAATAATTTATTTTGAACTTATCAAGAGTGTTGATCCTTGTGGTATTATTTTAAGGTTATCAATTCTTGAATTGTGACACTATATAATTCTTGTTTTTTTTGCTAAATGTTATTGTCCAAATTTGTTAACATCAAATCACTTGTTTTTAAAAACACAACTTATGACATTTGTTACCGAACATTTCCTACAAGAATACGACTTCTTTTATCTTTTTTTTGGCTTTTTTCACTTTTCAATTTGTCTCCCATCATTACCTTTTCACAAAAGTATATACCCACACCCAACTCAATAGACAAATTATTTTAATTTTAGCATGTCACGTCACGAAGTATTTGATGGTAATAAGTATTCTGTAATTGGACAAAAATATTTTCCAATAAATAATTTTAATCAAGTCTGTGAAAATATTTCCCAGGCATTCTAATGACCCTAACCATCCCAAGAACTAGGATAAACAGTTTTATCCTAATCATCGTTGTTATGAAATTTCATAAATGGTAAAACTATTTGTTCGATTTAAAATTTGTAAAATTTTCCATCTGCAATTAACTAAAAATAAAAATGGAGTAAACTATCTCAACAACACGGTTATTACAAAGTATAGTTAAACTACATAAATCAATGTATAACAACTACAGATCTTACAATGGCCCTGCTAATAATGCATTGTCATGGTTCAAAAGCTTTGAGGATAAGGTCATTCACCAAAAGGATAAGGTTCACAACCTTGGATGACAGGATTTTAGTAGTTCTTTCATTTCCAATTACAAACAGAAATAAACTTTGTTGCTTTGAGATATGAGAACCAAGTGGATCACATTGCTATGGGGGAACACCTTTATGCTTGTTTCTCTACTCAATTTCTACATGGAACAAAGTGATTATGACCAACATGTTGACCATTGCATTGCATTCCATTCTATGCTACATCTTTGCTATTTATTTTCATATTACAGACATATATTCTTGGTTTGTAATATGTTTACTTTATATGGATTTCGTTTTCTTTGTTACATTTGAACCTTGGTTTGTAATGTTTCATTATAGATATTTTGGTCTTAGTTAGTACTCTGAATTTGACGTTATATCAAATCATATCATTATCAAAAAGAAGAAGATTGTAACTACAAGAGTCTTTTAGACTTAGATTTGAAATATTGTTTTGATTGATGTTAAAACTAGTTTAGTCTAGATTAGATAGTGAGTGTATGCCTTTCTGTATTCTTATTTTCAATCTCATGCAAATGCAATTTGAATCAAAAAGTTAATGTCCTAAGTTACTTTGAAATGCATAAAAAACATGTCCTAAGTTACTTTTAACTTTTTAAATTGACTAATAAGCTTATGAATCAACTAATAGATGTCAAAAGCTCATTTTTTTTATGTTCTATACTTGTGAATCGACTCATTACAAAAATAAAGTTTTGTGAATCGATTCACATTGATGCACGATTCAAAATTTATTTTAAAAACATGTGTGAATCAACTTGAGACATGTGTCAATCGATTCACAAGACCTGACGGCCTATTATTTAATTGTGGTAGTTATGATAGTTAGAAAGTTGTTATTTCACTTTGAAGTAATCATAAATAAAAAATCCAAAACCTTTTGAAATGTAAGAACACTTTCACCTATTCTAAACTTCATGCACTCAAGATCATAAACAAATAGAAAACTTTTTCTTACTCCAATCGGGTTTGCAATTTAAGTTTATGCAAGAAACAACATAGAATGGTTTTGTGTTATGGTGTTTATTCCAAACCTAAAACATCGAGGAGTTATCGATTGGTGTTATGTTGAAGAACTAAAGAGGGACATTTTCATGTTTGAATTAAGAGGTGTCTCTAGTGACTATCTAATAAGGAGTTTAGAGTTGTTCTTCTTTTTGAAGATAGTGAAGGTGAAAAAAAACACAAGAAATAGAAGTTTGAATTGTGTGTCAAAGACATTTTCTTTAAAGTTAATTACATAAAACATTTTTGATGAAAAATTAGCAATTTATCCTACTTCCACAATATTTGTTAATTACATCAAATCCTTTCAACTTGAAGTACTTTCCAGTAAAATCAAATTGATTTTTCTTTAAACCATTATGTCATACTCATGTCTGCTTGACTATACTCTAGTCTTCTCATATATCTAACTTAGTACAATCAAGATTTTGAGGAGAGAGCTACTACTAAACTAGGTTACAATGGAAAAGAGATTAGTGAAATTACAAGTTAACACTTTAATAGAGGATAAAGATTTAAAGATAAAATTACAAGTGATTTACTTTCAACATAAAGTATTTCGAGTAAAAGATCACTTAAGTTCAATCAAAATTATATTTTGGATGTTTTCTAGTGTGATTGTTCAATGATATTCTCTCATGTATCTTTGCAATGATGCTTGCATACTTTTTACATATCCCACAAGACTTGTACAATCTTGTACTTTATGAAAAGTTGGGTGAATTTCAAATTAGACTCCTTAAACCTGTTCTTTTAAGTCCCATAAAATCTTCATAAAAAAATTCCTTCTTCTAAGAGGAATTGATCCACTATTGCACATGTGTCAAATACAATTGATAAAATGTAAATACAGGTAATAACTCAAGTCGTTTCACAAGGACTTCAGATATAATAATATTAACCGAATTGAAATTTGAAATTAGAAAGGGTTGATTTTTTTAGATTTTTAATTTAACAGATGAGCAAACGATTAATTCACTTATTTGAGTTTCAAACCTATAAGAGATTCAATCAATGAGCTTAATTTCTAATTTGTGATTCTATTCTTATTTGACTATAGATTTGATCAAACAAGCGTAATCAATCATATGTGAATTCAATTTCTTTGACTGGATTAAGCATCACAATCATCAAAATAATACAATTAACGATCAAGCGTCACAAAATTATAATTCAATTAAGTTAGAAACCGAAACCAAATTCTGTCAAATGAATTTAATCAATCCTATTGAAATTCAATTTAAGGAATCAAAATATCAATATAATCAAATAAAAAGAGATATATTCATGAAGCGAAATTGACTGTGTAACTTGAATCTCAAGGTGTTGATGAAACTCTAAACTCGTGGATTAATCTTATAAAATTAGTCTTGCATGAAATTAAAATAGAAAGTGTTTATTACTTGTAGCAATCTGAATCCTAAAATTTCATCCTGTGAAAAGAAACAAAATTGCCAATATATAGTAATTGATATTGGGTTTTAGGGTTTTATAAACAAGTGACCCGCTATTTAAATTATTACAAAAGTCTAGATTACGAAATCTACAATTTAGGTCCAATAAAGTTTGGAATTAGGATTTTATTCCAACACAAAGGCTGTAGCTCTGATTTTTAGCTTTCCAAAATCTACTTGGATGCGCCAATCCGATATCCAGAACTCAAGTTATGGCCTACAGAGCAAGAAAGGGTCAAAATACAAATAATAAAATTATAATTCAATTTCGATTCAATGTTTAGAAGCAAGCTAAAAAATTATTCTAAGCAATAAATAGATTTTAAAATACCAAACTAGAAAGCTAGAAACATGTGCCCAAATGCTATGATCAAATTCTCCCACACTTAAACAGTTGCACTTCGAGTAAAGCAATGCATGCGATTCCAAATATTCTTATGAATGCAAAGTGGTAAGAGCAAAAAAAATATTTATAGCTTAAGGCAATCATGAATAGTTTATTTTTTATTTTTTATTTTTTTTATCACAACCAAGACAAACAAGAGGACAAGTTAACTAAAGAATGTATCATAAGTGATAGAGTC
The DNA here is from genome assembly GCA_037974875.1 of Cicer bijugum. Taxonomy (NCBI): domain Eukaryota; kingdom Viridiplantae; phylum Streptophyta; class Magnoliopsida; order Fabales; family Fabaceae; genus Cicer; species Cicer bijugum. The sequence continues at coordinate 49,599 of JBBPBT010000459.1, read as the reverse complement.
CTCCCAGGATATAAAATTCTCTCAAAGTGTTTGGACTACTGTTTACACTCAAAGCACATCATGAAAACTAGCACTTCCATAGGCTTAACAAGCCTTTATAATCTATATTTGAAACACATACACATAATGATCAAAAGATCTTTATTTAGGTTGTAACATGGCCAAGGTAAGGGTGAGATAATCCTAAGGAGACTAGGGCTGAAAATTAAAGAGAATAAAGGAGTAATGATTAAGAGAGAAAAACAACATTAAGAAGTAGCTCAACAAAATGTCATTGACTTTTATTTTCATACTCCCTTTGCTTACAACACAACCATTTTTCCTCATTTTATTCCTCATTTTTTTATAACCCTCAAATTTAAACAAACAAGTTGAGCACCCCAACACTTATTTAAGGAAAGACTCCTTTATCCCCCAAGATTGGGTCAATTTGTTGTTTTTCACTTTTAGGCTTGTAATGAGCTATATAACAAAGAATGGGATAATTAGACTCAAAGAGGCTTAAACAAATGGATAATTGTAGGGTAGACTTATTTGGTTAGTAGCTTAATCAAGAAACAAATGCCTAGATCATTTAAATATATGCATTTGGACAAGATTCAAGTCAAGTTGTGGTGTAACTAGCAATCATGAGTGAGATAACACACAAGAAAAAAAAAAGGTGGAAAAATATATTCCATTCATAATAAGGCTAAAAAATCTCACAAAGGTTAATGACCTATCACAAATGATACACAATTTAGCATTTTAATCTAATTTATTTTACCAACAATGTAAAGATACTATCCAATCATGTCAGTCCAAATAAACTCACAACATTTAAAACCACAAAATTTGATGAAAAAGCATGTAGGGCAATGTCCATTTTTTATTTATTAATTTTATTGTTTTAATCTTTTTTTTATTTTCAAATATAATAAATAAAATCCTAAATAATATATTTTTTATTTTTATAAAAAATAAAATCCTAAATAATACCCCCACACTTAAATTACACATTGTCCTCAATGAAATAACAAGTATAAAATCAGAGTAAGGAAAAGGAGCTCCCTATTCAAACTTCAATGTAGGTGGGTTTTTCCGAGGAGAGTTCTTCTATGGTAGCATCTTCAAGCACAAAGCTCTCATGGAATAGCTTGATGCGTTGTCCATTTACTTAGAACACTTTCTTGGTATTTTCACTTTTTATTTTCACTGCACCATGAGGAAAAATGTTAGTAGCAACAAAAGGGCCAATCCATTTCGATCGAAGTTTCCCAACCATAATTTTTATACATGAGTTAAACAATATAACATTTTTGCCAATGGAAAATTCCTTCGTAGAAATCATCTTATCATGAAATTACTTAGTTTTCTCTTTATAGATCTGAGAGTTCTCATAATCTTCAAGTGTAAGCTCTTCAAGTTGTTTTTAAACTTGATTTCTCCATCTCAAGGTTACAACTTATGACTGCCCAATAAGCATGGTGCTCTATTTCTATTGGGAGGTGGCATGCCTTACAAAACTCAAGTCGATAAGGGGACATCCCTATTGGTGTTTTGTAGGCTGTTTTATGAGCCCAAAGAGCTTCTTTAAGTCGATGGCGCTAGTCTTTCCTATTTGGTTGCACCATCTTTTCTAAGATATGTTGATTTTCCTGTTTGAGATTCCAGCTTGTCCATTAGTCTGGGGATGATAAGGTGTAGAAACTATGTGCACAACCCCATACTTTTGAAGCAAAGCATCCATGGTGTGGTTGCAAAAATGAGTGCCTTGATCACTTATGATGGCTCGGGATATTCCAAACCTACAAAAAATATTTGATATGATAAAATTGGCAACAACTTTAGAATCATTAGTCCTAGTGGGTAGCGCTTCCATCCACTTCAAAACATAATACACAACTAGTAAAATATAGACAAAACCAAAAGATACAAGATCAAATACATCACAGAAAAGCATAGGTTGTTGAGGGATCTCACTCCTATGAGTGATTGATGTTCCTGCTATTTGGCACTATTCACAAGTTTTGTAAGTCTGAAAAGCATCTTTAAACAAAGTGGGCCAAAAGAATATAAACCTGCCTGGAGCTAACCCATCCATAACATTCAACTCCATTACACCACTTGTCGACCCACCACTTCTGTCATACAACATCATCTGTTCATTTGATGCCATGATCTCAATAATTTTTCGTGCTTCTGTTGCGGTTTTGTAATTCAAAGAACCACCGGCTGTGGCATCTAACATAATTCTAGTGCTCGGCCTCAAGCCATTACAGAATATTTGCATTTGGGCAGTGTCGTCATAAGAATGATTAGGACATCCGGCTAGTAAGTTTCTGAATCTCCTGTAGGTGTCACGAAGAGATTCCCCCTCTTTCTGTTTGTAACCGGTGATTTCTTGCCTCTTTCTAATGAACATGGCTGGGGGAAATATTGTTCCAAGAACTTATCCTCAAGATCATCCCATGTGGTGATGCTGTCGGCGGGGAATGAAAGAAACCACTCTTTAGCATCATCTATCAAAGAGAATGGAAATAGCTTCAATTTCTTGCATTCTTCAGACACCCCATCCACCTTCACTGTTTCACATAATTCAAAGAATTTTGTGAGGTGTCTGTTAGCGTCTTCGTTATGTCTACCGGCAAAATGAATTTCCCTCAACTCTCGGTATAGAGCAGGACTTATTTCAAACTTATTGACTGTAACCGGTTGGTGACGAATGGGTAATTGAGCATGATTTTTGTTTCGATTCCCATACTCTCCGAGAGTACGTTCTGGTGGTGGTGGTTCGGCCATTTCAGTTAATGTGACAGAATCACCTAAAACCTCTTCGTCCACTACTAAATATCTTTCCCTTTGTCTCCTTTCTCGAGCTGCTTTTCTATGTGCTTTCGCTGTTTTTTCAATTTCTGGATCAAAGATAAGTTCAGCTGAGGACTGGCCTCGCATACAAGGTTAGACAAAATGTGAGTACAGAAGAGATTTAAAATAAGGAAAAAAAACAAAAATTTTATTGTAGAGCAAAAAATTTCAATTAAGTAAATAAATTAAACTCAATATTGATATGGCAATCCCCGGCAACGGCGCCAAAAACTTGATAGCGTTTCAGCAAGTGTACTGAATCGTTGCAAGTAATAATAAAACGGTAGTACCGAGTGTCGAACTCAAGGATTGCGTTTTACTATTGAATTATATTTAATTACTAAAATTGAACAAAAAGGTTCCCAAATTGATTGAAATAATGTTTGAAATTAATAACAATAATAAAATTGATCTTTTATAATGAGAAAAATGTCAGGGATGAGTTTCACTTCGAATCCAACCTTGGTGTCTAATTTGATCATAGTTACTGAATTCCTTTATTGAATTATTACCGAATTCTCTTTATTATTCTTGCCCTAATGTCTTAGTGACAGAACCTTTAATTCCAAAGTAACCCCTAATTCCTTAGTAGATTTAAGATTAGAATTAAGCATTACCGTATAGAAATTCTCTTGTAAATTATTGCTTTGCAACTAATTTAATTGGTTTCATGACCTGCATCTATCCCTAGACTACAAATTCATGAATTTCTCATCTCAAGCATTTGTAAAGTCCACTTCCGTTTCAAAATACAAATCGTAGAACATTTTAATGTTGATCAAGCAATAAAAAGCATTAAGCACAGAGATGAAAAAAATAATTCAATAAATTCATTCATATAACTAGAAATCAAATAAAAAAAAAATAAGGGTTTCATCTGGTTACACTCATCCCTAACAAATAGGGTTTAGTTACTCATGACAGAGATACAAAAGATAGGGATTAAAGAAGAATTACAAGAATGATTCATGGATGATTCTTGATAAAACTGCTTCAATGGCGTTAGAAACGGCCGTCTTTGAGTTTCTATGCTAGGGCACAAGTCTCCCAACTTCCCCAGAGTCAAAAAGATCCCAAAAAATAGCAAAAATTGCATTTTTATGATGGCTGATGCGCGTCACGTGTTCCAGGCGCGCGTTGGCAGAGCTGAAACCTGTGAAATGCGCTCCAGGCGCGCAGCATCTGCTGTCTGACGTATTTTGCATTTTTCTCATCTTTCGCGTCTGAATTTGGTCCAGGTGTCTTCATGAAAGTTGTGGATATGGATCTTAGCTTTCATTAGCACTTGGAATGACACTAATTGGACATCTAGAACTCCAGATATGGCTGAAATACTCCACATGTACATGTTGATTTTTCACCAAAATTCAGCACTGCACTTAAAAACAAAACGCAATGTAAAATTACGAAAAATTCCTACTTAATCACTGAAATACAAGCATAACATATTAATAAATTCAAAGAACAAAAATAAACCAAATGTATCAAATAAATCCTTAATTTAACTGATGATTGAAGATACATAAGACTAAAACAGTGGAAAATTATGCATATGATGAAGAGTTATCACAACCCCAAACTTAATCTATTGCTTGTCCCCAAGCAACAATTTATTTCATGTTTGGTGTAGTTAAAATTAACCTTAAACTCAATTTCTCAAATCACATCAAACTCAATTTTTGTGTTTTGTGTTTTGTGTTTTGTGATGTGGCTAGTAACCGAAATAAAGGGGCAAGGCTCAAAGGGGCTAGCAAAGGATAACATTTTTATAGGGTAGTTAGAAAGGCTCAAACGACCAAATAAAATTGCCTCAATGTATGCATAAATTACAAGTGATGCAAGTCAGAATTAGTGCAAGTTCTGAAGGGATAATACATGTATGGATAATCACACAGCAAAGAATTTAAGTGTTTAGGCTCAAAAGCTCACAGTTATGATAGTAAGAGAGAGTATGAACAATCAACATAATGTCAAACATGTATTCGGAAAGTTAAAATTGTATTTTTGAAAAATTTGATGGCCTATTAGCCTTATGCAACCATTGAGTAATCAAGCATGCATGCATTAGGGAGACTTATCGACTTGAGCACTAACATAATCTAAGAAATAGAGTTTAACTTTCGAAATCCCAAACAGAAACTTTAAGATCAAGTGCAAGTTATTACAACTTTTCATCCTCAAACAAAGAAAACAAGAAGAAACACAGAAAAGCAAATAGACTAGACTAAAACAAAGAAGAACAAGAAAAGAAACAAAAAGAAAAAAAAGAAAAAAAAATTCAAAACAAAAGAAAGAAAACTTCTCTAGTTTAGCAATTCAAGGATCCTCGTTTAGATCATTTGCTCCTGTTCCGCTCTGGTCGCCTGTGTACTGGTGAGGTGTAAATAGATCAGCATAAAACATGCCTCCCGGTGTCTGTTGAGAAGAGGCGAATGCTCGATAGAGATTGGTCATCCCCAGTTCTAATCTGGCGTGTCTATCTCGCTGATCAATCATTACTCGTTCCATCATAGTTTCCAATCTACCGATTATGTCTTCGTTAGAGAGTTGGACTGGGTGTGGAGGGTGGTGCTGTGGTTCCTGTGGTTCAGTGTGTTCCTCTGCTGGCATCGCTGCTGGTGGGGCAGCAGGGTAGTCTGCTGGAATCATAGAGTGTTTTGTTATCCATCTTGCAGTGATTGGAGTAGCTGGTTTCAACATTTCTTCGCCTTGTTTTGGTACCACTCTCACCAATTCACATAATTTGCCTATCAGAGAGGCGTGATGGAAGTAGCCTGTTGGGGGGATCAAGAATGGTTGTGCCCCGAATATCATTGGCTATTAACATGCCCACATTAATTCTGTCACCTTTTAAGATAGCAAGTAGTAGACATGCTCTTTGAAATGTTATATCGGACACATTCGAACATGGCAATAGTGTATGATGGACAAAAGTACTCCATGCTTTAGCAATCGGGGTGAGGTCCACTGAGCATAATTTCCGAACGGAGCCATCTCTATTTCGTACCCAATCTGTGCCTGGTCAGCATAAAGTGCGTAGGATTTCCTGACTGCTTGCTCTTATAAGTTGTTTTTCCATAGCTAGAAAGCGGCAGTCATTATAGTTCGGCAGGCCAAAGATTTCGTTGATGACTTGAGGTGTGAAAGGCACCCTTTTTCCCCTCACATAACTCACAAATTGGTTGAGTGGGAATGGTTGGTCAGACTTTAGATCGGAGGCATTAGAGTAGAATTCCACATCTAGTGATTTGCTTGCTGTGGTTACAAATGTGGTTAGCTTCTCCCATCCTCTGGCAGCAATCATAGCCTGGATGTCAACAAATTCGTCGTCCTCCAACTGAAAATTCTTTTCACTGACGAACTTGTGGACTGCTGGGAGTTTGGCATGGTATTCCTGTGTTGCCCTGGTCTTGAATAAGAATGCATCGTGCTGTGGGGCAGAGGATGTAGTTGCAACCTTAGTGCGTTTTGCTCTTTGTTGGGTTGCCATTAGGTCCTGCAAAACAAGTAATCACCCCCCAAGGTTCAGAATATTCCAAGTTAGAGATAAGTATTTTAAGCACGGTCGACCTTGGAGAAATAACATCATACATGGCCATGAGTTTGTCCACTAACATTCTAAGTGATAATAATGCATGTTCAGTGGTTGTGACATTTTATCAAACAGTTAGCATGCAGGCCTCATAGTGGGTGTGGCATTTTATCAAACAGTTGGCATGCAAGCATAATAATGGTTGTGGCATTTTATCAAACAGTTGGCATGCAGGCCTCATAGTGGGTGTGGCATTTTAGCAAACAGTAGGCATGCAAGCATAATAATGGTTGTGGCATTTTAGCAAACAGTTGGCATGCAAGCATAATAATGAATGAAAAACACCCAATCTCGCAACTATTAACCCCATTCGATCTCATTAACAACATACATGCATGCATAATGTATAAAATTCAGCATGGATTCACGTTTACAAGAGACAAACCCACATGCACTAGTAACCAAGAATGAGTTGCTATTGAAAGTTTGAGGAAACTTACTTGAGGATGGGATGATGTTGGATAGGAGAGGGGAACTTACTTGAGGATGAGAGTGAAGAGAGTGAGCTTCAATGGTAATGGTGTTTGTGAAAGAGGGAGGATTGTTGTGAAAGAGGGAAGGCTGTACCTACTTGGGGTGTTTTAAAGCCCAACAATGCGCTTCAAGCGCATGGGACGCGCTTCAGGCGCGCGCAAGGCAGTGGTGAAATTGGAAAATGCGCTCCAGGCGCATCAGGGCGCGCTTCAGGCGCGTGGTAACAGAATCAGAATGCGCGAAATGCGCTTCAAGCGCATGTCATGCGCTCCAGGCGCGCCTCATACAGAACCAAAACGCGCGAAATGCGCTTCAAGCGCATGGGACGCGCTTCAGGCGCGCGCAAGGCAGTGGTGGAATTGGGAAATGCGCTTCAAGCGCAAGGCATGCGCTCCAGGTGCGTTTTTCACAGAAAGGAAGTTCCAGAATGCGCTTCAAGCGCATGAGGCGCGCTCCAGGCGCGTTTTTGCTGCTTCTTAACAAAAAATAACAATCCCCAACACATTTTTTATGATTCCTTGCTTATACTAAACATCAAGAATGAATAAAATTAGTAATTAAAAGCTAAAATTAAAATTAAATGAAGTGACGTCAACTAAAATGAAAAGGATATGAAGTTGGGTTGCCTCCCAACAAGCGCTTGTTTAGTGTCCTGAGCTTGACAATTCACTCTTCAAGTTGTGTCCAGATGGATGGACTCCATCGAAAGTTTTGACTCTTCCCCGAAATACGATTTGAGTCTTTGTCCATTGACCTTGAAGTTCTGATCGGAGTGTGTATCTTTCAACTCTATGGCACCGTGTGGAAATACCTTGATTACCTTGAAAGGGCCCGACCATCTTGACTTTAGTTTTCCGGGAAACAACTTCAATCTTGAGTTGAATAGGAGAACTAGTTCTCCTTCTTGGAATTCCTTGAGTCTTATTTTTTTGTCATGCCATTTCTTGGTTTTTTCTTTATATATCTTGGCATTCTCATAAGCAAAATTCCGGAATTCCTCTAACTCGTGAAGTTGAAGAATTCTCGCCTCACCTGCCTTGCCCAAGTCAAAGTTCAAGTACTTCGTCGCCCAAAACGCTCGATGCTCAAGTTCGAGAGGTAAATGACAAGCTTTACCATACACCATTTGATACGGGGACATACCCAGGGGGTCTTAAAAGCCGTTCGGTAGGCCCAAAGTGCATCATCAAGTTTCGTTGACCAATCTTTTCGTGAGGCAGTTACTGTCTTTTCTAGGATTTGTTTGAGCTGCCTGTTGGAGACTTCAACCTGCCCACTAGTCTGTGGATGGTATGGGGTTGCCACTCTATGACCCACATTATATTTCTTCAGAAGGTATTCCATATTCCGGTTTAGAAAATGGGTGCCTTCGTCACTAATCAAGGCTCGAGGCACGCTGAAACGAGCGAATATGTTCTTCTTGAGAAAGGTGATAACCTATTTCGAATCATTTGTTGGAGTAGCTATTGCTTCAACCCATTTTGAGACATAATCCACCGCCACCAAAATATAAACCTTGTTATATGACGATGGGAATGGACCCATGAAATCAATACCCCACACATCGAACACTTCTACTTCTAATACAGGATTTTGCTGGCATCGATCGCATTTCTTCACATAGTTGAATGCATCTTTGAATAATGAAGGCCAAAACAACCCCGATTGTAGAACTCTTGCTGCAGTTCGGTCACCACTGAAATGACCCCCATACTCAGAGTCGTGGCAGTGCCACATTACCTTTTCTTGTTCCTCCTCGGGCACACACCTTCGCAACAGCCCATCCACTCCTCTTTTGTACAGAAAGGGTTCATCCCATACATAGAATTTGGCATCGTGGATAAACTTCTTTCGTTGTTGGTAAGTGAAATCAGATGGGATTGTACCCCCCACCTTGAAACTAGCAAAGTCGGCGAACCACGGTGCCATGGTGATGGTGAAGATGTGCTCATCAGCAAATTGATCTCGAATCGGTCTAATATCCTTATTCTCTTTGACCTTCTCCAATCGAGATAGGTGGTCAGCCACAGTGTTCTCTGATCCCCTTTTATCGCGAATCTCAATGTCAAATTCTTGTAGTAATAGAATCCATCTAATCAACCTTGGTTTTGATTCCTGCTTAGTAAACAAATACCTCAAAGCAGCATGATCAGTGTAAACAATAACTTTTGATCCTAATAGATAAGACCGAAATTTATCAAAAGCATAGACTACAACCAATAATTCTTTTTCAGTTGTAGCATAATTGTGTTGTGCCTGATTTAAAACATGACTAGCATAGTAGATCACATGCAACATCTTGTCTTTTCTTTGTCCCAGAACTGCCCCAATAGCACTGTCACTTGCATCACACATGATTTCAAAAGGTAGTGACCAGTCAGGTGCAGTGATAATGGGGGCAGTTATCAGCTGGTTTTTCAAATTGTTAAAGGCATGCAAACAATCTTCATTGAATTTGAAAGGTGTGTCTTTCGCAAGTAGGTTTGTAAGTGGTTTTGCAATTTTTGAAAAATCTTTTATAAACCTTCTATAAAATCCAGCATGGCCTAAAAAGCTTCTAATGCCTTTCTCGTTGGTAGGAGGGGGAAGTTTTTCAATAACTTCAACCTTGGCCTTATCTACCTCGATCCCCTTGTGGGAGATTCGGTGGCCCAAAACAATTCCCTCTCTTACCATAAAATGACATTTCTCCCAATTTAGGACCAAGTTAGATTTTTCACACCTTTCTAATACAAGAGATAGATTAATCAAACAATTATCAAAGGATGACCCAAATACAGAAAAGTCATCCATGAATACCTCGATATGTTTCTCAATCATATCAGAAAATATGGACATCATGCACCTTTGAAATGTAGCTGGCGCATTACACAGTCCAAATGGCATTCTTCGATAAGCAAATACCCCATACGCACATGTAAATGCAGTTTTCTCTTGATCCTCGGGTGCTACAGCTATCTGATTGTACCCTGAATAACCGTCTAGGAAGCAGTAATACTCATGTCCGGCTAACCGCTCAAGCATCTGATCAATGAAAGGGAGCGGGAAATGATCCTTCCTCGTGGCACTGTTCAATCTCCTGTAATCAATACACACTCTCTAGCCTGTAACCGTTCGAGTAGGAATTAACTCGTTCTTTTCATTTGTGATGACAGTCGTTCCCCCCTTTTTTGGTACCACTTGGACGGGACTCACCCAAGAGCTATCTGAAATTGGGTATATGAGGCCGGCTTCTAATAGCTTTACCACCTCTTTCCTGATCACTTCTTTCATTACCGGATTCAATCTCCTTTGGGGTTGTACTACCGGTTTGTGATTGTCCTCCATGAGTATTTTGTGCATACAAAAAGTCGGACTTATTCCCTTCAAGTCATCAATGGACCAACCGATAGCACCCTTGTGCTTCCACAGAATTCTCAACAACTTTTCTTCTTGCAACTCACTCAAGCTTGCACTAATTATGGCTGGATTTTTTTCTTCTTCACCCAGAAATACATATTTCAAATGAAGAGGCAGCTGCTTGAGTTCAATCAGTGGTGTCTTTTTCTCCGCGGACTTGTCTTCATTTCCTTTCAAGTCCTCCCACCTAGTAGGAAAACGGGGGGAGTAGGATGGTGATGCTTCTAATATGGCCAACACCTCTTTCATCTTTGGGTCTTCACTTTCTTGAACGACATCTTGGGATAGACATAAAACTCTTTCTAATGGCAGGCTGGGTGTTTGATGCGTTATTTCTTCATTGACTATCTCATCTAAAATCTCGATTCGATTGCACCCTTCTCTTTCTCTTGAGTGTTCCATGGCTTTCAGAATGTTAAAAGTGACGGTTTCCTCATTTACTTTCAGGGTTAAGGTGCCATCTGCTACATCAATCATAGCTCTCCCTGTTGCTAAGAACGGTCTCCCCAAAATCAAAGGAATGTCGTTGTCTTCTTCCATATCTAGTACCACGAAATCCACTGGAAAAATGAACTTATCCACTTTAACCAACACATCTTCCACTACTCCATAGGGATGTTTCATTGAACGATCCGCAAACTGTAACATCAGTTGTGTGTCCTTGACTTTTCCGATGCCTAACTTTTTGTATATTGAAAGGGGCATAAGACTTACACTAGCTCCAAGATCACACAAAGCTTTCCCAAAAGTTCTATTACCAATAGTGCACGGGATTGAGAAGCTTCCAGGGTCCTTGAGCTTCGGTGGCAACTTCCTTTGTAGTATAGCACTACACTCTTCCGTAAGCATAACTGTTTCTCCCCCGATTTTTCTTTTTTTTGACAGAATCTCTTTCATGAACTTAGCATATGTCGGCATCTGCTCTAGTGCTTCTGCAAAGGGGATGTTAATCTGTAATTTTTTAAAAACATCAAGAAACTTCCCAAATTGTTTTTCAGTTTCTTCCCTCCTTAATCTTTGAGGGAATGGGAGTCTAATTTCTGGTTTTGGCAGTGGTTCCCTTTTTTGTACCATAGGTTCTTCCTCTTTTTCAATAGTGATGTGCTCTTCACCCGATATTGGTGTGGCCATTTCCTCCAGGTGGGTTGGAGTCAAGGTACTTCTACTCTGTTTGGCTTCAGGTGGTACTTGTTCCCTCACTTTGCCACTCCTCGTGGTCACTGCATTAACATTGTTTCCAGGATTCGGAACTGTGTCACTAGGCAAAGTTCCGGACGTTCTTTGTGCCATTTGTTGAGCAAGTTGACCCACTTGAGTCTCAAGATTCTTTATTGATGCAGAGTGATTTTTCTGAACGGCTCTTGACTCTTCAATGAAAGAACTGGTGCTTGTAACTAGTTTCTCTATAGCGCTCTCCCAAGCAGCCTTTCTCGGTAGGACTTGGTTTGTTTGAGCTCCTTGTTGACCCTGAGATCCACCTTGTTGATCTCTCCAAGAAAAATTTGGATGATTTCTCCAACCAGGATTGTACGTACTAGAGTAGGGGTTATTCTGCTTGTTGTTGTTGTTACTCACAAAATTCACCTGTTCTAGTTCTTCTACCTCATTGTCATCCAGTGCTTCACAAACTCCAGTTTTATGTGCTCCTCCACAAAGGTTACAACTAGTCTGCTTTAGTAATTTAACAGGGGCCACTTGGGGTTGTATATTTAGAGCTGCCATTCCCTTATTGATCTCAGTGGCGATAACCTCTTCCATCTTCGATATAAACCTGCCTGGAGCTAACCCATCCATAACATTCAACTCCATTACACCACTTGTCGACCCACCACTTCTGTCATACAACATCATCTGTTCATTTGATGCCATGATCTCAATAATTTTTCGTGCTTCTGTTGCGGTTTTGTAATTCAAAGAACCATCGGCTGTGGCATCTAACATAATTCTAGTGCTCGGCCTCAAGCCATTACAGAATATTTGCATTTGGGCAGTGTCGTCATAAGAATGATTAGGACATCTGGCTAGTAAGTTTCTGAATCTCCTGTAGGTGTCACGAAGAGATTCCCCCTCTTTCTGTTTGTAACTGGTGATTTCTTGCCTCTTTCTAATGAACATGGCTGGGGGGAAATATTGTTCCAAGAACTTATCCTCAAGATCATCCCATGTAGTGATGCTGTCGGCGGGGAATGAAAGAAACCACTCTTTAGCATCATCTATCAAAGAGAATGGAAATAGCTTCAATTTCTTGCATTCTTCAGACACCCCATCCACCTTCACTGTTTCACATAATTCAAAGAATTTTGTGAGGTGTCTGTTAGCGTCTTCGTTATGTCTACCGGCAAAATGAATTTCCCTCAACTCTCGGTATAGAGCAGGACTTATTTCAAACTTATTGACTGTAACCGGTTGGTGACGAATGGGTAATTGAGCACGATTTCTGTTTCGATTCCCATACTCTCCGAGAGTACGTTCTGGTGGTGGTGGTTCGGCCATTTCAGTTAATGTGACAGAATCACCTAAAACCTCTTCGTCCACTACTAAATATCTTTCCCTTTGTCTCCTTTCTCGAGCTGCTTTTCTATGTGCTTTCGCTGTTTTTTCAATTTCTGGATCAAAGATAAGTTCAGCTGAGGACTGGCCTCGCATACAAGGTTAGACAAAATGTGAGTACATAAGAGATTTAAAATAAGGAAAAAAAACAAAAATTTTATTGCAGAGCAAAAAATTTCAATTAAGTAAATAAATTAAACTCAATATTGATATGGCAATCCCCGGCAACGGCGCCAAAAACTTGATAGCGTTTCAGCAAGTGTACTGAATCGTTGCAAGTAATAATAAAACGGTAGTACCGAGTGTCGAACTCAAGGATTGCGTTTTACTATTGAATTATATTTAATTACTAAAATTGAACAAAAAGGTTCCCAAATTGATTGAAATAATGTTTGAAATTAATAACAATAATAAAATTGATCTTTTATAATGAGAAAAATGTCAGGGATGAGTTTCACTTCGAATCCAACCTTGGTGTCTAATTTGATCATAGTTACTGAATTCCTTTATTGAATTATTACCGAATTCTCTTTATTATTCTTGCCCTAATGTCTTAGTGACATAACCTTTAATTCCAAAGTAACCCCTAATTCCTTAGTAGATTTAAGATTAGAATTAAGCATTACCGTATAGAAATTCTCTTGTAAATTATTGTTTTGCAACTAATTTAATTGGTTTCATGACCTGCATCTATCCCTAGACTACAAATTCATGAATTTCTCATCTCAAGCATTCGTAAAGTCCACTTCCGTTTCAAAATACAAATCGTAGAACATTTTAATGTTGATCAAGCAATAAAAAGCATTAATCACAGAGATGAAAAAAATAATTCAATAAACTCATTCATATAACTAGAAATCAAATAAAAAAAATAAGGGTTTCATCTGGTTACACTCATCCCTAACAAATAGGGTTTAGTTACTCATGACAGAGATACAAAAGATAGGGATTAAAGAAGAATTACAAGAATGATTCATGGATGATTCTTGATAAAACTGCTTCAATGGCGTTAGAAACGGCCGTCTTTGAGTTTCTATGCTAGGGCACAAGTCTCCCAACTTCCCCAGAGTCAAAAAGATCCCAAAAAACAGCAAAAATTGCGTTTTTATGATGGCTGATGCGCGTCACGCGTTACAGGCGCGCAGGGCGCGCTCCAGGCGCGCGTTGGCAGAGCTGAAACCTGTGAAATGCGCTCCAGGCGCGCAGCATCTGATGTCTGGCGTATTTTGCATTTTTCACATCTTTCGCGTCTGAATTTGGTCCAGGTGTCTTCATGAAAGTTGTAGATATGGATCTTAGCTTTCATTAGCACTTAGAATGACACTACTTGGACATCTAGAACTCCAGATATGGCTTAAATACTCCACATGTATCATGTTGATTTTTCACCAAAATTCAGCACTGCACGTAAAAACAAAACGCAATGTAAAATTACGAAAAATTCCTACTTAATCACTGAAATACAAGCATAACATATTAATAAATTCAAAGAACAAAAATAAACCGAATGTATCAAATAAATCCTTAATTTAACTGATGATTGAAGATACATAAGACTAAAACAGTGGAAAATTATGCATATGATGAAGAGTTATCACGATCCTCACCTACAAGACCATTAAACTTTGGAAGTAAGTGTATCAAACCAGATTTAAGTTAAAATGGTACAGTAACTTCAGGATATGTGATACACAATGCATTATAATTGACATTAGGTGCAGCATGTTGTCTTAAGGTTCTATTATTCGCATCAACCATATTTTGCAGCAAGTTTTCATTTTCACTATTTGACTCTGATTCGTTAACACTAGAAACTCTATTAACTCTACAACGTAAATGAAACGTCCTATCTATTTTAGGTTCAAGAGAATACATATTTACAAAACTAGCCCTAGTCGTGCATCATCATAACAATGCAATACAAAATCACAACTCAGAAAATTCCAACAATGTCCGTATTTTATATATTTATTATTTTAATTACTCTAATTTATAAAATATTAGTAATGTTTGGAAAACTAAATGGGGTTTGGAGGAATATTAAAAAGGAGATTAAATAATTGTTAGTTTTATTTTAACAAAATAAAAATAATAATAGTAAAATATAAATAAAGAGACCAATGGGGTTGACTCTATGAACTCTAATTGTTAATAATATAAAATAAACCAAAGAAGGTAAGGGAGTTGGAAGGGCAGTTGTAGAACCAAAGAGTAAACACAACAACCTATCGTTTGACACTAGAGAGCCATAACTGCCCCAGAAAAGTTTCTATGTTTTCGTCCAAATTTCAGTATGTTGTTTTACTCATTTATCTATTTAATTAAACTCAATTTTTCAGATTTTTAACAACCCGAATTTCTCCCTAAAATACCCGATTTCTCCGTTTACAGAAATCCTTATTTTGCACCGTTCTTCTTCACCGTAAGTCCGATTTTAGTGATACCAACGCCAAAACAACCGTGTGAAAAGTGGCTATATTATCCACTAATTGGTTTTCTGATTTATGGTAATTTTCTTTGACCGAATTTCGAAATCAGTTTTTAGACTATTTTCTCATAATTTATTTTTGACGTTTACCCATAAATTGTTGAGTTAGATCGATTGAAGGACAAAAAGTTAAAGAACAAATATTGTTTGCTCGTGGAATCCTATTCGTGTGTGAAAGCTTCAAAATAAGGTAAGGGGTGAGAGAGCGTTTGAATTCATGAGTATAATATATTACGAGATGAACGGGAAAACCGTATTTCCCAACGATTCATCCGGGGCTTGCTACGTACGGCAGTAGCCCTTTAAGAGATAAATTGATTAATTTGAAATATGAGAATTGTGAGATTAAAATGTGAAATAGAAATTTTTATAAGGTGTCGATTGATTTAATTTTCGATACTTGTGTGGTAGCTGATATTTGTTATTATTGTGATGTTGGATGTTGAATGAAATTATGTGTATATGTTTGCTTAGATGAAATTAATGGATGTGATAATAAAATATGGATGCATGGTTTGATATATGCTTACGTGATGATAATGATGATTTTTGATTGATGATTGTGGTGTTATAAAATTGTGATGAGTTTATACGATGATCGTGATTATTTATGATTAATGATATTATAAGACTGTGATGAAAATATTGAAGTACCTCATACTTGATGAGATAGTGATGATTCTTAAATATGGTGCTCTTAATGGAGTAGTCTAAGCTAACGGGGGGAGAAAGTAAATATTGTGAATTGTGAAGTGAAGATTATTTTGTCATCATATAGGTAGGGCCTGACAAGCCTAGTCATTATGGGGAAGTACAACTGAATGAGCCTGATTGTGGCGGTCTACTGTCGAGCCTTAAGGCAAGATTGTTAGACCTTGGAGGTATTCCGGTGGGGAATTCCTAGGTGACTTGGAGGTAGCACTCCAAATGTCGGGAGCTACCATGCAACACACGTTTACCTCGACTGTCACGTATATGTGTCTCGGGTTTTGAGTTGAGGGGATCTATGAGGACAGGGCCAATTTGAATTGTCCGTCCACCGGGATGGTGGCATAGTATCATGGCCTCCTAACCAAGTACTTCAGAGTTAGAATGGTACCACATCGTGAAGTAGAGTCTAAGCTCATGCATAGCATTGCATTTCCTTGTGATTGTTTTGTTGTGATTGATGTGTTTCAAAGGTAATATTAATTAGATGATTTGATGCATATTATAATGAGATGATTATTTTACTTGAGTGACTTTGATGTTATATTATGATACTATTTAATTAAATATTTTGATATATCGTAAAGTGATTATGATACGGTTCTATTATGACTGTTTGCGTGTTCTTCTTACTCATATTATACTATTAACATGATTTCAAAACTCACCTCCTTCGTTGTTTGTGTTTGACTGGTTGGGCCCTACGTTTGCGAAATCGCAGTTATTACAGGTTAAAGAGTCTTGAAGTTCATGTTTGGGAGGAACCCCGCTCTGATAGGTGATACCGGGAATAAGGATTTTAATTTGTATTTTACTTATTTAATTTGAATCAAATTTTTGTATGAAAATCTTAGAAGTACTAGGAAGTTTTTAGAATTAAATCAAGTAATTATATTTAAATCAAGTTCATTGAGATTAAATTGTTTTATTTGAGTAATAAAATTTGAATTGTTGCATGTGTACTTTGAGAAACGTGATATCCTAAATTAGTTACAAAAGTTTTTATTTTCTTGAAAATATAATTTTATTTATCCGCTGCAAATTTTATACGAATATGATATAAATTATTATTATATATATATATATATATATATTATTTTGGGATTTAGGGTGTCACAACAGGACTGTAAAGCCTTTTACAAAGTTTATTGGAAAAGTGCTGTAACATACCTCCTTATTTTATTTTTAAAAGCCTTTTTACAGCGCTTGTGGGAAAAGCGCTGTAAAAGACCTATTTTTATGTAATATGACTGTTTTTTTAAAAGACTTATACAACACTTGTTGTAAAACCACGGTAAAAGCCTTATTTTTAAAAGCCTTTTACAACATTTTGGCATCAAGCACTTTAATAGACCCATTTAACTTGGTATAAAATAAAGCTTTGTGACCTCCTTATTTTATTTTAAAGGCTTTTATAGCGCTTATGGACAAAAGCGCTGTAAAATAACAAGTTTATATTCAGTTCAGTTCAAGTAAAATACTTATATTTGGATTTTTTTTTCTTCCAAATAATTAGTTAAATACCTATATATATACATATCAATGCTAAATTACATGATCAACTCATATTAGGATGATCAGTTCAAGATAAATTCCCAATACTCAAATAAAGCTTTTTCAAGTTCAATATAAGCTGAAAATCAGTTATGGCAGGTCAAATGTACATTAAATTACATGAGCTTAGTATAAAACACTAAGATCAAGCTAAATATAAGCAGAAAATCAAATACAGTTCAAGCTAAATACTAAACTGCTCAATTCTGGTAAATCAAACAATTAAATTACATGTTATGTGTTAATTGTTAATGTCGGTCAGTGACCTTTATAACTGTAACACTCCGATTTTCAAAGTGAGAGTATATTTTTTTTTAAACAAATTCATAAAACAAAGAAAATAAATAAGGAAATACCTTTGGATTAACATTTAAGTCGTAACACAACGACAATTAAGTCAACATAATTTACAAGCAGCAGAATAGTTTTTGAAATATGAATCCAAAGTATTTACACATCAAAAAGTGGTACATGGAACCCATCGAAAATAAAATGTCATGCTGACAATATTAGTATAGGTACAATCTTCCAATTTAAAATAACCACAATCCAAAAGAAAGACATCTAGTCCCTATACGTCAACCTAATCTGATCACTCTACAAAAAACTATACACCCTGAGTGATCTTCACACGCCCCACAAGATCCTCCTAACATAGCTCCAGTCAGGTGTTTCCAACTACATCCCCATCCACAGGGTACGTAACGGTAGGATTGTCCTGGCTCTCATCTGAGGGCAAAGCTCAGATTTCCATAATAGTTGTAAAGGGTCACCAATCGAAATTTACAATTAACACATAACATTTAAGTTTTTAAATGCACAAAATAACCTTTCAACTTAGCATGCACCTAAAAAGGGTTTTCCATATGCTAAATGTTCATATAATACTTGCCAAGTAAAAATGAAATCCAAATAAGGTTTTAAACAATCAAGTAATAAATCAATTGACCAATCAATTGATGAATCAATTGGGCAATCGATTGTCTAACTCAGAATAAAAGTTTCTACTAAGCAAATCGATTGGGAAATCGATTTTCTTAAAGGTTTTTAGTGAAACCTGTATTCTGGGTTTAAATCAATCGATTGGGAAATCGATTTTCTTAAATAGCTGAGCCCCTGTGATATGCCAAATCGATTGGCAAATCGATTTGATAAATAGCTGAGCCCCTGTAACTTGCCAAATCGATTGGCAAATCGATTTGATAAATAGCAGAGCCCCTGTAACTTGCCAAATCGATTGGCAAATCGATTTTGATAAATAGCTGAGCCCCTGTAACTTGCCAAATCGATTTTGATAAATGGTTGAGCCCCTGTAACTTGCCAAATCGATTGGTAAATCCATTTTGTTCTATATCTTTTAACAGAATCGATTGGGAAATCGATTTTTCTGAAGTTTTTCTAAATTACATAAACTGAATCAATCACAATTACACACAACACACAATTACAAATCATAACACTTAGCAATTACAACACAATCACCACGACATCTTAAGTCTCGGAATAGTTTTGAAATCAATCACACTTACACACAATTTCAAAACATAACACTTAGCAATTTCAACACAATCACTATGACAACTTGAGTTTCGAAATAGTTTTGCAATCAATCACACTTTCACACAATTTCACAACATAACACTTAGCAATTACAACACAATTACCACGACATCTCAGGTTCAAACACTTAATTATAATCTTGAATCAAACACGACTCGTGTGTCAAGCACCCTAATGCAATGCGTATATGCCAAAATGCATGGACTCGGAATTTCAAACCAAAACCCTCCTCGAAGGGCCGTAAATCATAATCGTACCACCTATCGTAGGCCAAAGTACTAAATTACCGAGGTGCCACCTATCACGGGTCTGCACGATTTACTAAAAGAAAAACGTAAATCGTAAATGTATCGCCTATCACAGGCCAAAGTACTATTTATCGAGGTGCCACCTATCATGGGCTGCACAATTTACCCAAAACGTAAATCGTAAATGTACCGCCTATCACAGGCCAAAGTACTATTTACCGAGGTGCCACCTATCACGAGTCTGCATGATTTACCAAACATGAAATGCATGAGCATACTCTGACTCTATCCATGACAATCATTAAGTAAATGCAGATATTAAAAGATTCTCCATTTTTAATACTCATTTAACTCTAACGATGTTCACGACAATCATTAAGTAAACAAAGATATTAAGAGATTCCCGATTCTTAATACTCATTTAACTCTAACGATTTTCACTGCAAACATTAAGTAAACAGAGATATTAAAAGATTCCCCATTTTTAATACTCGTTTAACTCTATTGATTTTTAAATTCCACACAAAATATACTCAAACATATTCTCAAATTCAATCCACAATTCACACCAATTCACATCAATTCATTTTTCCACAAAATCGAACCAACACATCTTAAATTTCATAAGTATTAATTATGAACACGACAAATACGACGAACACAAATCATCACAACCCACCACTCAAACACATCAAATTTCATTTCCTCAAAATCATACATAAATGAGTTAAATTCATTTTCCACACAAAACACTCATCAATATCCCCAAACCCAACTCTAAGATTTTACCCATAAAATTCATTTTCCCCAAATCAATACTTCAGGCCTAACAAAATTCTTTTCCACACAACCACAAATAAGTCCCTAAATGCAAACTAAAAGTTTGGAAGGAGCCCTTATTACCTTAACGTTAGCTTCAACGTGCGAATACGGTACCGCGAGTAAATCCGGTAAAATCTCCGCTCGCGACGTCGCTTCCAAAGTTAGTTCACCAGCACCGTAGCATGGAGGTGAGCAACTTTCCCTTCTATCTCTTTGCGAAACGAATCTTAGATCTAGATGAAACGTGGAAGATTGGGTTTGACGGTTTTAAAACCCCTAACACCGTTTTTCATTCGTTTTCAAATCAAAGAGGAAGAGTGAAGTCGAGAAATCCTTGTCCTCTCACCCACCAAGCCTTGGGTTTCTTTTCTTGAACTAAAAGAAAGCAAAAAGGAAGCAAACGAAGAAGAAGGATGAATGGGCTTCGCGAGTTAGCACGGAGAGGAAGGATTATGTTTTCTTTTTCCTTTGCTTTTCTTCTCTTTCTTTTGTTTTTCTTTCCTTTCTATTTCTTTCTCCGTCTTTTCTTTCTATATATATATATATAATACAAATATATAAAAGAAATATCTAGATATTTCATAAAATTACCATTTCACCCATAACCTCTCCAAATCACTTCTTGTTATAAATATCTACTATCATCGCAACTCAATTGACAGATACAATTCGTAGCAACTCAAGATATTTTTAACAAAATTCCCCAGAATTAAATTCTTCGTAAAAGATTCACCGCAATTAATTTAATTTATTTATCGACGAGTAATTTTAGTCGGGCATCAGGATATCTTTTTGGTCATTTAAACTCCCAAAATATTAATAACTTGGCTAAAAAGCCTCTGAGTTTAATTCCAAAATCCACTAAAATACATAAAGTATAATTTAAAATTATGGGGTCTTACAATAACTATAGTGGAAATTTGAGTTTTGCCCTCAGATGAGAACCAAGATCTTCCCACCGTTAGTACCCTATGGATGGGAATGTAGTTGGACCCACCTGACTGGAGCTGTGTCAGGAGGTTCTTGCGGGGCGCGTGAAGATTATTCGGGATGTATAGTTTTTTGTAGAATGGTCAGATTAGGTTGACATATAGGGACTAGATGTCTTTCTTTTTGGGTTGTGTTTATTTTAATTTGGAAGATTGTACCTATACCAATATTGTCAGCTTGACATTTTATTTTGATGGGTTCCATGTACCACTTTATGATGTGATGTTAGGAGTTAAAATTCTTGGGGCAGTGCTTTTGTACAAGTGTCTGCCGAGAATACCCCAGGGGTATGAGCTATGTCTAATAGGCCTCATAGCCTCGATGTATTTTGATGTTTGAATAGTTTGGATTTTTATTTCAAAAACTATTCCGCTGCTTGTAAATATTTGTTGACCTTGTTGTTATGTTACGACTTAAATATTTATCCAAAAGTATTTCCTTCTTTATTTCTTTGTTTTTATGAATTTGTTTTAAAAAAAAAAAAATACACTCGCGCTGTTAAAAAAAATAGGCTGTTACAATTGTGGTATCAGAGCTTTGGTTTGGATTTCTTTGGGGATGTGGAGTTTTGGTTATAGATTGTAGGTCAACCTGTAGGTTGGGAGTCGTTATCTGATCATGCATCGAGATAGGTTGTCTGAGTTTTTCGGGTTCGATGTAGTTTCATTGTATTAGTATAGTTGGAAGTTAGTTTTGGTATTATTTGAAGTGGTGTTAAGATTTCTTCTTCATGTTGGTTTTGAGGAAACAATACCTCCAAGAAGGATCGACGTTGCAAAAGTCAACGTCAATAGGAATGATCAAATGGTTGAAGCAATGAATAATGCTTCTATTGATGCACAGACAACTACTAGGACTCTGCGAGATCTGAAGAAGAGGGAAAGAGAGATCTGTGTTGCTGTGTCAAGGGGATTTGTTAAGTTAATATTAATGGTAGATGTTGAATCTACTGATTTTCTAGAACTTGTTTCAGATAAATATTTTAATGATTTACCAGTTTTAAAAGACAGACTTCGATTCCTTCTAATTCTTATACTACCATCCTCTTCTAGAATAAATTGTCTAGGTTTTCTAGACTCTATTCTAGGTGTTGGCATAATTTCTTTTAATACTCATTCTTCTGGTAATTTAGCAATAATATCATAAACCTTTAGTTTTTTAGGGGTGTGATATTAGAACGTTTTAGATTTGCTTCGATAATTACAGTTTCATTTCTAGGTGTTCTTCTTAATGCTTTAAAATTATAATTTATATTTGAAACTTTACATTTAATTATGTAACATATATTGTAACACCCTAATTTATTGTTATACCTTAATTTATTATTATTATTATTATTATTATTATTATTATTATTATTATAAAGTAGTGATATTTTTTTTATACATGTGTTTCTTGTGATGTAATAATTTTTTTCGTGTATTTTTGTTGTCTTTGTAGTTATGTAAATTAAAATCATTGATAATTGATATTAGACCGATTTATTTTATTTAAAATAATAATAATATATACGGATTGCTATCATATTAAGCCTCATATTTTGGTATTGTTGTTGTTATCTAGACCTTTATTATTTAAATTTCTTTTTATGTAAGTATATAAATATAAAATAACTATATTGATTATTTATTAAATTTAATAATGATGATGATGTTGTCGTTAAATTTAATACTCCATATAATAGCCTAATACTTTGTATTAATAGCCTATGTAATAAATTGAATTCACCATAAACGAAATTAATGGATCTAAATTAATTCTGAATTTATGATATATATAACACCCTAAATATTTAATTAATAAATAATAGTAAATTATTATAAATTATATTATATGTGTATTCTATGTGGTGTGATAATTTTCTATGTATTTTTTTATCCTAATAATTTATTTAAATTATTAATATTAACTATATTTGACTTACAAAAAAATAAATAATTATATATATAATAATACAAGGAGTGAATTTATGTTGTTACATTAGTTGTTATCTTTAGCTCTAATAAAATAAGATAATAATTATTATTATTATAATAATGATAATTATAATTATTATCATAGTAGTAATAATCTAGGCTGAAACTAGGTATATATATATAGAGAGAGAGAGAGGAACAGAGGTTAACGGAGCCGCATTAGGAATGATTAGCAGGCGCCTTGTATCATCACAAAAGCCATAAAATAATTCTTCCACTCTATACCTTGATCAAAAGCCATCTTGCATCATCACTAAAAGCATAAAGTATTCTTCCTCTCTGCACCTTGAACACAAGCCGCCTAGCATCATCACCATAACCATAAGGTATTATTCCTCTCTGTATATTGATCGAAACATGTAGTAACGATAGGCAGATTTTTTTTATAGTGTCAATATCAATATTCCCTTTTAATTATAATATCAATTTCCTTCCATTTAAACTATATTCCTGAAATAATGTTTTCACAAATTTAGCGACAATAACAAACAGCATTTGGATTTTTGTAACAGTTTATCATATATCCAAGTTTAAGCATGATTGTGATTATTGTGTTTTGATCGTCTTGACACATCTTAACCGACTAATGTATTACTTAATAATTTCCTTAAACAATGAGTTACCGCCCTTTCCATATTTATTTGATAAATTAGGTTCGTAATTAAAATAAAAATACCAACTATATTTTATTTATTAGTTATATTATGTTTGAATACCAGTTACTTATAAAAATAGGAGAAATGCATCGGAACTATTTATTTTCCTCTATGAAGTGAGTATATTTTTTGTACCTATTTAGATTTTTCTGCCGTACTTTGAAATTAAATTTGAATTATTAAACTAGACATGTGTCCTTTTATTTTAATTATTTTGTAATGATAAAGTTGCTGATGATATTGCATAAAATGGTCCAAATACCAATTAATTGTTGCTGATTTCTTAATCAAATAACTTGCACATGTCACCTTTTTTTTTATTTAATTAAATTATTCTTTTACATTGTTGTTTTGTTATTTCATAGTTCATGTTATTAACATTCCTTAATACTATTTACAATATTATTACTAGCATTCTTGTTTTAGCATATTACGTTGAATTTAAATAAATAAAGTTAAATTAATGATTGAATCAAATAATAAGAGCTCTTGTTGAATACAACTTCTCTAGACATTTCTCTATTGTTATCTCTAAATTCCCT